>JAOXNX010000028.1:17526729-17550205 GCA_028566075.1 Solidago caesia
TTTAGTAGCATATGCAATATATTACCATATATTTTTAGTAGCTATGTAAATATTTTATTTTCACCTTGTATGTTTTTAAAGAAACTAAACTTTCTCTTGTAATTTTGAATCCAATGGGATCTATGTGAAATATATAATATAATATAATGTATTTTGCTTGTTAGCTACAACATATGTTGTGTCTATTTGTGTGATAAAAGAAAGTAAAAATATTATATGGAAATATACATAAAATTATATGGAGATAAAAGAAAGGAAAAAAAAAGAAACTCCAAACCGTCGAACCGGCCAAACCGGACCGGCTTACATGGTTTGGTTTGGTCCGATTAGACAACACTCTTGGTCTGGTTTGGTTTGATATATATTGAAACCGGAAATGTCGATTTGGTTTAAAAATTAGTCAAAACCGGACCACGAACACCCCTACTTTCAAATATCGAAAATCTATATCTATTTTCAACATCTTGTCAAACCAACATACATTTAAAATGATATATCATTATCATTATTTATTGTAAATATATATATACCACACACACATATATATACCCCAGACACACACATATATATGGATCCGGCCCCACACAAGCTTCGTTGAACGCGTGTAACCCTCGACGCCAAACCCCACGACGCGGTCACGATGTCCCGGTGCCAGTGGCGTCGTGCGTCGAACACAGGGACGACGCCCTCACGACTTTGGAATGGGAGAGGCCTAAGTGTGTATTCATATCACACGTTTTTCAAAAACATACATTATTATAAATAAATATTTCAAAAAAATAAAATAAAAAATACATCATACTTCAATGACTTTAACCCGGGCATAAAGATTTTTTTTTTGACCAAGATGTCACTTTCATTTGAACAAATTAACATGAGTTGTCTTGTGGAATACGGAATATTTGATTCTTCAAGCATGTTAAAACATTCAAATGCATCATTTATATTTTCCTGAATATATTTCAATATATTGTCGGATTCATCGACATATAAATAAGTTTTATATATTTTATGTAAAATGGTGTGATGCACTTAACATATAAAATTCAGGTACGTCCAAAAGTTATATAGATAAGAACCAATCTCTAATCATCTGTTGATTAATTATACTCTTTGACTCAACTTCAATTTGAATGACAAATTAATTTGAAATAGGAGGTTAGGATCTGTGCATTGCTACGGATATTCATTTTCTTTTTTAGGGCAACATTACAACCATACCGTCATGTTTTCCTTACTCCCAATAAACACAACGGGGAAAAATAATAACGGGAAAACCAAAAAATCAAATGAAAACAAAAAAAAAGAAATACAAAAAAAAGACTATTAAAAACAAAACGGAAAAAAGATATATGCGGAACGAAATTCTACCAAAAAAAGAATGGTTTAAAAAAAAGAAATTAAAGCTTTAAAAAAGAGAAACCAATATACTATATAAAAAAATGTAAAAAATAAAAAATTAATAAAAGAAATATAAAAGAAAACAAAATGTTACAAAAAAAAACCCAAAAAAAAAAAAAAGTAAAACAAAGACTTTAAAAAATCTGTTTAAATAAAAAAGCAAATCAAACTAATTATATAAAACTAAAACTATATATAACAATTCAATCAAATATAAAACTTCAGAGTCATACATGTAAAATCTATAGGGAGCAAAATATAAATACGAAACTCTAAAAACAAAACAAAATAACATAAAAGGGGGTGAGGGTCTGAGGGGAGCTTTGATGGGTTTCAAACTGGGGACCTCTCTCCTGAGGGGTGGGAGGCCTTCTACTCCTTCCAACTCTATAATTTGATTACTTTTTTGTATACGTTGTATTTCAGTTAAAAATGCATGTAAGTATAAAAATGCACTATTTATATAGATTTCTTTTAATATATAGTATAATATAATATAATATCAATAAAATTCTGGTGAAGAAAATTGAAAATTAACAAACCGAAATAGTTTTAGATAGATTATTTATACCATCTAGTTTTTATTTCGGGAGACAATTCTCATTCAATTAGACGTTTTTTAATATATGGACCAAAACGATAAAATTTATTATGCATCAATTTATTTTTGTTTTTGTTTGTTATTTATAAAATAAAATACTCAATAAGTAAATCAATTTTCCTTGGGCAACCTAGTCATATCCCATGATTGATGTCAAGGGTTCGATTTTTACAATTTATTTTTATAAATTATTGACGATAAAGAAAAATACTCAATAAGTAATGTACTTAATGTTTATCTATTAATATAAGAATTTGCTAACTTTTTTATCAGATAAAAACTTAGTTCATTTTATATGACTTACACGTGGCATATACATATTATATTGAAACAAATTTAGAAGTCTATTACATGTAACAACTTTTGAGAGTTTACTATTTATTATAAGGGTTTTGTTAATGACCGCCCTTAGGGCTGTCAGTATAAATTATTTGGTTGCATTAAATTTTATATCTAGTTATGCGAAAATTCAAGGGGGTAGTTTTTGATGTATAAAGTACTAGTTATTATACATGTAATAAGCTACTTATGACAATCGTTAAGGCTGTCATTATCAATTTCTTATTATAATAGTATATATCTGAATTGCAAGTTTACCACCTATAATTAGGGGTGTTCAAATCTATCCGCATCCGAACTCGAATCCGAAAATCTGAAAATCCGATCCGATTTTATCTGAAAAGTCAGAGGATTCGGATATTGATTTTTCAAAATTTCAGATATCCGAAAAGTAAAATTTTAAACTTTTTATTATTAGTTTTTAAATAACTTTTTAAGTTATAAAGACTTTAATATACCTTTAAAAAAACTTTTCAACTTTAATAATATAATAATATGATCCAACTTTTCAAGGCTTCTAGCCGTCACCCCTAAATCCCAATTCACAAAAGTCACACATTTTCTCCTCAGTCCCCACCACTTTGATATGTAAAGCTAAAATAACAGTAGGGAGAATCAAACTTAGCATCCCATCTCATGATCCATACCAATGGCGGAACCAGAATTGAAGATGACCTGTAGCACAAAATTTTTTATCACTGGTCTTGTATCGGCGTAAATAATGATAATGACCATATTGTTACAATTTTTTTTTTTTATCGATTTTTAAGGTTTTTTGGTTATTTTTAAAAGTTTTTGGCACTTTGGTAGTTTCCATTTATCATTTTGTTACAATAATCCTTTGAAAGTTTAAAGTTAGTTAGATTGACCGGTATCTCATTTTTGTTTGACCCGTAACACCAATAAAAAATACATCATGTTTCAAAAAATCTTACACTACATAGATCTGACGGACCCGTAGCCCGGGCTACCCCTTGGTTGTATGTGGTTCCGCCTATGATCCATACATCAAGGACGGGACATCTGCCATATTGTTTTACCACATGTTGCTTGCATACTGGATTACTTTCCAAATTGGCTTCTCTGTTTGGTGAATTTACATGCCTATGTTTGAGTATGACAGTTTTTGTTTGGATATTCGGGTATCTGAAATTTCAAATACGTATTCGTATATTGAAATTCACTATCTGAAATTTCAGATATCTGACTTTGAACACCCTTACTTATAATGGTATAGCTTTTTAAAAATTTAGTATTTGTTATAATCAAGTTTATCAGTTATACCGGTAATCAGTTACCATATTACTTATATCTACCATGATATTACCTAATTTAAGACAACTAGAAATGTACCCGCGCAATGCGCGGTGGATGATTTTTAAAAAAATTTAAATTATAGTGTATATGAAATTCGTAAACTTCATTGAATATATGCATCAAAAGATGATGGTGGCCGACAGCCGGCTTCGCCGACCGTCGGTTCTAGATTGTATAATACACGTGTATATAAAATATATGTTTGTTATTATTGTTATAATATTTAAAATTGAATACGTAAATTAATATAAAAATAATATATAATTAATTAATATATAAATACTAAATGATATTAAATGATATGATAAATATGAAAATGTTTAAAAAATTTAAAAATTAAGACACTATCCATTTGATTTATAATGTAGTATCGAAAGTATAAGTACAACGTATCTAATAGAATTTACCCTAAATTTAATTTTAAAAAATGAATCTTGTATATTACATTGTTACATTGAATGTTTTTTTTTCTTTATTCTTTTTTCAATTGTATTTACTAAACTATTTAAAGTGAACAGTATTGTACAATAACATATTTCTGGTAAGTTGTTTTAATTATTTTTTAACTAATGTTCGCTTTTTTAATCAATTAGATTAGTATAATTAATTATAAAATCTCATTAAATACACAGTACAATAATAAATGAATATATAATTTTACAAAATATATCATACTTTTACCATTGTAGGTCACTAGGTCCATTTATATTTGAGAGGTTTTGTACAATATAATTTAGTTTTAATTTACATACCAAAATAATCAATGGATCATATATCAATCGGTACCTGTTGTCTTTGATACTTGGGGCCACACATATGAAAGCTTATTGACGGGGGTTCGACTCTTAGCATGTGCGGATTTAAGTGGAGATATCTTACCGGGACATGTCTCTTACGGGGTGTGATTGGCGCCTTGGCGGGTACTAAAATGATATTAGGTATCAAATGGTTCCTTCTAATTTACCTTTTACATACCAAAATAATTGTTCATTTGTAATAAAAGTTACCTTTTTATTTCATAAAAGTCCAACCTAAGTTGGTTTTATTGTTTTTATTGTAACAATATTGACTTTCAATCATTCAATTACTAATATAATAGGTGACTTTGCAATCCGCAAACGTAGCTTTTGATGTGCCATGCGATAGATTTTTAATTTAAAAGACTTAATTTATCTTTTCAAAAAAACTCCTTTATATTTTTCTTGTGAATAATTTATTCATATTTTTTTTTCACGATATTTATAAATTAACTCTTATAAGATTTTTGTGAAAAGATTTTTTATTATTAAAAAGCTATTTTATAAGATTATTTTCAAAAAAATGTTGTTTTATAAATATCTTAGAACAAAAATATAAATAAATTTTTCCAAAATATATACATTTCATTATAAATAATAATAATAATAATAATAATAATAATAATAATAATTAACAGTGGTTGGACATGTGTCTTCAAGAATGTGAAACCCTCTTGAGGTCACAACTGGTTCCTTAAAAAAAAGATTGGTCAATCATCCCACCTAACAACTAACATTAACATTAAATATGGCCGCCACATCGCGCGAGCATCTATCTAGTATTAATAACTCTTTAATAATATTGTTACACCAAAATTGATTTAATTTAACATTAACATTAAGTATTCATTGTTCTAAATTGAATTTAATGTTGTGTATACCGTTAATTAACATCGAAACAAAATTTTCAGGTTTTCACTGAAAGGAGTCACATTTAGAATACACGTACCTTAATTAATTAAAGATGCTTTCAATGCCATTTAATAAGGAAGATTGCATTCATAAATTATAGATTTATAGAAAACTTTCAATTTGTTGTAAATCTTGTAACAAAATTAGGAATATATATAGAGAAAAAAATTCTAGTTCTGTCATGGATTAAGTAGATTAAACTAATTTGCCTAACCACGTACGTAATTCTAATTTGTTTTCTCTTCGATCACCTCAAGTTTATATGAGTTTCCATGAAAGATTAGTTGGCAAATTAATTTACGTATGATCATGCTAGTGCAGGCAATAACACTGAACACAAATTCATGGACGAATGCCGGACATGCAGTAAATCAGATATACGATATTCTTTACATGATGGGGCGAGATGATATTGATGTTGGTGTAGGAGGTGATGGTGGAATACTTGAAAACGGTAGAATTCTACCAAATGTTGGTGGCTATCTTCCTATAATCGACCAGGTATGTAATTATCGATACACTTATCTCATTCGTTAAGCAGATAACAAATGCTATGAGTGTGTTGTTATTTTGCAAACAGGGAAGTGGTACTGCTGGACCTTGTAGATATAGACAATCTGTTCCCGTTGGAGGTGGAGGAAGATTAGATATCGATACAAATTTTGGTTTGCGAAGAAGCTTCCTTCCACAGGTACTTGTCGTTTTTATGCTGGTGTTTTTACTGCAATTCAAAGAATAATATGCTTTCAAACACAAAATAGTCCTAAGATACAGACGTGATTTTTGGATATTCTAAATTAGATCATTTCATTTTGGTTCAATTTTATATATGTTCCTTCCTTTTGAAAAAACTGCAAGTATCCCAAATCTTGTAGTTGCTGAATTTTGTACTTACTGAGCCTATAGCCATGATCGGTAAGTACTTACAAATTGAAAGTGAGACCTGCTTCTCCCATTTCCCCAACGTTTCGTGCATGAGTATAGGCTGATTGTGTTATTTGTTCCTAATGAATTTTTATATATACCAGGGTAGCAGACGATACTCGCCTCTTAGGCAACCAACTGCACAACAAGTTATGATCAAGACAATATCAGAAGGTCCGGTTAGTGTGTTCTTAACTGGAGCACACACAAATTTGGGTATTTTTCTTATGACGCATCCACATTTAAAGAAAAATATCAATCACATTTATATCATGGGTGGTGGTGTGAGATCTAAGAACCCGACCGGTTGCTGTCCCAAAAATGCAAGCTCGTCTTGTATACCTCAACAGTGTGGTAACCATGGCAATATGTTTACAACCTTTAGAAGTAATCCATATGCTGAATTTAACTTCTTCCTTGATCCTTTTGCTGCATACCAGGTAATCCTAATCTATTTTCTCAAAAATGGTTGCTAACTTACTACTTCTAATGTGTAGTCTGTAAATCTAACGCATGTTTAACTTAAAGGTTATTCATTCGGGAATTCCAATCACCCTTGTTCCATTGGATGCCACGAACACGATTCCCATTACTCAAGAGTTCTTTGAAGCGTTTGAAAATAATCAACATACGTATGAGGCCCAATACATTTTTAAGTCTTTAAAGATGGCTCATGATACTTGGTTTGATAACCAATTCTTTACGGTACAACCAACATTTTAACTATAGTTTTTTTCTTTAATTATGAGTGTTGATCAGTTTCAGTTGAAATGTTTTAAGCTTGATGTTCCTGCAGAGTTATTTCATGTGGGATTCATTTACGTCCGGAGTTGCAACATCATCTATGAAACACAAGGAAAATGAGTTTGCTGAAATGGAGTACATGAATATTACCGTGATCACATCAAACGAGCCTTATGGGATATCTGATGGCTCGAATACACTCTTTAATGGGCGTAAGATCCCAAAATTCAGTTTGGATAAAAATGGCATTCATAGCGGTCATGTTCAAACAGGCATTCAAGATCCATTTTGTCTTCGTGAGAACGGGACAGGGATATGTAAGGTAAATTCAGCTGTTTTCAAGCATGTTCAAGAACAAAATGATGATTTTACGTAGAGATGGCTATTTCGATCCATATCTATTTACATATGATGAATCGATTCAGGTTATGTTTTATAACTAATGGGTCAAATGAGCATATTGAAAAATAGACTATTTAAGAGGAAAAAGGACGGGTTAAATGAGTCAAAAATCGCCCAAGGTGTATTTTTAATGTATAAAACCCTTGCGTTAATTGTTATGTTACTGAAATAAGTTAAATTTTGTAATGACAATGTAAAGCTAGATTTTTGAAAAGGACTAATCACATCCAACCTTACCACACTCATACCAAAAGTTTCCTATTTTGACCTGTTACCCAACCGTTGTTCCGTCAGTCCATTTTGCCATGTTTAGTTTTACCACGTGAAGTAATATTTTCTTTCAACTACGTAGGATGGTTATACAGAAGAAACCACTGGACCAGATTCGGTTCGTGTACGCGTAGCAACACGAGCAAAGCCCAATGTCGACAAAACTAGCTCTTTGGATAGGGAATTTTATATTAGTTTCCTCGATGTAAGTTCATATCAAACGTTTTAGAGTTCATTTAGTTATGATCCATGTTTCGAATTATACATGAAATATAAGACAATGATAGAAGTTTTGCTACGATTTCAGGTACTAAATCGACCTCAACATAGAGGCCTATTCAATTTTACATCTCGATTCCCTTATTACAAAGAAGTTCTCAACAAACCGGATTTCACTGGGAAAAAACTTGGGAAGGTCGTTGTTTTTGATATGGATATGAGCGCTGGAGATTTTTTAGCCCTCTTTTATCTACTCAAAGTACCTGTCGAAGAGATTTATCTTAAGGTAATGTGATATTTGTCATTCAAGTTTGGTAATTTGTTATCCAAAATTATAGAAATTTCAATTTGTGACTCTGTGTTTCAGGCCATTCTAGTAACTGGAAGTGGTTGGGCGAACATAGCAACAATAGACGTGGTGTATGATTTGTTACATATGATGGGCCGTGATGATATCGCTGTTGGTTTAGGTAATACGTTTGGTTTGAACCAGTCCTATCCGAATAACCCCAATGTCGGGGATTGCAAGTATTCAAAGGCTATACCACATGGAAGCGGTGGCCGTTTGGACTCAGATACGCTCTATGGGCTCGCCCGCGACTTACCAAGGAGCCCGAGAAGGTACCAACACGAGTTACAAAGAGGGCCCAATTTAACATAATGAAACGGTAACTTAGATTGGTTTATCTGTAGGTATACAGCAGAGAATTCGGTTGAGTTTGGAGCTCCTCGTAACACAGATTCCCCTCAACTTAGACAACCATTAGCACTTGAAGTTTGGGAATCACTAGTGAAGTCAATTGATCATGGATCAAAGATTACAATATTGACAAACGGGCCATTAACAAATTTAGCGAATATCTTAATTTCAGGCAAGAATTCTAGCTCAATCATTGAGGTAAATAGTTGGGTTCATTTTTGGGCTCACTTTCATGTCATTTGTGCCATTCTGTGGTAACTTGATTCTAACAATCTGAAGTGTAACTACAGGAAGTATTTATACTAGGAGGCCATGTCCATTACAAGAAGAATCAAGAGAAAGGGAATGTGATCAATGTTCCTTTAAACAAGTTCGCAGAACTAAACATGTTTCTTGACCCTTCGGCTGCAAAGACGGTATTTGATTCATCACTCGACATCACACTTATCCCTCTTCATACACAACAAAAATCCTATGCATTTCCAGATATCATAAGAAGGTTGCAAACAAAGAACAGAACCCCTGAAGCTATATTCACGCGACGTTTGTTAATGAGGCTTCATAAGTTGCGACAACAAAATCACTTGTATCGACATGTGGTATGACATTCAAACTACCTTAATCCGATTTCAACTTCATTAGATATGGAAATTGTAACTCAATTGTTAGGAAATGGGTCGATTTTCGGGTTGCATTATATTGACAACGGGTCAAACAAGTGAAATGTATATAGTTAGCTAAATACAAAACAACCCAACATGGATTAAATGTAATATTTCAAAAAATGCATACTTTATATTAAGAGATTCAGAGATTAAAAAAAAATAGGCCAACAAACACACAATACAACTTAATATTTTTTTTTTATAAAATAGTATTAAAAAACATTCGCATTTTGGATTTTACGGAGTTCACTCAACCCAAGTACTCATTTTGAACCGCACAAAAAAGCTTAAGTGTTTTGACCCAAACCTATTTTCGCACCCAACATGCCCGACCAGCCCATTAATTGTGCCACTTTTTAAATGTCCCATTACAAACCACCTCTCTTAAATTCTTGATCATTGCAGGATATGTTCTTGGGAGAGATTTTAGGTGCGATTATCGTTGCTGGTGATCAGAAACTTCTAAACAAAACGTTCGAAATCAAGCTTTTGAAGGTCTATGCAGAAGGAGATATATCTAGAGATGGAGAAGTTATTATTTTAGATGCACAAAAACAGAAAGGAGTTAAAGTATTGAAAGACTTTAACCATATATCTTGTTATGATATTTTCGTAGATCATCTTGTTCGTCGGGAACAATCGGCTGTGATCGCAAGTTTTAACAAGCAAAAATTTCTTTGGAGCTCACCATAGACTAGAACCGGCTGCAGTCTGCTGGCATTCATAGTTGAACAACTTTTTAAATGCTCATTAGAAAATAATAATAATGATCATACTTTTGTTGAGCTCGGTGTTAAAGTCACCAAAGTGTATACTACTTTTTCAAAAACGTTTTTTTATCATGTATTATTTGTTTTTTTTTCCCGTAACATTTGCTTTTATGATCACTAGTCATACATGTTAATCAAATTTTATACATATTGACAATCTGGATGAGATGAGATGGAGGATTTTGATGAAATTGTAATGGACAAAGAGAAAGATAGAAGATTGAGCGTAAAGAAAGAAAAAGAAAAGATGGATAATCTGGAAAGAAGAAAGAAGAGGGTAACATATTGTGATAGGAATCATAGGAAAGGATGAGGATGGGTCTGTACTGTCAATGGGTTTGGGTTAACGGGTGGTTTGAAAATCTTTGACCCTAACTAAAAGTTTCAGGTTAAAAATTTCATCACTGACCCACAACCTGTCAACCCGAACCAATCCATCAACCTGAAAAAAATCGAGTTAGTGGGTTGGCTGGTCGAGTTTCGGGTTGGCGGGTTGATTTCAGGTCAAACAGGTCATATGGGTTGTAGGTTGACGGGTTGACGGGTTGGTGGGTTGATTTCAGGTCAAATGGGTCGTGGGTTGTCAGGTTGGCGGGTCAAATGGGTTGGTGAGTCGACTTATTAAAAAAATTATATAAACTTAAATTATTTTCGGGTTGGCGGGTTGACCTATTAACACAAAGGGTCAACCCGAACCCAACCCAAAAAAAATCAGGTTGGGTTGACGGGTTGAGGTTTCACAACCCAGTTTTTTCCGAGTCGGTTTCTGGTTGGGTCGAATATTGATAGCCCTAGTCTGTTGGTGGTTTCATAAAAAGTTTATGCTTTATTTTAAAATTTTTATTTATATACAATATCATTTTATTATGCATGAAATAACATATTGTCATTACCAAAATCATATATAAAGGGTATCTTACTTTTATTTTTTATTTTTAGATGACGTAAGGATGACTATCGATACAAAATGAGAGTTCATGATGATCACTCATAGTGTATTCGTGATCCACTCGTGAAAGCTGCCACATCAGACGAATCACGAGAGCACACCATTAGGTGTGTCTCGTTATTGCATTCGTGATCGGAGGCTCGCGACCGGGATAACGATGGTAACGAGCGTTTTTTTTTTCTTTTTTCTTTTTCACATTCCAACAGGGTGCGTGTGTGCGTTACTGTATAACTTTAAAAAAAAAAAAATCGGCGGCCGAAAAGAAGGAAACATCAGGTGGGAAAGGAAAAAGGAGACAAGGGGATTAAATAAATAAGGAGACAAGCATTTATTATTATTTTTTTATTATTAATTTTTCAATTTAACGTTTAAAAATGTTTTTGATAAGGTTTATTTTTTTGTATATGTGTTAATTTATTGCTTGTCTTTTTTTATTCACATTTTTTCTTTTTGACAAACATGGTAATATATATATTGTGATTTAAAAGTTTGTAATAATACTTATTTACAAATTAATGTGTTGCTTTAAAATAAGATATCAAGATATAAAAATATTAAATATTTTGCTAAACTTTACATGATATGTGTTTTTAATTTCTCATGCAAATTATCATTCTAATAATGTAAAAAATAGGAAATGGAGAGAGGAAAATATATGGTCAACAGGAAATAAATTATGCACAAAAAGTTAGAAAATAGCATTAATTCTTCTAGGTGTGATGTCGTATATATAATGCTAACTTCTGGTTGCAATAAGAATAATTAGATAGGTTGTAATTTGAAGAAATTATGAATAGGTTATGGCTATGGTCAAGTTTCTTATGTGTCACCATGGCTACTACTACTAGTTCTAAATCCACTATTCACAACAACGGCTCTTTTCGTCGAATCCTTTTGGATATCGACGTTGATACGGATGATATATTTGCCATATTGTATCTTTTGAAGCTTAACCGATCAGAATTAGATTTGCAGGTTCTGTCTCATACATATATACTTTTTGCATATCTAAACACATAAATTTATCATTAATTAGTTATTATTTTTGTGGCGAGCAGAGTTCGTTGCCATTTGTTACGTGCAAGTGGTTGGTTAACGAACAACATATAGATCACTGTTCACTTTACTGCGCCTAAAATCTTAGGCCTCGTTTGGTTCGTTGGAATCCCTTAGAATTTATAAGAATTGGAATTCGATTTCCATTCATTCACTTGTTTGGTTGAGAAAAAGGTAGAAATTGGAATTTAAAACTTTCCAACCAATTCTTTAAAAAAAGAAAGAATTTGGAATTCCTTCCATATACCCAAGGAATGTTTTAAATTCCAATGGAATTCAAGTATTTTGAAAAAAAAACCTTTCTTCTTATTATTATTATTGTTGTTATTATTATTATAAAAGCATCACTTTATTGTTATTATTATTATTATTATTATTATTAATTTATTATTATTATTTATTGTTATTATTATTATTATTATATATATTATTGTTATTATTATTAGTTATTTATTACTAATATTATTATTATTATTATTATTTATTAATATTATTTCCACGACGAAACTTTTAATTACACAAAATCGCCCACACTGAATTCCAAGGGCCTGCGTCTCACATCGGCATAACTCTTTTGCCGATCACGTGCAACCTTCAATCGTTCCTTTATCTGAGCGATCCTTTCAATAGTCTCAACCACTATTTTTGGCCCAATTAATTGACTCTCACCGATTTCCGCCCACGCAAGAAGTGATCGGCACTTCCTTCCATACAAAGCCTCGTGGAAGATGTGCTCGTGTGGTAACTATTGTTGTAAGAAAACTCGATCAGTGGAAGATGTGCATCCCAGTTACTACCAAAATCTATCACGCAAGCTCGCAACACGTCTTCAAGCGTCTGGATCGTACGTTCAATTTGACCATCAGTCTGAGGATGAAACACCGTACTCATATCCAGCTTCGTACCTAATACTTTCTGAAACGGTCGCCAAAATCCTTACGTAAAACGTCTATCTCTGTCAGAATTAATAGAGATCGGTACACCATGCTTCGACACAATCTCTTTGATATACAACCTTGCCATAATATCAACTCGCAAGTCCGAAATATGGCACCCACAAAACCTGCGCCACAATTCTAATATTGCGCCGCAATATTCACCCGACCTGCACACAACTCATTTTCTTGTCTCAAAACTCAATCTATTTGATCACCAATCCGACTTTTGCATAATAGAATACACTATTTCAAGGTACAATTGATGGCTTGACACCATCAATTGATCCATGGATGATTTACAAACAACAACGATTCATTTTAACACCCGAAAACCCTTGAAATCGATCATCAAATCAAATAGAAACCTAATCAATCCTCCAGACCAGATATGAACCTATAGTTTACATGAAAATGACCACAACTAAATAGAGAAAATGATATATACCTGCAAGGGAACGATTACACACCAAAATCACGCTCAATCTCCTCCGATTGGGGACCAATTGATCAAGAACACAAAGGGGGTGGCTAGGGTTTCAAAGGGTGGTTAAGGTTTTGATGTGAAACTGAAAGTGAAATGTTTAGAGACCCTAGTGGTCATTAATTTGCTGCAACCTCCTTCAAAATGACTCTTATGCCCTCATTTAATCATTACTATATCATTTTAACTTCAATTAACGACCGACAACACTAACAGGAACACAACACGGTTTTCCATTTAAATTACACACTTTAATCTACTAAATTATCACATAATAACACACATAAAACACATTAATTATTATCAAAATAATTATCCACATTAAATATAACACCACTTAACGGAAGACGGACTTTGACTAACGGTCAAAGTTAACGACATAGAATAAAAGAGTCCAGGATGTTACATGTGTGCACACAGGCCTTGCATTTAGACATTAAATAAATAGTAGCATAAATATGTTGTTTGAACAATCAAACATAACGCTTATCATTATTGATGATTCAATATCACCCGTAGTTATGATGCCATAATGTCGTTAATCGGCCGTATGTTCAGTCAGCATCTTTATTTTTATATATATTAAAAGACAGTTGCCCTAATATCTTATTAACCAATCATAAGACTTAATTTCATCAAATTAAACTTGATTATGTCATAATTTATATAATTTATAATTAAAAATAAAAATTATGGACCCACACAAAAATTATTATATATATTACTTAACATCAAATAATAAATATCTCTTTCCAACAAAACTATTATTATCATCATCAACTAATTTATAACTATTATTATCATCAAATAATCTACTTGATCAGGAAAAAGGCTACCCAAATAATAAAACTCATGTCCATCTTAAATATCCACCCAAATAATAATAAAAATTAATCAAAACCAATCTTCTTTCATATTTATTCTTTTATACTTTTATATATTCATCTTGATAATATAAAAATAATATACATGTAATTTTTTTTAATAATATTTATCAAGAAAACTAATTCTGGATAAGGACAACTTTCATTGATAGTATTTGTGATAAGGAAACTAATATCAGTATATAACTGTAACATATACCCCATATTTCACGTTATTGTTTTAAACAACAATGGCTGCTGAAAAACAAATAACATTCTTGAAAGACATCAATGACAAATTAGTCAGTTGTGCAATCAAAGTTAAAATATTGTTTCTTTGGAAGCAATTGTTCAACGTACAGAAACTCAGTTACACCATCAAGCCTTGACATGATATTGATACACAAATAGGTAAAACACTTTCGTTCATATATTACTTATAACATATATTTATGTAAAATTTATATCAATCTGTTACAACTGTTTGCTAATAGGGCCAAAAGATTACTGCTCAATCCATTAAACTTTGATTCCGGATTTTGCTTGAATATGTCGTAAGCCCTGTATATTTAACACGAGTCTAAATCTAGTTAGTATTTATACAAGCAATTGTTCCTATATAATTATTTATAAAATTAACCAAAAACATTCTTACTCCCACTTTGATATAATTCAGTTTGAAGTGTATTTAAATGTTTATACGACATTAAGCCTTAAGTTCTAAGCGATTCTAATCCGTTTTAACTTTAACAAGTTACCCAATATACTCAACTTGTCACTTATATATATATATATCAATGGTGATGGTGTACGTACGTAGGCGATAACAGTGAACACGAATTCATGGACAAATGCTGGGCATGCTGTAAATCAGATATATGATATTCTTTACATGATGGGACGAGATGATATTAATGTCGGCATTGGAGGTGACGGTGGAACACTTGATAATGGTACAATTCTATCAAATGTTGGTGGCTATCTTCCTATAATTGATCAGGTATATATATATATATATGCATGTAAATTCAATAAAGAAAATTATTAATACAACATCAAGTTTTTACCGATCAAGATCTTCTCACACACGCAATATCGAAGATACATACAAGTCACTCAATTGGGTTACTAATCGTAGTAAATGCTGTAAATATAGATGGGTCAACCGGACAGTTCAACCCTTCTTGTTAATTTTTATCTAGTTTCGTACTTGTAAGTGTCATTACAAGAAAAATCACCTTTAGCGAGGACATATGTCGATCTCTCGAGGGTGCGTTTTTTTTTAGAAAACACTCCTTGTTTTCTAGAAAAATTTTTCAAAAGAACATATAAAACAGAAAACGTGATTAAATTAGAGTTTTCTAGAAAAGTTTTCCAAGAAAATGGAAAACACCATTTTCTATTTTATAAACTAAAATTAGAAAACAAGTTTTTTATTTTTTTATTTTTTATGTTTTCCACATTTTCCATTTTCCACAATTTCCAATTTCCATGTTTAACTACAAACAGGGAAGAGGCACCGCCGGACCTTGTAGATACAGACAAACTATTCCTGTTGGAGCAGGTGGAGGAAGATTAGACATCGATACAAATTTTGGCTTGCGAAGAAGCTTTCTTCCACAGGTATATATATTTCGAGTGTGTTTTTTCTGTTGAGACGCTGACGATAATTAGCTCCTATATATGCATATTGGTGTAATATGTTTATAAACATGTTGATAAGTCAGAATTGTTCGCTATCCTTTTTGGCATCGAATGAAAGCGACCATTGTGTTTTTACGTACTTTTATGATTAAATTACATGCGATGTACCTAAAAACAGAAAGAAATAAAAAGCAAATGTCCTAAAAGAAGGAAAATGTTTAGCCATTCAGCGTTTTAACATCCTTCTATAGGCTTTACAACTTGAGAATATTATGCCCACTTGAAGTTGGACTTCTTTCTTGATCACTTTTCTCACCCGCTCCATGAAAAAGTCCGCTAACTATTTTAATTTCCTCACTGCCTTTTTTATGTGGCAGGGAAGGCGTCGATACAAGCCTTTTCGACAACCAACTGCGCAAGAAGTATTGATCAAGACGATATCAGAAGGCCCCGTTAGTGTATTCATAACAGGAGCACACACAAACTTGGGAATTTTGCTTATGACAAATCCGAATTTAAAGAAAAATATCGATCATATTTACATCATGGGTGGAGGTGTGAGATCCAAGAACCCAGCTGGTTTTTGTTGTCCCAAAAATGCGAGCTCGTCATGCCAGCCTCAACATTGTGATTTCCATGGCAATATATTTACGCTCTTCAGAAGCAACCCGTATGCCGAGTTTAACTTCTTCCTTGACCCTTTTGCCGCATACCAGGTATGCATAAACCATTTTCTCCATAATATATGGTTGTTAACTACTCAATATATTAGAATCTAACTTATGTTTAACTTGAAGGTTATTCATTCGGGAATTCCTATCACCCTTGTTCCATTGGATGCGACAAACACAATTCCCGTTACCCAAGAGTTTTTCGAAGCATTTGAGAATAATCAACATACATATGAGGCACAATATGTTTTCAAGTCTTTGAAGATGAATCGTGATATTCGGTTTGATAATCAATTCTTTGCGGTATATAATTAATTTTGATTAGTGTGATTGTTCATTAATTACAAGTGTGGTTGATCAGTTTATTTATGATGTTTCCACAGTATTTTTTCATGTGGGATTCATTTATGTCCGGAGTTGCAACATCATCTATGAAACACAAGGAAAATGAGTTTGCTGAAATGGAGTACATGAATATTACTGTGATCACATCAAACGAGCCTTATGGGATATCTGATGGCTCGAATACACTCTTTAATGGGCGTAAGATCCCAAAATTCAGTTTGGATAAAAATGGCATTCATAGCGGTCATGTTCAAACAGGCATTCAAGATCCATTTTGTCTTCGTGAGAACGGGACAGGGATATGTAAGGTAAATTCAGCTGTTTTCAAGCATGTTCAAGAACAAAATGATGATTTTACGTAGAGATGGCTATTTCGATCCATATCTATTTACATATGATGAATCGATTCAGGTTATGTTTTATAACTAATGGGTCAAATGAGCATATTGAAAAATAGACTATTTAAGAGGAAAAAGGACGGGTTAAATGAGTCAAAAATCGCCCAAGGTGTATTTTTAATGTATAAAACCCTTGCGTTAATTGTTATGTTACTGAAATAAGTTAAATTTTGTAATGACAATGTAAAGCTAGATTTTTGAAAAGGACTAATCACATCCAACCTTACCACACTCATACCAAAAGTTTCCTATTTTGACCTGTTACCCAACCGTTGTTCCGTCAGTCCATTTTGCCATGTTTAGTTTTACCACGTGAAGTAATATTTTCTTTCAACTACGTAGGATGGTTATACAGAAGAAACCACTGGACCAGATTCGGTTCGTGTACGCGTAGCAACACGAGCAAAGCCCAATGTCGACAAAACTAGCTCTTTGGATAGGGAATTTTATATTAGTTTCCTCGATGTAAGTTCATATCAAACGTTTTAGAGTTCATTTAGTTATGATCCATGTTTCGAATTATACATGAAATATAAGACAATGATAGAAGTTTTGCTACGATTTCAGGTACTAAATCGACCTCAACATAGAGGCCTATTCAATTTTACATCTCGATTCCCTTATTACAAAGAAGTTCTCAACAAACCGGATTTCACTGGGAAAAAACTTGGGAAGGTCGTTGTTTTTGATATGGATATGAGCGCTGGAGATTTTTTAGCCCTCTTTTATCTACTCAAAGTACCTGTCGAAGAGATTTATCTTAAGGTAATGTGATATTTGTCATTCAAGTTTGGTAATTTGTTATCCAAAATTATAGAAATTTCAATTTGTGACTCTGTGTTTCAGGCCATTCTAGTAACTGGAAGTGGTTGGGCGAACATAGCAACAATAGACGTGGTGTATGATTTGTTACATATGATGGGCCGTGATGATATCGCTGTTGGTTTAGGTAATACGTTTGGTTTGAACCAGTCCTATCCGAATAACCCCAATGTCGGGGATTGCAAGTATTCAAAGGCTATACCACATGGAAGCGGTGGCCGTTTGGACTCAGATACGCTCTATGGGCTCGCCCGCGACTTACCAAGGAGCCCGAGAAGGTACCAACACGAGTTACAAAGAGGGCCCAATTTAACATAATGAAACGGTAACTTAGATTGGTTTATCTGTAGGTATACAGCAGAGAATTCGGTTGAGTTTGGAGCTCCTCGTAACACAGATTCCCCTCAACTTAGACAACCATTAGCACTTGAAGTTTGGGAATCACTAGTGAAGTCAATTGATCATGGATCAAAGATTACAATATTGACAAACGGGCCATTAACAAACTTAGCGAATATCTTAATTTCAGACAAGAATTCTAGCTTAATCATTGAGGTAATTAGTTGGGTTCATTTTTGGGCTCACTTTCATGTCATTTGTCCCATTCTATGGTAATTCTAACATTTAAAGTGTAACTACAGGAAGTATTTATACTAGGAGGCCATGTCCATTACAAGAAGAATAAAGAGAAAGGGAATGTGATCAATGTTCCTTTAAACAAGTTCGCGGAACTAAACATGTTTCTTGACCCTTTGGCTGCAAAGACGGTATTTGAGTCATCACTCGACATCACACTTATCCCTCTTCATATGCAGCGTAAAGTCTATGCATTTCCAGATATCATTAAGAGGTTGCAAACAAAGAACAGAACCCCTGAAGCTATATTTACGCTACGTTTGTTAATGAGGCTTCAGAAGTTGCGACAAAAATATCACTTGTATCGACATGTGGTATGACTTTTGACCTACCTTTACTCTAAACCTGTAAATCAGAAAACTTGAAATGTGACTCTAAAACCTGTATATGTGCCCAAGTGAGCCTTTCTAAAAGATACATATATACCTTGATTCGCGACTATCCATTTTACCGGTAGTCCGGTACCACCTTTAAACATCATTATTGCAATCTTCCTCCCTAAGTTGTTGACCTACATTTCAGGATATGTTCTTGGGTGAGATTTTAGGTGCCATCATCGCCATTAGCGATCGAAAAGTTCTAAATTCTAGTTTCAAAATAAAGCATTTGAAGGTCTACGCCGAAGGACGTTTATCTAGGGACGGAGAAGTTACTTTGGACACACACAAAAAGAAAGGATTCAAAGTATTGGAGAGCTTCAACCATTTATCATGTTTTGACATTTTTGGCGATCGTCTTGTTCATTGGAAACAATCGGCCGTGATTGCAAGTTTTAACGAGCAGAAAAGGCTTTGGAGCTCCCCATAGCATAAAACCGAAAAAAGTCATGTTGGTCACTAAGTAAAATTATTATCATTAAGTAGACTGTTATTTTCTTGAAAGAACTTTTTTTTTTTTTAAAGTATGATTCATTCTATATACCTCTATACTCCGTAATTACGGAGTAGGAAAATTACAAGAGTATCATGTTACATTAAAACTATTCCAATCCTTCCAACTAATACTATCCTTTTTCGTTCTACTAGAATACCACAAAAAACCGATATTCTTAATCTCATGAAAAACTTTATCGATACTAATCTCCGCTTGTTCAAAAATCTTCTCATTTATTGTCTTCCAAATACTCCAGCAAGTAACAAAAACAATACCTTCGAACATCTTCCTTGCCTTTTTGTCTAGAGCCACCTTGTCGCATAACTCAATAAGCTCTTGAACAGTAGAAAAAACAAGAGAGCTAACCTTGCACCAAGAAGAGATGCGGCTCCACAGCATACCCGTAAATTGACATTAACAAATAATGTGGTCAATCGTCTCGTCCCATGATTCACATAACACACATAGGTTATCTCCAAAGAAGCAAGTTCGCGTTTGAAGCGCCATGTAAGTAGGTAAACGGTTAAGAGAAGCCCGCCACATAAAGATGTTACACTTCTTAGTGACCGTCTTCCACTAAAATCCATATCACTTTGAATGAGATTCTTTACACTCTTGACCGAAAACACTTGCTGATGATCGCCATTCCAAATCCACCTGTCATCGTTATCATTTACTCTATAATCGTCCATAAGAGATCTGAAACTAACCCATTCGTCGAGAACCTCGCTAAGAAGAGGAGCAAGGTACCAATCAGAACACCCAACGAAGCGCTTAGAATCCCCACAGAATCTATCTCTAACCAAACAATTCTTCTCTTTTTCCAATCTGAAAAGCGAGGGAAACATAGTCTTTAAGTTAGAATTTCCGACCCAATTATCCAACCAAAACAGCACTTTATCTCCTTTTCCACATATAGCTTTGAAAAAACTGGTAATATATTCTCCCGCCACTTTAAACCTGTCCACCGTCCCCAAAATGGATTCCAAACTCCAGCAAGCGAGTTGTTGACAGGAACAACCTTCTGACCCCTATTAGAACCGTGAAGTGCATCAATAACGGACCTCCACAATGCTCCTCGTTTATTCTTGTATCTCCACACCCATTTGGATGGCAACACCACATTAGACTCTTTCAAATTACAATACCCAATCCTCCATTCTTTATCGGTGAAGCCACCCTTCCCCATGAAACCCATTTGATCTTTCTATCATCCGATGATCTACCCCACAAAAATCTTCTAATAATAGCTTCTAGACCATCAATGACCGAAACAGGCACTTTAAACAGAGAGAAGTAATACGTTGGATGGTTCTCCATCATCGCTTTAATGAGGGTAACTCTACCCCCAATCGAAAGAGCCTTTGCCTTCCAAGTAGCTAGACGCTTTTCAAAAATATCAAAAAGAAAATCCCAGCTAGCAACTCAATTTGATATGAATGCAATAAAGTTAAAATTATGTCGTTTAATAATTTGATATGAATTTAAATAAGAGCATTAGTAATGTCACGACACCACCAAGGTGGTGTGCCACATCAACACTACACTACAACCACACCACTAGGTCTGTAAATGAACCGAACGAACACGAACGGGACTTTGTTCATGACCGATCGTTTAACTTAACGAATGGTTAACGAACAGATAAACGAACATAAGGTTGTGTTCATGTTCGTTCATTAAGAAAATTGACTTGTTCATGTTCGTTCGTTTGTGTTCATGAACAAATGTTCACGAACATAAACGAACGAACACACACGAATGAATGAACACCAATGAACAAATATGTAATTATAAGTTTAGAATTCAAATTCAATATTACAAAATATTCATCAGCTAAATTTTTTTAACAAACATTCCTAATTATAATTCTAATTTTAAACATTATTTAATAAAGAAAGAGGTTGATATCCAAAAAATCATTTCTAAAATACATGGTTTAAAATTAATATATATAGTATAGCTATATAAAAAATTATATTTACATAAACGAACAAACGTTCACGAACAAACTATCGAACGTTCATGAACAATAAATGAACGAAGGGGAGCTATGTTCGTGTTCGTTCTTAACTAAACGAACGAACACGAACGAACTTCCCGCCGAACAGTTCATGAACTGTTCGCCGAACGTTCAGTTCGTTTACAACCCTACACACCACATTCGTAACAATAATCCCAAAAACAAGATCACCCAATACCCAAACTATACTCCACACTACCCAATACCCAATAAAAAAAAATAAACCACCTTGTCCACCCCACCACAACCCAAGATGGACACACCCACATTGTCCACCCTACCACCACAATAGCTCACCTAATGGTTGACACCACCACCTGGAATGATTGGCTTTCCATCTTGTCCACACCACACCCATTACCAAGTAATAAAAAATTTAGTTCGTATGTTTGAAGGCTCAGCTCCCTATGTCTATCACTCACTTCTTTCACAGTTTTGCAACATCAGCCCCAAATCATCACCTTTAAAATTGATTTGAAACTGACAAACCAACAATACCTCATCATTTATCACTTTATTTTTTTTAGCATTATCCAACCATTCATCAAATAAAAGAAAAAAGAAAAAAACCAAAAGGTTGAGATTGGTTTGGGATCCACATACATACTCACTCTCTCTCCTCTTCTCCACTTCGTCAGATTACCGACAAAACCCAAAGCCACTAAAACCCGAAGAGGGCATGTCTATGGTGTCGGTTTTTTCTAAAAATTGAAATTGAAAACCAGCGAAGCTATAAGGAGCCCTCTTAGTCCTTTGAGTTTTCTAGTCTTCATATGCATTACAAATCATGTGAAACGAAATCGCCACCACTTTTACATATACGAGACTTGCTTTTATGTTAGTGCTTTTAAGTTTTCTAGTCTGCATATACATTACAAATGAAATCGCTACCTCTTTTACACACGAGACTTGCTTGGGCTCTCATTGAGACCAAGTCATTTCCCTATTCATCGTTCGTCTAAATTGGCATCATTATTTATTTGTTTTGCGCACCACAAATCAATAAAAAAAAATTAATGGTTTGTACTAGCATTAAATGATAAAAATGTCATTGGTTTACCAACTCATGTTTCAAGAAGTT
Organism: Solidago caesia; assembly: GCA_028566075.1. NCBI lineage: Eukaryota > Viridiplantae > Streptophyta > Magnoliopsida > Asterales > Asteraceae > Solidago > Solidago caesia. The sequence continues at coordinate 17,549,571 of JAOXNX010000028.1, forward strand.
TGGCACAACACTATAGATCATCGAAGTGTCAATCCATACATGTGATGTTGCTACATTTGTTAGCCCTTAAAATAAAATCACTTGCTTTTAAGTAAAAATACAACTCTAGATCACATTTATCATGAAAAAGTTATAATGGTCTGATTCCTCTTTTCAAAAGAAATAGATACGATTTGTTATCTCACACACCTGCATGTTATACGTGACGTGATCGTTCAACATATATTATGTTTGCCTACCCAATTATTTCACCTTTGTAACTAAAATAACACTTTTTTTTTTAATGAGTATTAGATTTATCTATAGTAATTTATGTAAATTTTTTACCCATAATTCCCTTTCCTTCCACAAAAATATTCTTATCTATTTTGTTATTTTAAAAGTATATAATGTCTCGTTTCTTTCTCCCCAATGGAGACTTGTTATTTTTCTACATTACAACAAATATATTTTGTTAATGGTTGCATCTCAACCTCTAATCCTCATTTTTAACCAATCTCTTTATGTCATTTCAATTTTATCTTTTTTAATCCCCCAACCCTCATTTTGTTGGCATCACCAATCTTCACCCAACCAGGGGCGGTTCTTCTTTAGGGCCCCCGGGGGGGGGGGGGGGGGGGGGGGTTCCCTTTTTT
>JAOXNX010000028.1:17556021-17566242 GCA_028566075.1 Solidago caesia
GGTTATACATATATTTTTGTATTTATATATATATATATATATATATATATATATATATTTGTATATATTTATTTCAACTTTATATTTTTTTTGCATTTTTTCTTTCGGTTTTTAAAAATTGAATTCAGAGGTACATTTTATGTTTGAAGGATTGTTTGTTACTTGGGGTTATTGTATTTTTGCTGAATATTGAAATTTTTGAAAAAAGTTTGTTCTAAAATAATTTATGTAAACAAAACCCTTTTGCATCAAATAAGCTAAAAAATATCAGCTTTTCATTGGGAATTGAAAAACTTAAAAGTGCTTTTTAGATTTTTAAAAATGTAAAAATTTGTAGATACTATGTGATAAAAGGAATGTTTCTTTCCGTTTAGGTTTCAGTTGATTAATGTACCATAAGTAACGAGTGGCCCGTTGGTGTGTGTGAACCAGAGCTTAACTAGTGCTTGGGATTATAATTCTGCGCTTTTGATATCTGATGTGTGGTTTTAGTCCTAGCACTTCAGAAATTTTAGACTCAAGTGACTTTATTAAAGATGATAAGTTTAATCTCATGTGCGTCCGTTAGAAAAGTGAAATTTGGAATGATACACCTGAAATGTAGTGCTCTTTTAATTCGAATCTGAGTACTTAGGTTACAAATTCAACATGTTTGCAGCGTTTCTATAAATTTTGGCGTTTACCTGGTTTTTTAAAATGTTGTCAAATGGGTAGGCTTTTGTCGTCTGCCCTTTCTGTCGTTTTCCTGATAAATAATCCGTTACAAAAGCAGCAAAACTTTAGCTTCATTTAAGTCGGATTGATGGCGTCAGAATTTGTGTCTTTTTAAATAAATGGTGTCTGCAGTTGCGATGTTTTAATTTGTAAATGTTAGTATTTGATTAGGCAATAAAAACTAAATTGGTAAATTCTTTTTCTTGGGTAGGAAAATTCACTTGTCTGGCGAAGTGTCAAAGGATGATATAAAGCAGCTATTTATGTTTGAGAAGCCTGTTTGTAACCAAGGCTGTCGAGTAAACACAAAAGATAACCCCAACTGTTTCTGTGGGCTCATTCCGCCACCAAATGGCAATCGGAAAACTGGGTTATGGCAAAAGACTTCAGAAATTGTTTCATCAATGGGTCCGGATCCTTCTAAGGATATGCGTGATTCTCTCGACACTCCAGCTGGCCTAACAAATCTCGGTGCAACTTGCTATGCGAACAGCATACTCCAATTCCTATACATGAATAAGTCTTTCAGGGAAGGTGTCCTGTGTGTTGAACCAGAAGTCCTCGAAAAACAGCCTGTACTGTATCAACTTGCTCGACTTTTTGCACAACTTCATGCTAGTAAAATGGCTTTTATTGATTCAGCTCCCTTTATTGAAGCATTGGCTTTAGATAATGGTATTCAGCAAGATAGCCATGAATTCCTTACCCTGCTTTTTTCATTGCTTGAGCAATGTTTGAGCTACTCAAAAGTTCTCGAGGCTAGAACTGTTGTTCAAAAACTCTTCCGTGGAGGTGTGTCACATGTTACCAAGTAAGTTTACCTATTGTGATGCTAATATGAAATATAATATTTATTTTGTGCATATGATTTATCTGTTTTCTATTACTTTATTATTAGGTGCTCAAAATGTGGGAACCAATCGGAAGCCTCGTCAAATGTAGAAGATTTCTATGGGTTGGAGTTGAATGTGAAGGGTTTAAAGAGTTTGGATGAAAGTTTAGATGATTATCTTTCTGTTGAGGAGCTTCAAGGAGATAATCAGTATTTTTGTAGCTCTTGTGCAACTCGTGTAAATGCTACTCGTAGCATCAGGCTGCAGTCTCTCCCTCCCGTCCTTATTTTCCAACTCAAGCGTTGTGTTTTTCTTCCAAATGTAAGTGCAAATAAGCTGATGCTTTCATAGTTGTATTTATACTATTCAAACATTTACCTTCTGACACTTTCATATGTTCCGTAGACTACAACGAAGAAGAAGATAACTTCTGCATTTTGTTTTCCTGGACAAGTGGATATGGCACGATGGTTATCTGAGCAAAGCGAGTCTGAACTTTACGATTTATCAGCGGTTTTGATTCACAAGGGTTCTGCTGTTAACAGTGGCCACTATGTGGCTCATATTAAAGATCAAGATACAGGGCTATGGTGGGAATTTGATGATGAACTTGTCTCAGACTTGGGTCAACACCCTTTTGGTGGTGATTCTTCTAACACACCTGCAAAACCTCCACAGAGTGTGCCAACTGGAGAATCTTGTTCCTCGGAACCCAATGATGTTGTAAATGGAAATCGTATGGATGCTTCCTCTTCTGAAACTACTACTCATGTACAAACATTCTCATCTAGCGACGCATATATGCTGATGTATTCTCTCAGGCATAAAACCAATGGGCATATAAAACCGCAAATGGGATCTGGTGAAGGGATGCTAAAAGATGGACATTCCATCGCTTCACAAAGTGATGCTTATCTTCCACCTCATCTTTTGAAGGAAGTTATTGAGTTGAACAAGTCATATGTTGATTCTTGTCAGCAATACAATAAAAAGAAAGATGCCAAATTGGCTCTCATTACAGAGCGGCGACAGGAGGTTAGATCAGTTATCTCTGAAGCCCTTGTTCAGTCACCTGCGGAGTCCTTTTGGTGGATTTCAGTAGACTGGTTACGCCAATGGGCAGATGTCATCACTCCTACGTGAGTTTCAGTACTTATCACATTTTTCTTCGCTTTGGGTTTATATTAAATACTTAAAAATTTTCCGTCTCTGCAAATATGTAGTTCTGTCGGTTTGTCATGTGATACATTCTTTGCTTGTTTATTTTTTCTGCAGGATAATCGACAACACTCCAATCCAGTGTTTGCATGGAAAAGTACCTGTTTCAAAGATTAGCTCCATGAAGCGGTTATCAGACAAGGCTTGGAATACGATATCTTCCAAGGTACCTTTCTCTGCATATAATTCATCACATTTAAAGTTTCCATCTATGACCTGAAAAAGCGGGGAGTTCTAGTTAGATGCATATATTGCTTAGTAGTTTGCATATGCATGTAAGTCAAGTGATTTGGATTTGGATTTGGATTATGTCTTCCTTACCAATAATTTCGATTTCTCATTTGAAAGTGGTTACTGTCAAGTATATGTACAAGGTCTATGGAATTTGAAAATATGGCATAGCTATGTTAGTGATTTACAAAAATATAGTGGCCTAGTAGATTTTTCAACAGAAGTATGTTTTTTTGCTACTTAAGTACTTGTATCTGATGCTACTTTTATGATGCTTGCAAATCAAGTATGAAGGTGGCCCAGCTTTGGGTAAAAATGACTGCTGCACCGAGTGCCTTGTGGAAACAGCACATGCTACAGTTAGTGCGGATAGCTACAGAGATCGACGGACACTAATGAGAGAACTTGCCGAGTCAGCACTTGCAGGCAAGTGTCCTGATGGACAATTGTATCACATTTCCAGGTCATGGTATGTTATTATTTTATGTGTTGCAACCATTTGAATCTACTAATCGACAAAAGTACATACTTGTAATTTGTATGGGTTTTTCCCTCTTAACTTGCAGGTTGAGTCAATGGGTACGCAGACGGAATGTTGACTCACCATCTGAAGCTGACACTGGACCAACAGCTTCAATCAGGTGCCAACATGGTGCACTTATGCCTGAGCAAGCAGCTGGAGCCAAGCGGGCCCTAGTACCAGAGGATTTATGGCTTTTTATCTATAAGTCAGCCAATGAAGTAAAGCCTGACGATATGATTGGTTGTTTGGCTTTTCCATCCGATTCTGAAACATGCCCTCAGTGTTATGATGAACTCTCAGAAGTAACATGCCTGGAAGATAGTCGAAGGTTGTTCAAATCTCTTCTCAGAGAGAAAGCTAGTTGGGTTTGACTTCAAATGATATTCATTGACTTTTTAGTTTTTAACATGTAGGGATTTCAAGCTAAAACAACGCCAGTCTCATGAGAAGCTAGCTCTTGGAAAAAGTGTATCACTGTACCCTCAAAATAGATACTACTTGATGCCTTCTTCTTGGCTTTCAAAGTGGCGAACCTACGTCACAGCAGTTGGCAAGAATGCATCTTCAATTGAAGAACCAGAAAACCTGAGTATCATCATTGAATCTTTGAAATGTGAACAGGTGTTTAGTGTTTCTTTCTTTTTATATAGTTTGCTTGCATAATCTATAGAGGGGCTGTTTGTAGCTTTAAACATTTTAGTTAACAGAATTTTCTTAACTATTTCTAGTCGGTTTTCATAATATATATGGCGTTGACACACTGCCTACATCTGAGTTCAATTTTTTGCTCTGAACAGCACTCGAGACTTATTCGGAGACCTCCTAATCTTATACGGAAACGTGGTGCGATTACTCAAAAGGCTCCATCTGTAAGGACATAATTCCTCTTTTAATTTATTGTTAGTGCAAATGGTTCCTGCCATCATTCTCTAGAAGAAACAGAGATCTTGCAAGTGATTGTGTAGTAACTAAAGCTGCTGAGTTTGTGTGATGATACTGCAGGTAGATGAATTGACAATCATTACTGAAAGTGACTGGACATCATTTTGTAAAAACTGGAACTGTATTGAGGAAACAGGCATATCTGCTGAAATTGATTTAAGTAATTCTGTAGATAATACCTTGTTGGGGACATCTGAAGATATGCTAATCACGGAGGAGAATGTTAATTCCCTTGATGATGCAAACATTGACACCGAGTCTCAAGGGCCAACAATTAAAACTTATCCAGAGGTATATTTTGTAAATATAAGCATACGTTTTTTTTCTTGTTAATATTTGATGTAATTGCATCTGCTATAATTTGTGATTTTTAATATATTGTAGGTGTGTGAAGATTGCATTGGCGAAAGAGAAAGCTGTGAACTAGTGAGGAAACTGAACTACTGTAATGAGGATATATGTATTTGTTTCGTTCGTGGGAAAGAACCACCAAAATATATCCTAGAAGGGTCTGCAAACATGTTAGAGCCAAATAATCGTCGAATCTCTAAACGCTCGAGAAGGACATCTTATGGGAACTCTGTTAATTTAAATGTTTCTGGTACCACAACTCTCTATGAACTCAAGATGATGATTTGGCAATCGTTCGGGGTATGTTACCTACCTTCAGCTTTATTGCAAACTTCCATCCTCTGAAACTAAGCTTTAGATAGTTAAATTCTTGCAGATTGTGAAGGAAAACCAGATACTTCATAAAGGTTCAAATATCGTTGATGGGGAAACTGCTACTCTTGCTGATGTGTGCATATTCCCCGGAGACGTTCTATGGGTAACAGATTCAGAGATCCACGAGAACCGGGACATTGCAGGTAATCTATTAATAGGTTATTTCATTACAGACCATGCTATATATTATATGACTAATAATATCATGCTTATCTTTATTTATCCCTTTGCATGTTTTGCCTTCTTCAGATGAGCTTTCCGATACAAAGATGGAGGTGCAGCAATCAGAGGGAGGTTTCCGAGGAACACTTTTAACTTCAAATATAGGGACCCAGGTCATGTCTCAAGGATGCTACAATTAATGAGGATCTCTTTGTAACGTTTTGTGCCTTTTGGTATTACTGTATATCGGAACAGAAACCAACAAATTTTGGTAAATATTGTGAGGTAAAATCTTATCCTTTTTATCTATTTTTCCTCCCCCCCTTCTTTTGTGTTATTCGTCCATGTTTAGATTGTTCACATAGAGATGAATGACATAACTCTGCCCTAAATTCTAAGTGGTTTGGTTGGCAAACAACAAATGCCTGGAAAGAACTTCTGGTCCTCGAACGGCCTTACCTTGTTTTATGATTTGTTTGGATTTACTTGTATGAACACGTCGCAAATGGATTTTGTTAGAAACTGGAAAGAAAAATTATTAGAAGGTTTAGTTAGAAATGTCAAGAACAATACACTTCATTGGAGACTCTATGGACACATTATGGTAGAAACTTAAGTTATGCGTCATAATATAATTTTACTACTATTTTCGTTCTGTCCTATAATTGCTCCAGGTTAGAGGTGGCAAAATGAGCGGCTCGGGCAGCTTAGGTACATCTCATAACGCGTCTCATCTCGTTCTGCGGATCCACAAACACTTCTTTAATCCATTTCTAAGTATATGCAGTTAGGAGTTCTTTATACATTTAGATAAACTTTGGAAGACTTTTAAGTTTCAACTCGTTCTGTTCTGACTTGTTTATCCACTTGCCCTGTTTCCCTTTATGACCCCTCACATATCAAATATATAACCCAAGTTAACCCATTTATAGTTAAATGGCTCAAAATTGGCACCTCTCCTGGTCTTTAGCATGATTGATCCCAGTCAACAGAACCTAGTAAAATCTGAGCGGCCCAGGTCTTTCATATCTCGGTCCCAGTCTGTGCCCTCATCAATTACTGAAATAGTGAGATTTATTAAATCTGTGTTATTTTGGCTGTAGAAGTTCTAATGTAATGATATTGGTTCAATTGTTTCAGAAGGCTCGCAAGTTATGTGAATCCCGGGTCACTTGCCGAAGATCTTCACCATGTTCGTTTCTGCACATGGTCCTGTTGGTAGAAGTGTGTAAAATTATGAGCTCGGAAAGACTATGGTTTTTGGTCATTTTGGTATCTTCAATGATCCAATGAAGTCTCGTGTTTTGTTACAAAGCTCTATATAATGTACCTATTATTAGTGGCAATCCATTAGCAATGGCATTGACCAGTTTTTACATTTTGTGATTGCACATATATTTGGTCATCACTATTGTTGTATACTTTCATACAGAGATGGCAAAATGGGCGGTTATTAGATTAAACATGATTACAAACTCTTTCTAATCCGTTGAATTTCGTAAATAATTTGTCTAAATATGGTTACAAAGATGATCGAGGTTTTATAATAGGAAATAGTAAGGTTTTTAGTTGTTACACATTAGTTTTGGTTAGTCATTGTTGGTACCTCTGTTGCTCAAGTCTTCCAACAACTAAAGGTACTATGAAGAGCAATGCAAAATTTTCAAATACTTCTGTTGGAGGTGTGAAAGACTGAAAACTGAAAGTGACCATGTTGGGTAACCAGCAAATATGATGATGCATGAATAAGTACATGGTGGCTAAACGAATTTCTGTCGCTTGACGGAGGTCTAATATACAATGTAAAAAATCATTTGCAGCTTTTAACTAATCAAGGTTTAAAACTTCAATCCTTTGTTTTACTCATTTTGCCTATTAGATATCCGTTTACTAAAATTTTAAACTTATATGGGTCAATTTTAAACTTACATACAGGTAAATGGGGCGATTGTTGGTACCTCTGTTGTTCAAGTCTTCCAACTAAGGTACATCGAAGAGATGTAACAAAATTTCAATTACTTCTGTTATAAGTGTAAAAACTGAAAATGACCATGTTAGGTGATCGGCCAATATGGATCTAAGTATAATGAGATTTACTGTAGAAAATCACTTGCAGCTTTCAACTAATCAAGGCTTCAAACTTGACCATTTGTTCTACCATTTGTCTGCACTGACGTTGAGGCCATTTGTTTCTCTCATTTTGCCATCCATTTACTAAATTTTAAAGTTTATACGGGGTAACTGAGCCAGTGTTTCATTAATGTTTGTGCCACTTCAAGTTAGATGTACATACAAATACAAAGCAAATTTACTGCACATACAAATACAAAGCAAATATCAAAAAACAGCCCTGCATTCATAAGATGCGTTTGGCAATGTTCAGATTTCAACAAAAAAAAATTCCATATAAACCATACCTAAAAAAATGTGAGATGCAATTCTAAAAATGCAGCCTGCACTGATGTTGAGGCCAAGCAACATGCAAAAAAAAGCGACATAAAACATCAGGACCAAAATGGAAATTCAACCATGCCAAAATTTTTAATGATTCTCAATAATGTGGGGAAAAAACAGTCTACTCCTAACCATTTTACAAACATTGCATCTTGTTCTTTGGCCCGACTTAGGATTACAAACCAACCCAATATGATCGTCCATTTGAGTTGTGCATTGGAGATACTGTTGGAGAGGTCACACACCATTCATACCATACCTAAATCACAATATCCAAAGATTTTAAGTGAAATATTAGCATTTATCAGAGGTGGCAAAATAGACAATGCTGGGAGGGTTGGGTGACTGGACAAAACAGGTTGCATTCAACAAAACTCTCTTCGTCCAAGATAGGTTTACCTTTTATAAATAGGATGCATCAAATAATAGCATGATTACCAAAAAATAGGAAGTATTATCACAACAATAATCTAACTTTTTGAAAGAAATGGTTTAAAAAGGTTTCATAATTTAAAGACACTTTGGGTGACTTCTGGCCAATTCAACACGTTCTCTCTTAGCTAGTATTTTTTTAACTTCACCCGCTCGATCCATTAGCATTAGAGATAAAACATAATGTCACAACTCAAATTGACCCATTCAGTATATGGGTCAAAAGTGTTATGCACAAAGGGATGATTTACCTTGGTGTTGCCACAACATCGCCAAATGTGAGAATTCAAGAGAGAGCCCGCTTTCACATACATGGGTGATCTTAGTGGGAAGAAGATTGGAAACCTATACGATCAGCATACACAAATGCAATTATGATCATATGTGTAATAGTCCGATACCAAATGATATATAAAAAACTAAATGAGTGCTAGAAAGAGATTTCATATATGGGCCTACCAGCTAAACATGTTTGGTGTTGCGGTAGATGGTTCGATGCCAAGATGTACATCTTTGTAGAGTACAGAATCAAAATAACCAGCAAATCCTGTATACCATTGTAAAAGGGTTAAAAACTCTACAATTATGATTTTAGTTGACATAATTATTCAATATTACATTAAAATTTGCAAAGAATTTACACATATTTGATATACCATGAACAATAAATGATCCAGTATCAGCAGGGACCTCAAACCGAAGCTTCTTGTACCGCTGATTACTTTTATTAGGAGAGTAGTTTGGATGGGTAAAGGTGAACACCTGTCAAAAACAAGAAACGAGACATTGTAATTCACTGAAAACAATACACTTTTATGTACAGTCAAATAGCTATAACTCATCACTTGAAGAAACCATCAGCAATACAATAAGTGGTAGATAGGAAAGATAACTCACAGATTGAGATGGAGAAAGTTTGGCCAAACGGTGCAACTTTACAACATATGCAGTTTCAAAGTGTAAAAGATCTTTGTGCAAACTGACCTGAAATTAGACCATTATGTCAAATACCTGTACTATAAATGGAACATGAAAGAGTAAATATATTACTTACATCATTATACAACTTTGATGTAGTCACAGGCTGTATAAAACTTGTATAGCTGAGACAAAACAAGCAATAAACACAACTATTCAGTCCAAAGGAAATAAATGAAAGAACAAGATTTTGCTCAACTGCAATGCAAGTTGCACACATGATAACTAAATAATCAAATAAACTTTGACCATATATAAACATAATATACATACGATGATGGAATTGAGATCCCATCTGGCTTTAAAAATCGTTGAGCACCATCAAGACACTCGGGTGAGAGCTCATTGTCACCAAAAGAACCAAGTAACTCACTGACCTACATTGAAAAACAAAAAGATAAAAATGTAACCCATACAATCAAATGGTTAATAAAAGTATGCAAAAAGGTTTATTGGCAAGCTTACATACCAAAATGTCTGCTTTCTCTGGAGCATTCCAGCGACGCATGTCACAAGAAATTATGGTCACCATGTTTTCCCAACCCTCTAATTTAACTAAGCTCTATTACCAAAAAGAACCAAATTAATAAATAGACTCAATCAGAAAATAAAAAGATAAATCTAATAAGAAAACACTTGAAAGAACATAAAGATTGAATTCAACTTACATGAAGAGTAACCACTGCATTTGGATTCTTTTCTACGGCATAAACTTTCAACTTACGCCCAGTTTCTTCAGCAGCCTATGCACAAATAAACAGAACAATAACAACCATGACAATTAACAGTGACCTTTCAAGTTTCAAAAGGCAGTGTATGTAACAAGAACCTAGGTTGAGCTTATAAACGGATTAATTTGGAATGTGTTTTATCTCAGAAAGGACAGACGGGTCAAAAATGCGTCAAACAAAATACCTGTAACGATGCTCTAACAAGCGGTCCCCTCCCAGCACCTACAACCATCAATACCTGCATATCAACAGGTTGTCAAGAAGTACATATCTAAAG
>JAOXNX010000028.1:17572563-17595007 GCA_028566075.1 Solidago caesia
TAAGAGTTTTTCAACCCGCCAACCCGACACGGGTCGACCCGGGTCGACCCGATTGACAGCCCTACTTTTTGTATATCAAAGATCAATCTTATATTTAAATTTCAGTTTTTTATATTATTTTTTTAAAACATTTTTTATACTATTATATTCTATATTATTGCAATTCAATGTGAATATTACCTGAAGTCAAATAACATATATATTTAACTTTCAAATTATGAAACAAAGAACTCATTGGAGAATGTGGTTTGTGATGAAAAAACAAAGGACTCGTTGGAGGATGTGGTTTGTGATCTACTTTAGGTTTGAGAGGTCATGAGATTGAAACCCCTCCCCCATTACAATTTACATTTTACCCTTCTTCTGTTTTATTTTTTTTATCTCTTTTTTCTTTTGGATTTTGAAAATTACATATTGCTCCCTTTGTTTTTGTTTTTTTACATTTCAAAAAATCTTTTTTTTTTTGGATAACATCTTTTTATATATTTTGTTGTATTTTTTGGGTTTTCTATGATATTTGGCTTTTTTTTAAACATTTTGTTTAGCTTTGGTTTATTTTGTGTAATATTTTGTTTTTATTTTATATTCTTTTTGTTTTTTAATATTATTTCCTTATAACATATTTGTGTTTTTAGTAAACTTTTCATTTTTTTTTACTATTCTCTTTTTGGTAACATTTTTTCCACATATATCTTTTCTGGAAAATTTTGATAACATTTTGCCTCTTGATGATTTTAAGGAGTAAACATCAACATAATGGTTTTATTTGCTGACGTGACACTGAGGTACAATGTGCTTGGAAAAACTGAAAGTACCATTGGAGATGGCCTTACATCCATGTAAGTGAACATAATGAGTTCAAACCTGCCGTATATATGAATTGGCATTATGTCCAACAAGCAATTAACTTATTATATTATAATAATCTTCAACTAATATCAACCTATGTATTTGTAGAGGTGACAAACGAATGTCAACATGCATGTTGAAATAGCATCTAACAACTAAAATGGTTTTTTGGATTATATCAATGTAATGGGTACAATGATGCCATCATGTGTACATTTAGTGTCACATATATAGCCCTTGTATAATTGAGTCCGTCCTCTAACATTTTGCACTATATGTTGCTTGCTTGCTTAGAGGTATGAATTATATATGCACCCGACTTCTTCTTCCGGCCGGACACCATACTATTCGATCGAGAGTATCAATTATATATATATACATGTGCATAATTTAATTCCCAACACAATTATATATCAACCTTCAAAATACTACTCTTTTATGTGATTTTAATAAAATTTCATTGACTTGTTAAAGATTCGAGCTCGATCTGACACGAGTGTTGGCATGGAGCTATATCTATGCGAATTCAGGTATAACTCAATTACTTTGGTGCAATATTTCTGATGTCGTTGTCAAACTTAAAAGTTCTCTCTAGTTCGTAATCTTACACTTTCCGTTTTATAAACTTTCATTATGATGTTGAAGACTCGAGGTATGACATGTAAATATATATATGTCTGGCCAGAACGACATTTTGACACTAAATGATCGATGGCATACTGAATTAGTTTTTTCTTTAGTCCCTTTTTATTCTTTTTCTTGTTTAATTAGTTTTAGTTAGAACCATGTGAATGAGGTGATGCAATTACTTTGTACCACATATTATAAGGTATCTAAGCTAAGGAGAATGAAGCTAAAAGAGATAAGGATAGAAAAGGCAATGGTAAAGAGAACATCCAATTTAGATAAACAAAGCAATTCATACCACCACCACCTTATCTCTCTATCACCATCCCCTCCATCCTTTGCCCTACATCCATTGCATGGGCAAAACCCAACCCTGCAACCACATTATGTGCTACAATAATAATATTATGTCCTTCAAAATATATACATGTATAAAAAGCAATCGAATCATGAAAATCAAAAATAATATATACGTACACCATGAATCCGCACGCAGATAGAAGACGTTGAGGTTAACATGGTCAATATATAGAAGTCTATAAAGTGTTACAATTACACGAAAAACATAAAACTTTAATTATGAACATTGTAAACAGGTAACATAGGGGGTTTTCTTATTCACGTTATTCACTAGTATTTTTAACTCAGATGTACGCTGCCTAGCTAGGGTAAACCTGTGATTGTTTCCGATCATTTTCTAGGCCACCCACAAGATGTTTACCTTGGAAACAAGACGCCTAACCATTAGGCCACGTACACGTGGTTTTTACTTATGAACATTGTGTATTTCAATCATAAATTTCCCTTAATGACATATTATTCTGGTAACATATATAATGTACAAATGATAAGACTTAACACCTATAAGGCTTGTATAAAGGCTTAAGTCTAAATGACGAGTTAAGGATATTTGAGTTTGATTTTAAATAAACAATAACGCATGTAATTAACCAACCAATATAAAGCTTAACCCCATTGGGATTATTTTTTTTGCCTATTTGTTCTGAAAAACTGAGGTCCATTGGCATTGACCCTATCCCAACAATAAGTTATATTAAGAAAATACTATGATTGGTCTGATATTTAAAAAGAAAGTAAATGCTTCTAGACACTTCACTCATGGGGGTCATTTTCTGTTATTTGCCACCACACATATACATATGTGGCGGGATATATGTATCATGTATACATCTTCCATCCATGGCCATTCATCCATCATCACGACACGTATGGAAATGGTCACGAGATATCTCGGTCAGTCTATGTACATATGAGTTAAAGACTTGTCCTCCTCAGATAACCTAAACAGGGAAAAACTCATTTGTTTATCTATTTAACGCAATCAAACAAAAGTTATATAAATTGTTGTTTAATTAGTTAGAAGATGTAATGGTGGGCAAACAATTGATACTCTTTGCATTTTGCAACATGTAAGAAATAGTTCAGAAGCTTATATCTTATATATATACATGATTAGAAGCTAGTTTCACATACTGCAATTTGGACTTGAGTTTTTAGCCAACTATATATATTTACAAGAGTTGATATAATACTTAAAGTATTTGCTTAAACTATATATTTAGTCAGCGTGTATTCGTGTAACATATAGTGGCGGAGCTACATGGAGGACAAGGGTGGCTGTGATGACCCCACAATGTCTATAAAACTCTATATTTCTAATACTATTTTTATGTTTAGTGCATACAGAATCCCATACGCTTACCGCAACTCAATCCTGGCTTCGACACTAGTAACATATATGTATTACATATATATAACACCATGCAAGATATCCGTGGCGAATAGTAAATGCATGGGCCCTGTATTTTTTCTTCAATCTATCTTAGTTTTTGCCTAAAATACAAATCTAACGAAAAACTGAAATGAAGAATTAGAATAATGTAATGAAAATACATGAAGACGAAAAAGTGTGAATGATTTGGAACACTAGTACCTCATCGGTTTATCTTAAGACTTACTATAAATCCCCAAACCACATCTGATGTCAAGTGACATTACCAACAATAGTGTTGTGACTTGTGAAAATGTCGACTGCCTCTGCTTTCGCTGTTAACGCCCCTTCTTTCCTCAATGCTTCTTCACTGAAGAAGTCTCCTTCAGTCAGACCAGCGTCGTTTTCTGCAAAGTTTACGTGCAACTCATCATCCTCATCCTCATCTGCAACTCCTCCAAGTCTCATCCGTAACGAGCCTGTTTTTGCTGCTCCTGCTCCTCTTATCACGCCTACATGGGTACATTTTCTCTTTGTTCTTTGTGTAACTCTCACTTGATCAGGAATATACAGCCACGTTACATTTAGATCATATATTAGCTCAACAAATCAAAGGTTTTTATACAAAAATAACAATTAGAACATATTAATAAAAGTACAATTAAGTGAAAAGGTTAACATCTTTAGGCTTGTATGCTTAAAAGACTTGTAAGCTGTGGTAATTTAGGCTCTCACGGCTCGAGTCCAAGCCATATATAATAAGCTTGAACTCGGCTTGAATAATCATACAAGCTATCTTAATGGGTCGGGTCAGACTTGCCATAAAATTTGTGGAGCTGAGTCATGAACTATATATATATATATATATATATATATATATATATGAAAAAGCTAAGTACGAACACTAACCTTGCAGACAGAAGACATGGGAAATGAATCATACCAAGAAGCGATCGATGAGCTCAAGAAGCTTCTCATGTAAGCTAATACTAAATGAATTTTATAATTTGACACGATTCTGAACAAAATGATGATTTTGCAACTATTTGGCAGTGAAAGGGGCGAGTTAGAACCAGTGGCTGCGGCAAGAGTTGACCAAATCACAGCTCAAGTTGCAACACCCGACGCAAAAGTTGCTTTTGACCCTGTTGAGAGGATCAAAACTGGCTTTGTCAAGTTCAAGACAGAGAAATACATGTAACTGACAAATTTACATGTACTTAGTTTTAAGGTTTTTTAACCAGTTCCCTTTATAACATTATAATTTAAATTTATTTGGTGTACGCGTATGCAGAACAAATCCAGCCTTGTATGATGAACTTTCCAAAGGCCAGAGCCCAAAGGTAAAGCTCATGTTCTACCCTTGATATTCAGCACTAGAGTTGGCATGATAGGCAGGTTTGGTAATGGATTAAAATGGGTCTAGTCGTGCCGGGCTAATCTGAAAACACTTTTCTATTGAGTTCTTATAGCTAATTGATATGTTAATTACAGTTACACAAAGAATTCTACTAGATATATATATCTAAGTTTTCCAAAAAAAAAAAAAAGACTTAGGAGGTTGTAGGCATTATTTCGCAACTTTCAACTTGTTCCCGTTTTAGCTAAAAAATTGCATTTGAAGCACTTGAGATTAAATACAACCCAAATCTGGCCAAATACAAGTAATTGGCTAAAAGCGTCACTTCTATTCAACACATTCTGGCAAGGACACAAACTGGCAGGTCCATTTAAATTCTTACAGTACTAAATACACAAAATGTAATGATAAATGATAATATACAGATAGACATAAAAATATCATGTGGTAATGTAGAACCTAATAACGATAATGTGTGGCAGTTCATGGTCTTTGCATGCTCAGACTCGAGGGTTTGCCCATCACACGTCCTTGATTTTCAACCCGGTGAGGCATTTGTTGTCCGTAATGTTGCCAACATGGTCCCTCCCTTTAACCAGGTTAGGACTAATTATTATTATTATTATTGTAGCCATCCGATAACTATGTATATATCTTGACCATATTTTTCGTCATTGCCCGCAAAAACAGACTAAATATGCTGGAGTAGGAGCTGCTGTTGAGTATGCAGTTTTGCATCTAAAGGTAATTTCTAAACACCCTGTTAGCAAGAAAGCAAAGAATATGAACGCTATCACATTCTTCTTCAACCTATTATTTACACTAGACGTGGTAAAATAAGTGGGTTGGTTTAAAAAGGGTGATCTTTAAGTATGGGTCAGGATGTGTAATTTTCTAAAATGGGCCGGTCAGGTTGAGTTAGCCTGAAACACAATTTTTGCAATCTTTTTATTATAAACAATTGGCATGCTACATATCAACAGATAAAATCTATTACTATAGTCTTCCAAACTTTAAAAACTAGGCCATTAAGGAGGTTTCATGTGCATTAAAGATACGCTTTGGGTAACTTTCGACCCATTTCTTCTTCAAGTATTTTTAATAAATTTTACCCATTTGATCCACTAGATATAAACATGATAAAATGAATCCGGTTAAAATGGGCAGGGTGGATAACCAGTAAAATAATGAAATTATAGAGTCATTCAGAACAGGTAGGATTTCTTGATATCAAACCAAAGTAAGTCTTGACAAAACCTAAAGTTTCATAGTACTTCGTCCTTCATACAGATGGAACTTTCCTGGAACATTTCATATATGTGATTATAAAGTGTTATTCAAATAGTGAACCAACTTCTCTAGGGAAAATAGCCAACTTAGAAGGTTGTAA
Organism: Solidago caesia; assembly: GCA_028566075.1. Lineage (NCBI taxonomy): Eukaryota > Viridiplantae > Streptophyta > Magnoliopsida > Asterales > Asteraceae > Solidago > Solidago caesia. Next base: position 17,578,522 of record JAOXNX010000028.1, read on the forward strand.
AAACTCCAAGTCAGTTTCCTATTAAGCTAAAGTTTTTACATTTCCAATTTAAAAAGAAAATAGAACAGAACATGACCAATTTTTACATTAACCGGGGCTTGATTTTATTGGGTGCAGGTCCAGGAAATTATTGTAATTGGACACAGCCGGTGTGGAGGGATCAAGGGACTCATGACCTTCCCAGATGAAGGACCTCACACAACGTAAATTCCCTGTTTATCTGATCTTCATTCATAATTCTTCTATTATTTGTCTACATTCTTCTATTCTGATACCATAAAAAGTAACTTTATCATCTAATGGCAAACCATGGCAGTGACTTTATCGAGGATTGGGTGAAAGTATGTCTCCCAGCAAAGTCAAAAGTGATAGCAAAAAACGGTAGTGCATCTCTTGATGATCAATGTGTACAATGTGAAAAGGTAAAGAACCATCTTCAGCTAAGTTTGTAATGTATTGTCAAACACTTCTATTTATAGGCTGCAAGATGGACGGGTCGGTTGTTTTGGGTAACCTGTCAAAACGGATTCAAGTTATATAAGGGGTCAGGTCGAGTTGACCAGCAAACATTTTCTGCAAAATATTATTACAATAAAATTTTAAATTTTTGAAAAAAATGATTTAGGAAGTTAAATGCATTAAAGATTAACTTTGCCCGACTTTCAACTTATTTGACCTTCTCCTATTTAAATTTTATTTGACCCATATGAAATAAAACAGAACCCAAATCAACTCATTTACACCTACCATCATGTTACAAATACCTATTATGTTGATGACTGGTCCTGGATATGCAGGAAGCTGTGAATGTATCACTCGGGAACCTGTTAACTTACCCATTTGTAAGAGACGGATTGGTGAAGAAAACACTAGCGCTCAAGGGTGGTCACTACGATTTTGTTAACGGAACCTTTGAGCTATGGGGACTTGACTTTGGCCTTTCACCTCCTACTTCTGTATGATCGCGTTAAATATATATTTCATAAAATCCCTTTGTTCCCCGCATTGTATTTCCAATAACAAGAAGGAAATTGTTGTTATGATTTCCTGTCTTCCTGATATGATATATAATTCAAGTGGTTACTGTATATGCATGGTTATTTTTCTTTTTTTTCACTTTGTTCCTTTGCTAGGTAAAAGATGTTGCCACTATACTGCACTGGAAGCTCTACTAAGAGGGTGGGATGTTTGTTACAGTTATCCCTACAAAGATGAAGCTTATGAGCCAGTTATGTCGTAGAATTCAATTTTCTTCACAGAAATCATAACCGTGTAGACATGATCATAATATTAAATAACAACATGTTTTTGGGTTAGCCGTGTCGATCCATAAAATGATATGTTTTGGCCAAACCTATGTTCATGTTCCTCTTAACACTAGAAAGAGTGGATATAAAGAACATAATGGTAGTCCTATGGTCATCCTAGACTCTTTTCTCTAGAGCCTAGAGGAAACTACTTTTTTGAAAAGATCTTTCGAAAGCCTTTTAGAGGTAAAGAAAATTTCGTAACACATTCTGACGTGTAGCATGGTGCTACTCTTGACGGGTTATAAAATATGGGCTCAATAGGTTACACATACAGGTTATGAAATCCAAAATACTAAATTCACTACCTAAGATTGAGCAAATGAAATCCTTGACTTCACATGAATTAGACAACAAAGGAAATAAAACTATAGAAGTATATAAATAGTAAAACTTGAGAGAAATTTGAAACCGGTGCCCCAAAGTTATGGAATGTGGGCTCAATAGGTACACCAAAAAACAGGCATGCCGCCGGAAGAAGCCTTTATGTTGGCTAGTAATTGGCACCGGATCATAAGTTATATGCAGTTTTGAAGTTCACGCATGTTCATCTTTTTTTCTCTCCTCTATAAATGTATCGGCAGACGTCTTCTGTGTTACAGATACAGGTTTTATGGTAATTGTAACACTAGCTACTGGTTTCTCCAACCTAGCTTGATGACTTCTTGTGTGTTCAACTTTTTTTTTTTTTTTCTCTTCTCTATAAATGAATCGGCTGACTTCTTGTGTGTTACACATACAGGTTTTTAATTTCTTAAAAAACTGGTCAGGAACGTATCGATCGGTTTTTATAACTCTTTCTAACTAAAATAACCAAGATGATAATGTATATTATATCACAAGTATTGTATAAATAAAGATACGATATAAATATCATCTTTTACAATCCCATATATATAGCAAACATACTGATCAATCAGCTACAAGTAACCAACTACATTTGTGTCATTACTTCAAGATATATCTCCCCTGTTATCTTGAACATTACGAATTGGGTTGCTTTTGACTTGAGATACAACAGTTACCTACAAATAAAATATACAAATTATTTGCCAATATAAACAATACACATACGACATACATATCTGAAAAATTCCCTCCACCACTGACCCACCACTAATGCCTTAAAACAACTTCAGTGGCACTACTCTTGGACCTACCATTTATTTAATTTTACAATTTTAATACACTTAAAAAATAAAATAAAAAATAAAAACACGTCCAAACAACTCGTATTACCAACCACGAAAGAGCCTGTAACGAATGGACCACGAGTCACACCCAGCGGTGTTGACTCATGGTCAGGTGGAATATGAGTCTACCACGAGCCACTCGTGGTGGCAGTGCTACCCCTCTAAATGATTATGAATTACGTTATATAGGACATCATTTTCAAAGTTACAAAAAATGTTACAATCAGTAAAGCACAAATTTCCTTTTATTTATTAACACAAAAATCTCGAGTAAAAGCATTATTCTAATAGCGCGATTTGGTGCAACCACAATAGAAAATGAAATCCCAACACTAAAGTCATGATTTTTACTAAGGAACCAAATGTTGAAAACGATATCATCCGTCAAGAAGGAATTCAAGTGACAATGATTTCTTGTTCCGGTTACGACCCGCGTCTTCAAGTAGCTCCGCCAGCCTCCGCTTCTCGTCATCCACATCGGGGTTTGCAGTCCCGAGCTTTTCCTCTCTCATCCCGACAACGTACTCTAGTATCTCAATTGCGTCGTTCCACCTATAAACATTAATAATCATCAAACATGATACGATATAAACCTGTTTGATCAAGTTGACCCGTTACTCTAAACAAACATTTATGTGATCAGAACGACTCGAAATAAACACAACCAAAAAATATTATTCATAAATTATATAAGTGAAGATTGCTGTAAATGGATTGTAATATGATAGTGAAGATTGCTGTAAATGGATTGTAATATGATACCTGCCCATGGCATCGTAGGTACCGGCAAGATTGCTATAAACCCCTAACGTATCGGGATGATGAGGGCCATATTCGGCCTCCAAAATGCCTCTTGCTTCTTCAAAAAGATCAGCAGCTTCATTTATCGAGTGAATCTGAACACATGCAAGCCCCATTTGGTTCAAAGCCACCCCGAAAAGACCAGATTTCTTTTCTCCGACTGCCCTCAGTTTTGAAATGGCCGTCTTCAAGCAGTCATACGACTCCACATAACGTCCCATCATGTAATACAAAACCCCGATCTGAGCCTCGATTCCAGCCACCGTGCTTAAATGGCCTGGTGCCTTTCCATACGCCTTGAGTGCCTTTTTGAGTAAGTTAAGCGCTTGATCAAGTTCATTCATCGACTCATAAATAGCCGAAACTTCAATCAAACCACTAGCGATTTCCTCTTTCGAGATACCTGGGACTGGCTTCATGTAAATCCGTAGGGCATTTTCGCAATATGATTTTGATTCCCGAAACTTCCCAATCTTGTTATAAACATCAGCCAATCTGACAAAAACCGAAGCAGCTGATGGGTGGTTTTCGCCTTTTGTCGACTTAAACAAATTAAGTGCTTTCTGAAACGAAAAAACCGCCTCATCATAACGGGCCAACGATAAATAAGCATCCCCAATAGACACATCAATAGCTGCCACATCAGCATCATGCCCCTCGGCCGACATAGCCATACTCGCCAACACATAATGCTCGAGGGCGGATTCATAATCTCCCATCGAGTCACAAATCAGCCCCATAAGCCTCCTGTCCGCGGCTTCTTCTAAAGAAGCCGGTGAACCACTCTTGTGAATATCAAGTGCCATTTGGCACAACCTTTTCGCCTCATCAAACTGCAACCCTTGAACATGCGCCTCCGCTACATACCTACACGTTTCTCCAAATCGTGCATCGGTTTCACCCAAAACTTGTCGTTGAATCTCCAAACCTGCAGTATAGCAAAGAATCGAATTCTCAACATTCCCAATCATGGCATACGCGTCACCCAACTGCATACATCCTGCAAACTTTGCTAGTGAATGTTTTTGCCCTTCATCCATATTCGGAATCTCGATAGATCTTTCTAAAAGAGGTATCGCTTCATTGTAACGTCCCAAATTACAATGCAAAGCAGCTACAATATGCAAACACATCACAAACTCCAAACTTGGCTTCTCAGATTGAATACTTTCGAATGAATTTAAAGCCCGTTGAGCCAATTCAAAAGCCTTTTTCATGTTTTCACCTGATGACAATAAGTCCCTTGCTTGCTTAAGCAAATAAGTCGCCACATCTTCATTTGGCGTATTCTTTTCGTGTTTCTTGGTACCCACCTTCGACCCAACCTTTTTCCCAGAAGGTGGTCTGCTATTTGGGCTAATGGTTCGGGTTTTTGCATTTGGGGATTTATTCTGTTTCGGGTTACTTGGGCTGGTTTCATTTACAGGCTCTTTAAACCCTGAATCAGGTGTTGCATCCGTACTTTCTTTTGTAACATCAGCAGGTTTTATGAAATCACCACCAGCCAGAAAACGTAGCTCGGAATCTATACGTGAATCTTGACCATATGACAAGTAACTAAACCGTGAAGGCGATTGGTCTGAGCTTTGCATATCACAAACATTATTATACAGCTGCTCAATGGAAGTATCAACAGCCTCTTCTGGGCTGTTTACACCTAAATCCATTGAATCGCTCTCAGGGCTGTGCGTGCTCAAGGGGCTTCGTGGTGATGAGTAGCTAAAAAGCTCCTTGTGTGGGACATAATTCGCGATACCACTGCTCGGATTTGAGGTGGCATGCTCGATCACTAGTTCAGACATTTTAAGTAGTTCGAACACCCAATTAATCTGCATATAGAAATTATATGACAGCAGAAAACCAGCATTAGTTTAAAGTGATATATTATTGGCTATCATGGAACAAACAAAGTTGACCAAACTAGCCAACACATTATTGTAAGATAATATCAAATTGCAACATTATTTATTTATTTTATTAAAAACAATCATAAATCATATGAAAATCAAAAGTTTCTATAATCATGTTTTATCTAGGTGGGATATTTTGGTGCTGTTAAGGCCTCTCTTCCTACCCTGAACTCGTTATTCCCTCGTCTTGATTGCTACATCAGCTTTCTTTCTCCAAAACACACCCAAGAACTACCCCCTCCCTATCATACCCCCTTCATCATCTCATCCCCAATAAAAATAATAATTAAACACACACACATACGCCCGTCTTTTGCTTTCGTTATTTGGACGGCCAAAGACGACGACCGGGGATGAACTACCCCCTGCCTATGCCGTCGTTCACGATGGGAGGGATGACGAGATTAACGACGAGGGATAGGAACTACCCTAAGTGACTCTAGAGTGTGATTTATTTTGTTGTAATTCTAAATTGTATTATTGTATCTTTTAACCATCTAGCGTCTTATTAAATCGGTTCTTTTAATATATTTCTCTTTCTTCCTTTAAAAAAAAATGACTATAGGAGTGAAACCATGCATTTAATGCATTCCTTTCTATTTAAGAATGTAAAAAAAAAAAAAAAAAAAACTCACAACACCTCCTAAACATTCAATAGCTAGCAGTTAAGTTCTTTGACAGTAATTACTCCAACAACAGGTTCAATGAGTTAATTTGTTTAATTTGTCACTCAATATATAGTTAAGTTGATGCAGATGTACGTACATAAGAGTGAAACCATGCATATTTAAATGCATCTTCCTAACATATATTCTACAACCTAACTGGAGGGATCTTGCATCAAATTTTAGTTTCGTGTTGATTTCTTTTTCAGTTATTATGGGTTTATATTTGTGTTGATTAAAATGTGTGTAAGGTTACTAGTTTGGTAAATGATTTATAAGTAATTCTGCATTACACACACTTGTAAGTTATAACAAAAGATATAATTATGCATATGAGTGGCGGAGCTACATGGAGAGGTCAAGGGTGGCCGTCACTGCAAGAAAAATAACCTTTAGTGAGGAAATTATATAGCAAAGACACCATGTTCCCACTATAGCTCACTAAAAGACAAAAAAAAGTGGGCCGGTTTTCTAGTTTGACCAGCCCTTTAGCAAGGACCATGTCCTCACAGTACAATTTTTAGCTTTTTTTTATTTTGTCATTTTCTTTTATTGTAGTGCGTGGCGACCCTACAATGCCTATAAAACGTTATATTTCTAGTATTATTTTTATGTATTAGTTTAGTTCAAAGCTAATTGGCCATACAATAAAATACACTTAAAATCCTATACGTACGTCCATCCCGGCCAATTCAATTTAAAGTTATTGGTCTAATTTATACACTTGTCAAATAGCCTATTTTAAGGTTTTACCGAAACGGGATTGTTTTAATGGGTCAAATTCGAGTCCCAAAGCAACCCGTTGGAACTATTTGTTAGAGTTCCAAATCAGTTTAAAAAGGTCGGAATCTATTGTATACGTATGTAGTCAAAAGAATACTTATGTCTATGTTATTAAACAGTGTAAATAACAAAATTGTCTGAAGGCAAAAAATCCAAAAAAATACCATTAGAATTAGCAAGTAAGACCAGATCTGGTCTTAAAGAAATGTTTTTTTTTGCGGTTTTTAAGTGGCTCTACCTTTTTGTTTATATTGTTTCAGTGGCATGTGCTCATGTATGGAGTTGCATAGCCAAATCACGTAGTACTGCTGATCAAGGGGAAGACGATCAGCTAGAAATGTATGGATCTGTGGATTGAGAGTCGTTTGAATCCATCAATCCCTCCTACTTATTTTGGTAACTGCGTGTGGCCACATTTTGTGACAGCAAAAAGCATCCTACTGTCAAAAACGAGTAGATTCCTTACCGCTGTTTATATACTAGGAAACGCTAGCTCTAAGTCAAATTGTGAACAGCAAGGCCGGATGGAGTGAATAAAGATGCCCAAACATGATCTGCGAAATAATACAGCAAAGGCATCCCAACAACTTGGGTATCTGGAACACCAAAGCTCAACGTCTACGACTTGGATTTCAGGTAAGGAAGACCCGAAAAGTATGAGGTTATATGCTTATATCCATAGATTATATTGGTGCTATATCGATCTATCAATGCAAGCAAAGAATCATCTCAAGATATTGAAATCGGTTTGTGTCTTCCTACTAAACAAATGCAGGCGCGCTTTTATTTCAATCTTTGAAAATGAATTTTAGACAAAATATTAAATGAGCAAGTCAAGCTAAGAACGAATGGGTGATCATTATGATATTTGATCACTTCCAACGTGTATATATATGGATATATTTAATATTTAATTTAACTTATATGTTAATTAAGATTAAGATTACGATTACGATGTTCCTTGTTCACTTTCTTTCCTTAAAGTCAAATATACCTTGCATCTTTGTGTAAAATTTGATATTTGTGGCAAAAGATGTATAACCGACAACCAAAACTGGTCCGCAAATGGTTGTGTATCCATAATGTGTATGACATATCTGACTCACTTAGCAGTTGTAGCTATGGAGGTGTTCGGACTCAAACCTTGAGATCTTATGAAATCTCTCTCATGAGTGATTGTATCTTTGTAGGCGATATCTTGATATTTCATTGCTACATCAAATATTTTCTTTCAATTAAATACAATTCAAATTTAGGACCAATTTTGGTCCTTTTGGTTTCCAGATGTTTAAGTGACTTGTTAGAGCACCAATGAAGGTTGATGAAAAGCTTTTTTTTTAGGAAAAAAATCTTTCAAAAGCTTCATATCATTGGGTGCAAAGACTTTTTTGATTAAAAAGTTGACAATGCTTAAGCTTTTGAACAAAAGCTTTTTCTCAATGCGCACACAAAAAACCTTTAAAAAAAGTTTTGCATTGGAGTGAATAGCTTTTTTTTTAATATAGGTTTTAGTTAGTGAATTAATTAGTTGGCAAAATAAAAAGCTTTTAAAAGCTTTTTCCCATTGTAGATGCTCGATGTCATTTTAGAATCTATTTTTCTTATTGACCCACTTGTGCTTGGGACCATGTCATTTGGTCTGGTTCTTCATCAAAGCTTGCAGCCTTGGATTACAAGACCACCACAAGAGTTGTTTCCCCAAGGACCCAACCGACTATTTGTGCTCAGGAGTATTCACTTATACAAGTGTACAATAATCACCTCCTGGCCCGTTTCAAAGTTCAACTCAAGTCCCCCATGAGCAGCCATGAACACATGACATGCGGTAGGATTGAACTAAGAGATGACAGGAAATGATATATCTATGTGGACCCATATACAAAGCTTCGCCACCCTAAAAAGTTTTCAAAAAATAAATCTCACCACCAAAAGGATAGTATAAACGCTGTTGCTCAATTAAATGGTTTTAAATTCCAAACATGTTCATGCCAATTGTGCCATAATACAAACTGTCAATTAGCCTAACCACGTTGAGTGGTTGACTTTCTTCTTTGGACCAAACTGTCAAATAGCCTAACCACATTGCAGATTAAGCAACTTATTTGTCTTACACCGGCCTGCATATTTAATAACACAGGTAAAATACTTATATTAATAAATATGGTCCTGCTTATGTGCATAGCTTTAGAACAAACAAATTTGAAGGTTATACGGACATTCTGACAAATTAAAAAAGGGTAGATCCATGGGAACCCTCTGATCTCATGTACCACATTGGTACCTGCGAAACCCCCATGCTGAGTTTTTTGCATCGATGGTTAGCTACCATTCTCAGACTTGCCTTTAGCAAAAATCGAACCTGCGCCTCTCAAGACACAACCAAGAAAATGCTAATATGTTCTGCACATGTAGACACATATTGTGCACACTAAAATAAGTCCCATTACCTGGGATGAATAAGTATTCATCGAGAAAAGAAAAAAAAAAAAGGCAACATTTTATGCAATGGGGCCATAATCTATGGCAAATTCATATATTGTTTGTAAGTTGTAACAAAGAAACTGGCTACAAAACATGAAGATCAGTTAGTCATGTATTTTGCCCTCGCTCAAAACAGAGGCTGATTGTTACAATTCATCCTCTGGTTCATTCAGTTACTCTCTAATCCTTACTCTATACCACATAACTGCTAAACAAAAGGGGCTAAGGGAAGCAAAAAAAGGGATATTCAAAAGGTGAAAAGAGCTACCAAAAACTGTCAAAATCACGAGCTCTGGCTCAAAAAATTGTGAACTGTACAGACGCTGTTATCCTTTCCTCATATCCGAAGACTTGTTCCAAAAACTGGCTCATTTGACGACAAAATGATTTATCTTGAATATTTCCCTTTTTACCCATTAGGCATTCAACTTGGCTAAAAATTGGTTCAAATTATATTCTTCAGTGTACTGTGATTGATCCCAAAGCTCCTCAAGTCCACCAAGGATGGCTTTTAGCCCTTTACCACTACCTGGTACCTTTGTTAATCCGTCATTGTTTTCAGAACTCTTTGAAGTGGACGCACCCTGAAATATATATATATATATATATATATATACATATATACAATTTAGTTATAAGGGCATATTAATTATTTCGGTAGAAATTGGATGAGGGAATGTTGACGTTGTTACCTTTTTAGTATCAGCTGGAGTAAATAGGTCAAGTAATTGATCAGTGTTCATTGTTTTGAGACTTGCATTTTCTGCATTAATGACAGCATTGGCTATAGAGACTTTGAATTTTTGAAGGCTCATTACTTTCTCTTCCAAAGTTCCTCTCATTATAAGACGATGAACATTAACGACCTTCCGCTGACCCAACCTGTGTGCTCTGTCCATTGCCTTGAAGTGCAAATAAAGAGTTAAAAAAATCATTTGTCACCAAGTCTTAGTACCATGTGTGCGTGGGTGGGGGTTTCTTTTTATTAATTTTATGAACCATTAGAAGGGGCGAATCACACAACATGTTAAAATGGATCATTTAGGTTGGGTTAAATATGTATATTGCATTGATTGTAACTTAAAAACCAGTATTATTACAAAAACAATCTTAATCTTTGAATGAAAAATATTTAGGAGGTTGCATGTGTTAAATAGATTCCAGAGACTTTTAACCCACTGGACCTTTTAGCTATTTTTCTATCTGACCCCTTGAAATAAAGCACAATCGAAATTGGCCCACTAATTAGTACCTGAAGGTCACGCATTGGATTCCAGTCATGCTCCATGAAAACTAGGGTATCAGCTGACGTTAAATTCAAACCAAGACCGCCAACTGCCAAACACAAAGAATAATTCATCAAACACTAAATGTTCAAGCAATATATTAATAGTCTCCAAGGTAAGGAAAAATCACAGCGTACCATGTGTTGTCAAGAGCAAAACATCGATTGTAGGGTCTGAATTGAAAGATTTAACAATGTCAAAGCGCTTCTCTGATTCAACTGATCCATCCAACCTTAAGTAGGTAACACTGTTTGTATGGATGTGTAGAATGATTAGCGCGCGCACACACAGGGGCCAAAAAATGCAATATGATGAATTAGAGGTAGCAATTTAAGCCCAATAATTAGTTTGGGTCATGTTACATCTTTAATGGGTCAAATGGGTTGAGCATCGCCGAAGGTGTACTCTTGATGCATAATACCTCAAATCAGTCTATCCAAAACATCAAGTTATATCTCAAAAGAACATTATTAGATATTTGTAATGAAATGCTACTAATTTTGGAGAAAAGCTGCCACGGTTAAACTCAACTCCGCCCATTTTGACCTGTTATGCAACCCACTCAAAGCCACCATTACTCATGAAAGATAGAATAAAAAAAAAGCAGCAGCAGTAACAGCTCACTTTTTCATATGGACATGGAACAAGTCGTTCTCGATAATGTCCAGTAGGGCCTACAAAGATTATCAAAATTACAATACATCATAGAAACTAAAAAACATACATAATAGACAAATCAAGGTGTCGGACATACAATACAAACATACCTTATGTTGTGCAAATATCAGTACTCGATGCTGGCCAACACTGACAGAGCCTTCAGAACCCGAGCCCTCAACACCTATGCCACATTCTTCCAAAATTTCCTGAAGAGCAACTAACTTTGGGGAGTGGTGCAGTTTATGAAGTTCGGAGGTAGCATCGGAACTTGACGCAAACAGATCAGGCAAAAGACGGGGAAGTGAATCTTGAATCTTTCCACCAAGGACAAGTAAAGGATGACTGCAGAGTTTCAGTAAAAATTGAAGTGCCTGCCAGGAAGACACAAGACATTAGGTAATGTTAGAGGTACCAATGTCACCCCATCAATGGGTAAACAGATCAAATTAGTACAACTTTAAAAAATTGACTAATATGGAAACTGGAATTGGAATGTGCTAAACAGGATGAGCAGGTCAAAGTTACCCAAAAAGCAATTAAAATCCAGAAAACCTACTAAATCATTTAATTAAAAATCTTGATTATCAATGTTATTATATACTACTTTAATCATGGCTGAGACTTCAATAATTTGTAAAAATCAAACAAAGAAAAAACAAAAGGTAATTAAGGGTTGGCCCGGTCCATTATAATTATCACCCGTTTTAATCTGTTACCCAACCCGCCCATCACATTACGGCATTACCTGGAACACATGGGAAGATGTTTTGGATGTATCCTTTCCTTCTCTTTCCCCTGATTCTGCCTCATTTGATTGGACCATACTGGATATTTCATTTCTTACATGGGAACCTGAAAACTGCTCATAAAGTTTAAGTTGAACAGGACTCAAGTCACAGTATCTATCCTGAATTATTTTCTCTGGCAGATCGGTCAAGACCTGATCCTTCGTACGCCGAAGGAGAAAAGGCATAACCTAACAATAGAACAATATCTCTTAGGTTAGCCGAAGTACAAGAAAACACATATTAACAGGTGAAGAATTAAAGAAATGAAAGACCTGTTTGTGCAATGCTTCCATGGCAAGTACACCTGCTTCAGCATCCTTTGCTGAACATTTAGAATCACGAGCAGCTACTAGTGGTTTCCCGTACGTTGCTTGGAACTGCCAAACCACCCCAAATAAGTTGCATAGTATATTCAAAAATTTTAGTTGATAGAAAACAAAATATTACAGTACATACAAGTCTCTCAGTTCCAAGAAATCCGGGCATCAGGAAATCAAAAAGAGACCATAGTTCCAAAACATTGTTCTGTAAAAAGAGACCATAGTCAAATAACTACTAAATCTCCCATCAGTGAGTATTCAACCCTTGAAAAATGAAAAAATTAAACAACCTGAATTGGTGTTCCACTTAATATAAGACGATGTTGAGCCTTCAGCTGTTTCACAGCACAAGTAATTTTAGATTTTGCATTCTTAATTATATGCCCTTCATCCAAAACGCAATAGTTCCATAACAACTGTCTTAAATGCTCGATATCTTTACGAATGACATCATAAGATGTTACAATCACATTATATTTCTGAAATTCGGAACGGAGTGTAACACGATCTTGGGAAGAACCAACATACTGGAGTGTAGTTATAACAGATGCGTCAATGAACTTTTCTATCTCATAAACCCAGTGTCCAACAAGAGTAGAGGGACAAATAATTAATGATGGGGGATTATCGCTATTATCCGAAGCCCGGCGCTCTACAATGTCAGATGCCACAATTGCTGACGCTTGTAGAGTTTTACCAAGGCCCATATCATCACATAAAATTCCATGAAGATTAAACCGCTTTAAAAAGGCCAACCAGTTTATACCCTCCTGCTGATACCTGCAGACATAAAAGATTCATTCAGAACCAGGAAAAATACACCCTACGTCCCTACAACATCCGTAAAAAGACAAATACCCGAGGAACATGTGTTGATCCTAAATGAAATTACATGGGTCAAAATATAGTCTAGTTCACCAAACATATGATGTCAAACTGACCAGAACGTACACAGATCTAAAAAAGCAGTTACAACCACTATCCATTTTCTGCTTAGAATGAATATCATCCGAATGAATATCATCCAAACACTAAGACCCATTATCCAAACGAGACAAAATGGCAATATTTGGTATGGGTTGGAATGGTAATATCTGGTAGGAATGGGGTAGGGTTCAGCTGACCCGAGACACTAGTCTGAAATTCTTTATTTAAATAGTTGGTGTGTTGATTATTGTTACAAAATTTATGTTATTTCAATATCTGATTAACTATAATGAACTATTAGGAGGTTGTATTCATTAAATATACACTTTAGGTGCCTTTCGATGTGTTTGACCTGTTCTATTAAACTTGACGAGTTAGAGATAGACATAACCCATATCGACCCACTCATGAAAAAATGAGTCGAAATTGCCACCTTTATTCATAGATCGACAAAACTAAACAAGAGTGAGTTCGTGTTATTACCTTCTCAGGGTCACTTTCAACTCCGTCGGAACGTTGTAATCATCGATGTGTGAGTTATCAACGAGTTGCTCCAAGAACTCTGCATCATCGGTACGTTTGGACAAGCTTTCACTTAAACCATCAGGAAGGGGGACACCTCGGGCCAGTGGAAGAAGGGGTACAAGGGCAGCAAAGCTATGAGTCACACTCCGTCTAACCGAATGATCAGAGTCACTCATACACCTTAAAAGAGGAACGACTAACAAACTAGCATATGGTACCAGGTCAGTGCCAAGACCCTGGACCAGCAAACTCATTAGCATCCCGGCTCCTTGTCTAGCATTAACAGAGGTCATATCACCTAACATTGGTATTACATTTTCAATAACAGGTCCCATAATGTTGACTGTCATTGACTTAGCCATTGATGTGATACACTTTGAAGCAGCTAATCTAACAGCAACATGAGGATGGCGAACACAGCAAAAGATGTATGGGAGAAGTGACATTAACATGGTCCTCAATGTCTCATCTAGTAAAGGACCAATAGACCGAACCAACTGTATATTATTTATTAAAACTTGAGGATCTTTTTTGAAATCTATGGTTTGAATAATATGCCCTTCATCTCCTAAAGTCACAGGCTTTAATACTTCAGTGAGACAATCCCATAACTTGGGAAGCTTCTCAAATAATGAAGGACCAAATTTATTACATAAATGTTTTAAAGCATATTCTGACCCTCGCCTACAAATAAACCCCTCAACTTTTGATCTGTCTTCACTACCAAGCATGTGAACCTTAGGTTTAGTCTTAGTAGAATTAGTTCCGAATGGAAGGAGATCTTGTTCTTCAATGATTTCTATCGACTTCAACATTCCAGCTTGGGGAGTTTCAGAATGATCCATGCATACCAAACCACATAATTTTTGAATTAGTTTGTCATTTGGACTAGGCTTACGAAGAACACAATGATAAATTAGCTCTGCAAGGGCCTCAGCTGCCATATTTTGTAGCACCTCCTCCTTCGAAATTAAGCATGAAGTTAAAACATATTACATGCATTCTGTAACTAAATTTGGATAAATTTGTAAAAGCATACCTGTTCTCTCCTGACTGAGGCCATTAATGGTAATATTATTGGTGTAAGCTTTGCTGGAAGATCAGACATCCAGACAACTGCCGCAGCAACTAAAGACGTTACGGTAACATGCAAATTGCTCTGGATTTTTCAGGGGAACACGAAATGAGAGAATATAAGGACCCTAAATCCCACAAAGAAACATTCTTTTGAAGGTTTAGCTCTTAGAATAACCAAATTAGTTATGATGATTATTATTGTTGTATACGAGTAGAGGTGACAATTTCAAACTTATAAATTTCAAAGGCAAGGTTTGATCCCGCATATGAGTAGAGGTGACGATTTCAACCTTATGAAATGGTCAATTTGGTTCTGTTTAATCTCATACAGATCAAATGGGTCTAAAAAATAGCCAACAGGGGAAGACATGAAAAAATGGTTGAAAGATGGCCAAAGTCTATCTTAAATGCATAAACCTACCAAAGCGTTTTATTCAGAGATCTATAATATGATTGTAATAACAATGTTCATGATAAGATAATTAACGCATCAATTATTAATAGATCGTACTATATTAAACGACCAAAAAGTGTTTGCGGGTCAAACCAAAACCAACATACTAAAATATGACCTGCTTCAATCCAATCATGTTTTGACCCATTAACCAAACCCATCCGACCTGTATATCTTGCCACATCGACATATGAACAGGAAGATTCATTTGACTAGAAAATAAGATGCAATTCACTTCAAACAAACCTGGACACATTTCAAGTAGCCGGAAGTGGTCAAAAGCCTCTGCTTTATAGACTCTGCTTCAGTAACACTGTCCCTACCAGCTGAATCTTCCCCAGCAGCTCCTTCATCAGTCGGCACTTGCAACTTTGATACAAATGCCATTGCATCATCAGGAGTCAAATTCTCCACATCCATGGGCATGGACATGCCAAATGATTCAAGAACATTAACAAGCTGAGATGCCTCATTCCGCATTTTATCATAGGTTCTAGAAAGTTCAGCATAAGGAAGACGTGGACTTTTTGTAGGGAATGCTGGGTCTGTACATGTAAGCAACTCCAGCAACCTGTTCTTTAAGGTATTATAGTTGCTAGAGGTGAGCCCCTTGCTTCCAGAAAAGCCTCTGCTTTTCATCTCCTTAAACCAAGAAACAAGAACCAATGATGCCACCTGGTGACAGAGATAGCCACAGAAAGAAAAGATCATAATAAGAAAGTAAAAAAGACGAAAGTTATCTTAAGGTGCCAATTTAGACCAATTTACTTATGAATGGGTCAAATAGGATGGTGTTAAAATTCCAACAGGTCATACAAAGAAATTTAACTGAAGGGGAATGGTTCAAATGGGTTGAAAACGGAAAGTTTTTTTTTAATGCAAAAGACCTAAATCATTTACTTCAAAAAATTTAACTCCTAGCTGTGTTAGCAAAATAAAAAGGTTAGCCGGCGCTACAAGATGCTAACGGTATTTTTAGTTGGTGGTACCAGGTGGCGGTCCAGGTTTGTATAGAGGAAATGATAGCTTGGTGAGAGAGGACAGAGAGGAGAGTGGGAATGTGAAAATGAGGGAGTTTATAATTTTTGGTCAAAATGGAGGTGGAATTAAGAAAATGAGCAGTGGAGACTGATTTGGTAAATGTATTAATAAAATGGTGTGCCCACAGGCCACAACTTATATGCTTTATATAATAGTATAGATTATTGCATTAATGTTGTTCGTGCAATCATGAATAACGTGCTAGCTATTTTGGGGGGGGGGGGGGGGGGGGGGGGGGGGGGGGGGGGGGGGGGGGGGGGGGGGGGGG
>JAOXNX010000028.1:17605880-17616208 GCA_028566075.1 Solidago caesia
TTTTGCATAAGTTGGACCACTCTCGCAAAACGTATGATAACACAGGGACCAAAAATGCAATTTACTCTAATAATAATACAATTGTATTTTTAGTTTGTTAAAAAATAAAATGAAAATGAATTTATTTTGTGACATGTTATTATAATAACTAATGATTAAAAGAAAATAAAAAAACTTTATATGGATTTAAGACAAAAACTCATTGTTGTATATAGACTAAAAGTAACAATCAGAAGATAATGCATATGACGAGCAAATTGTTTTTTTAGCTTGTAAATCAATCATTATGTAGAGTATTGTCTAATACTCTAAAGATGTGAGCTTCAAATAGGTTGAATTGTAACTTGATGGTTAATATGTGGGGTTGACGATTTTTGGTGGCAATAATGGACGTTAATAATAGTGATTATTTGTTTAATGACTTGTCTGATATCGACTCTTTGTCTGGAATCTTTGATTACATTGGCACTTTTGTTAGAGGATTCTTTATAGAAGCAATTTTGGTTTGAGGTGACAATGGTTTGTCTTGCAGTCGTTGTTGGTCAATGATGATTATTTTCTTTTATGAGACAAATCTTTTCGATTTTGCATTAAAGATCGCTAAACTTGTCGACTACTAATGATTAATGACATTAGAGGGGTCTCAATGCCTTTGTTATCCACTCATTGTCCACTCATCATTATTCTGATAACGAGCCAACACCACTAGGGCTGACTCGTTATTAGCTCATCATGAGGCAACTCATGATTGTGTTACCGGGTGAGAAGGTGGATTAGTTAAAAGTGTAAAAATGTAAAATTAAATAATAGTGGATCCCTGACTAGTGATGGATTAGTTATGCATTGTAAATATTGTAAGAGTTAGTCATTGAATAGTGATGGGAAGAAAGAATTTGGGGGGGGGGGGGGGGGGGGGGGGGATTTTTTTGTTGATGTGGCAATACAAAAGACTAGTTATGGGTTAATGATGAATGAAACATTGTGACCCTCTTAGTTGTGGATTGTTTCGCCATGACAATAGATGTGGATTATACGGTGACCAACGACAAAGTAAGGTTTTCAATATGCCACGGAAGCGATTAAACTTATATGTTTTCTAAATTATAGACACGGTTGTTAAGATTACAAGGTTTATCTTTCTATAAAAAAAAAAGAGTCAAAAAGACTAAAGTTGAAATGCAAATTGTCATGAACTAAATGAAACCTATAAGTATTTGAAGACATTACCATATAAAGGGTGATTTTGCCTTGTATTGAAATTCATATCACTTCGAAGTTTGAGATTTTTGTTAATTTAGGTGAAACAATTTTATAAAAGTGACTAGTATATCATGGACATATTTTATTTCCTATTCTATGATACAGTTGTAAATAAAGTAATAAAGCCATAAAGGTACTCGTGATCAAAAAAGACAATGCCTAAGAAAGAAATTTTTTCTTCTTTTTAACGACAAATTTAGATTCAGCGGCATGCCTTTTCATTTACCCAACTCCAATTCCAAAAAAAATCCAGTTATTTTCATCTAGCTTACTCTGTCTTGTAACAATAAACAACATGAACACAACATGAACACGACCACAACCACCAAATTGCCTGACTAGCGAACTATCTCATGTTTAATACGTGTTACGACCAAATAGCAAAACTTTGATATCGTAATCAAAGGTAACAAAATGGGTGAGAGTTGTTCGGGTTGGAAAACAGATCAAAATAACTAACTTTTTGTACAGGTAGCGTGATCAACCACTTCTTTGCCTATTAAACTCATATTTATGCTACCCCAGTATATCGGCATTCCAAAGACCCGATGCTTGCTGAAAAAACACATTTAGAGTGTGCCCAGGGCTCTAATAAAAGATTAGACTACTCTTATATTGTATCTTAATCCTCAAGTTATTATTTTTGTCCCATGACTTTCTTCACTTTTCATCTCCACTGCTCGAAATAACCACCACCTTTTTATTTCTTGGCCTCTTTGCGCTTCTATTTACACTTATTTCCTGATCCTCATCTGATGTATCATTGACTTGTTCTTCATCAGATTCATGCTGTCCAATTACTTCAAGAATTTTATCTCCATATTTTTGGGTCTTCAATTTACCAATTATCTTCTCCAACTGCAAGTAACAGAAATGGGAACATTAAATGGAGAATACGGAAATGAACATGATTAAAGATTAAAATGAAGTTCAAAACATTCCACGCTTTCTTCACTATAAGTTCCATATGGTACCTGTTCGGTGGTTTCTGGTTTTTCAGAGCACAACGCAGCGATCTGCTGAGTAGACAAAATAGAATGAGGAAATATTCCTCCATGCATGGAGGATAGTTCCTTGCGCAGATAATCAAGTTTAACTTCCAATCCCGAGTGCCTGCTGCGTTTGGAGGATTTTGCAATGCCGCTGCTACTTCTGTGTCCACTAGTGACCTCGAGTGTAATATTTTTCTTCCCTGTGTAGCACCATAAAAGCGTTATGAAAGACCCCATGGTCATTTATTTGCCAAAGGAAGCAATTTTTATAAAACATAGCAATACGTAACAATAACATTAACAACTTAAGTGGCTTACCATGCAAAACATGTTTGGCAAGTGGGCCTAATGTGACGTAAGCATTAGTCGCATAAGCTGTGTGCGAAAATTCTTCTTTCTGCATGCAAAAAAATAGCCAAAAAATATCATATAAAGTTGCTTATATATTGCAAATTGCCAAAGTTTAAGAGCAAAGAAATAGTTGGAAAAAGAGATGAAGGATACTTTATTTAAAGTAACACTAGAAAAACAATTCGAAGTGATAAACAATTTATGTAAAGGTCCTTACCAATACTCTATGGAGAATAAGCTGAATCACAAGTTGCTCTAATTCATCCTTCTTCAGCTCAAAGCCTAAATTGAAAAATAACAAGAAAAATATATTTATCAGAAATGTTAATCTCACTTGTTTCCAATGGTGGGCCCATCTCATTTCTCCTTGGTTCACATCTCTATTGCTCCTCACACCATATGAATCAACATAGAAATGTTAAAATGCAAAATTGGAAATACAAGGTTAAATATGTGGAATACCAACCTACTTCCTTGTTTTTAACCTTGAACTTGTCCACTAACTGTAACATTGTCGCTCTCTGATCCATTTCTTGGATTTCTTGCAGCAAAGATACAATAGCTCTTGCGTGACCTGTAACCCATACCATGTGAAAGTGACCATGCCATAGAAGTAAGAAAGGTAATTGACCAAAATTTGTGCGAGCCTCCGATTTATATGGAGTTTGCAAAATGGAAAGGGGGTAATGGGTCCCCCTTAATATTTCTTTAAAGGTAAGGATGCATACCTGATGCATCGATTTCCTTGAACTCACACAAAAAGGCACAGTTATCACACATCCCTGCAAGAGTGTAAAATCAGCAGCGTATATTTCAATACTAATAATAGAATAACAGAATAAGATACCATTGCAGTCTTGCACTGGTTCAGCAAAATGTTTGAAGAAAGCACTTCGACGACACTCTCTTTTTGACTGCACTTGTAGAAAAAGGTTTTAACATGGGAGATAGAAATTACTTTTCTAATTTTCTTAACCATCAATAAGATATGAAATCATCATTGCACATTTGGGCAAGAAATTTACAACAAAGAGCAATACCTGACAATACCTCACCATGTCATACAGATTTTGCAGCCCAGAATTCTCATAGAAGACCATGGAGCTCTGTGAAGAGGATGAGATAGCCAAGCATCATATGAGTAAACGGATATATAAAAGGAGTACCATACAGCAATTGTGTATATATACATAATTTTGGAATACGGGGATGCGTGCCTATTTTTTTTTTTTTTATTTGGTCTTCTTTCTCTTTTCTTTTTGTTTATTAATTTTTTAATAATAATCATCATCAACCAATGAACCCACGTATAAATAATACATAGTACAAGTCGTTTGTGAGCAAATGCACTGTACATGGGGATCTTAATATAAGGAGTGTTATAGATGTTAATGTCAAGTCAGGTCATCCGGTTGTATAATGTTTCTAAGAACACATTATAATTTTACATATTATAACACACAATAAACGCTTATTTTTTAATTTTTAATTTTTAATAACAACCATCATTTACCAATGAACTCACGTGTCAATAATACATAGTACAAGTCGTTCGTGAGCAACTGCATTGTACGTGGGGATCTTAATATAGAGAGTGTTATGGAGGTCAATGTCAAGTCAGGTCATTCGGTTGTATAATGTTTCTGAAAACACATTATAATTTTACATATTATAACACACAATAAACACAACGTCTCCCAGGACAACGTCCGGCTGACAAAAACTCGTTCATATCAAAAAGTGGGATATCTGACCCATTTATCCATAAATGGGTTGATTCCGGTTATGTATTATCTTCTAAAGAGTCAAACAGGTTAAACTTCAATTTAAGTCACTCGGGATGTATTCAAAACTCCAAGATTACTTTATCAAAAGGAAGCTAGATTATTATTGTTAAATTTTAAGTTTTTTGTAATCAGATTTAACAATATTAACTATTCACAAAACTAAAAAAATAAATTAAAAACGACTCCTCAGGTATGCTCGACCGAGCATTTCGATCCACACAGAACTGACCCATTTCGAACTGTAACCCAGCCCAAGGAACCCACCCATTATCCTTCTCTATAGATACCTGTCTAGGAACATCAGCAGGCCTAAAGTACAGCAGACATTCTGAAGGAAGCCCATCCCGCCCTGCTCGGCCACTTTCCTGAAAATAAAGAGAGGTTACAACCAAGACAATTAAATGCTTATAATTAAGGTTTATTGGTTAGCGCAAACCTGATAGTAAGTCTCCATTGATTTACCTAGGCTGTGATGTATGACAAACCTGACTATAGCAAAATAGCGTGTAAAGATAAAATAAAATCAGACAAGGTTATAATGCTAATGCCTACTAACCATCTGGTTTATTAATTCCCATGCCAAACGCCACCTGTCAAAAACAGAGCTACATTGATCAACAAGAACTATAACATTAAGTTAATATTAATAACAGCACACATACCGTTCCAACAATGACCTGCAACTTGCTATTGCTCCACCTGTTGAAGAAGCATAAGGTTATTCATTATATCTAATGCATAATTGCATAAATACACATTCCAAAAGATGATCAGATAAGAAAATATAATAAAGAACATCTGAAACTACATTAACCTCATATGAACTTTTTCACGGGCATTTACATCCATATCTGCATGATAATGGTCAGCGGAAACTCCTCTCTCACGCAATTCCTTCGCAACCTATAGTCCTTGAGCATGGAATAATATAAATATGTTTAAACTTAAAATAAGATGCATTAAACTATCATCAAACAATAATGCGGCCTGACGGGTGATGACAACAAATTTAGATAAAATGATTTGGACACGACACATACCTGCTCACATTCCTTTCGGGAGAAGCAATAAACAATTCCAGATTCTTTGTTTGTATATGAACTCTGTATGAACTCGGCAATGTCATCAATGACTGACTTTCCCACAGATGATTTATCCCGAACCTGCCAAGTAAGCAATCCAGTTCAAGCTCTAATAATTTGTAGCAGATTATTGTAAGCTGGTAGCATAATGGGTGGGACAAACGGGTTAGGTTGACATGGCATGCTTTTTGGCCAAATTTTCCTTGTTTATAAAATAATTAGTGTCACATATGCCTACAAAATTATATCATCCCAAGATTATACAATTTGTTGAATAATATGGTTTCAGAGGTTTTTATGCATTAGAAATACACTTTGGGTGACTTTCAACCTGTTTGACCCATTTCCTTTTAAGCTTTTCATTTTTTACTTTTACACATTCGACCAGTTAAAGATAAAATGTAACCCTAATCAACCCATTCGTAAGTAAATGGGTTGGCCACCTCTACTGAAATCCATTATCCACTAGTAGTTGGTTTACCATATAAAAAAGATTTGGTCTGTTCACTGTGCTAACAAATTTTACACATTTTGGAATGTTAAGCATCTCCATCAGGTCTAACTGGACCTTCTTTGTAGCTGTTGCCTACACAAACACACAAAAAAACGGAAAATACAATTTCATATTTTTACCTCATTTCACATGGAAAGGAAACATAAACAAAATATGAGCAAAGACATACAGTCAAAGCAATAACAGGAACGTTGGGAAACTGAGTCTTCAATATTCCAAGATTCTTGTAGTCTGGACGGAAGTCGTGTCCCCACTGGCTACAACAATGTGCTTCCTGCAAATAACCCAATATATCTCTTTGCAAGTCAACAATGATCAAAGTAAAAACTATGACCGACAACAACAAAAAGAGTGAGCTTACATCAATTGAAATCAATGAAAGACGGCCCGCATGGTGGCACTTCTCAAGTTTAGACACAAATCTCTTGCTCTTGGATACCTTTTCTGGTGTAACATATAATACTTTAAGGTCCCCTTCCCCTTTTTCAAGAGCTTTGTATATAAATTTTTCATTTTCTTTGCTGGTCGTTGAGGTTAGCATAGACGCTGGGATCCCTAAAGCAGTCAACCCCATGACCTGAAACAATAAATATCTTTATTTTCTCGTTTTATCAGGTGTAGAACTGGCAAATGTGACCCGTTTATGTATGAATGAGTAAATATGACAGGTTAAATCTGTAAATCAAAAAAAAATTAGCTACAAAGGAAACATGTGAAAGTCAGCCAAAGTATTTCTAATGCATACAACCATTTTGCTCAAGAATTAGATTATTATTCTAACAGTACAGTTTCGATATTTAACAAGCTAATCAATAACTGAGAACAAATCTGAACTTTGGGGCAAAAAATTGTTTAGGATTAACAAAAGCCAACCTGTTTCAATCCATTTCAAGAACTACCCGCTTTTAACTGAACCCACTTGACCCCTTACTCTACTCGCCCTACCCTGCCCACTTTGTCACCTCTAATCAGATAGTTATTGCTAAACAAAACAGAATATTAACAGAAAAAAGCACCTGATCTTGAATAAGAGAAAGCAAAGGACTAATAACAAGAGCAATTCCTTGACGTAAAAGAGCTGGAAGTTGGTAGCAGAGACTCTTGCCTCCACCAGCAGCCATGATCACAAGCACATCTCTACCGCTCATGATTGCATTAATGATCTGAAAAAAAACTACATCAAGTCGGAAATCTTTTCTGGTATATAATGACACTCATATTTGAAAACGAGAATACACTAGGAAAGCAAGCAACAACCTCTTTCTGGTTTGCACGATACGTGGGAATCCCAAATATATTTAATCTAGTATCACCGGCTTCATTATCCCATTCAAAAGACCCTGACCAATTTTCTACTCGAGGGGTAGCATCGTCTTTTTCAGGATTTTCCAATCCTTGACAGCTCTCCAACACAGCCTTAAGTTCTGATTGTTTCTCATACAGCTTCTCTTGCTTATCAAGCAACCTCTTTATTTCATCTGGAAAAATAAAGTAAATATTACATTTATATACTATGCAAATGAATTTAACATTTTTCCATTAGTAGCCAATCTAGTACAATCTACTTCTTTCTACTTAATGTTTGCATATATAAATTAACCTTAACTAGTTACCTACCTTAAAATATTTTGTTTCTATGCTATTGTTTCTCCATTTTACGATCCAAACTCCATTTTCCCTCACAATTTCATTTCTCCCCATAAAATGAAAATGTTTAATGACAAAAGTGAGTAGGATATTTCTGTAACTCAACAAAAGCTCACATGACATGTCACATGACTTCTTATCTTTGAAAGACAAATATCCACATATTTAGAATGTGTCAACCATGGGCCTAGAGCCCGCAACCTTTTGACTGATGGGTCACCTCAAATACCATTAGGCCAAACGCCCTTTGGTGACCATGACAATATTTTGATCAAGAAAACATCTTTATGTGAATTCACCTCATCAAAACCGAATCCACTTCTCTTCTTTAGCCCATTCCAACTCAATAACTAGATCTCACCTCCGTATTTACACTAAAATATTATCACACACTTACCATTACTAATATCATGGCAACACTAACCCATTACTAATATTATCACATACGATTTTCGTTTTTCTGTTGGATCGTGTCTTGTACTTGCTAGTTTCTTACTAGCATTTTTTTAATAAAATTTTAAATGCCGTTCTAAAAAAAAAAAAATCAACTGCGAGAAGTTGGTTTATTATTTCCTAGAGAGCGTGGAAGTCACTAATAAGCACTTAACTATCTATGATCTATCTATAGTGAAAAGTAAAAACAACTTGTTCCGTATCTTGTGTGAATGTGTAAGTCGATATTTTGTTGTTGCCAAAAAAGCTTCATGCTTACATATGACTATGTGTCATTGTTCAAATCACAAAGGTCAGCCCAGGGGACACAAAAGTCAACCTGTGTCACCAATAGTTCAAGAAATTGTCTAAACAAAAAGTCACCTAGATTTTTTTATTTTTTTTCACATATGCAAATTTTCAAATACTAATGTTCGACTATTAATCACCTACGATCAAACAAAAGGTGGTTTCAACTCGCTTTATCCCATTGACACCAATAATCATTGACATAATCTTTGATGGAAAGAGTATGTGTTGTCTTTTTGTTACGCTTCCCGTTCCCTATGTTGCAACTCAAATATCAACAAGCTTGTTCTGGTTTCTCGTATCTCAGTTGAGTAATTTACAAGATGCACACAACAAACTCGAAGCATAAGCTCATTACTACGAATTGGATAATATGTCAATTATCACCAAAAGTGTGTCAGACATGAATTTAAATAAAATTGATACGTTGATCAGTATTTGCAATAACAAAGGTTCACAATCATACCACGATGTATCATTTTGGATGATGTCACTGCCAATATTGCAGTTTCTATAGTTTAGGTTCGTCGTGGCATTTTATTTCTAGTAGAGTTGTAGGTTTTGTTGAAGTGTTTTTTGGTTGAGTGATTATGGGTTTAAGTTTTGATTTAGTCCGTTAACTTTGGTTTAGCTTTTTTGTTTTTTTTGTTTAATAAACTCCGTCGTCTCAAAATAAGTATCGGTAGTGTTGACACATGCTTTTAGAAAAGTCATTATTAACTAATAAGATTAGAATTTTTTTTGATTGATTAAAAGTTGGAAGTGGACACGACAACATGGAATGAATAGATATTTTTCAAAAATAAAACAAAATAAGATAAAAATCCCCAAAACTAAAATAATATGCCCACAAATAATTTACACAATGTACATAAGTAGTGAAATAGCAAACCAAAATGATATGAAAATCATGAGAAATGTGATCATGTGTTTTTTTCTTCTTTTTGATGTGACGTACACTCGCAATCAACCATATCAGGATCACCATGTGAGTCTGTTATAATGCACTCACAAAAAGTAATTTAGTGTTTTTCTAAACTTTTTCCGAAAAACCTTGTTAGTAGACACTTTGCATAATTTAAAAGGGGTCATGCTTTTAAATATGGACCGTGTCGGGTTATAAATCATGTTTAGGGTTAATCAAGAATATATCATTATTTATTTATTTATTATTTATTCACAAAACATTAAATGTAAATAAACAGTGTTTCAAATACTTTAGAGCTTAGCCCTTTGATTTACAGAAGAAAAGGTTAGTAAAAATACAAAAGATCATTTATAGAGGCGAGCGTAAGACGCGAGCGAATACATACACCAAACTGACCAAAGGCCCTAAAACAACAAACCAATAGACTTGACAAAGGGCCCAAAGAAATTTTCTAATATCCAGTTATAGCCAAGAGTCCAAGACTGATGTTTTCATTAAGACCATAACACGGTTAGGCCTAGCCCAAAGTTGGCTGGTATCAAAGTTTTACAACTGTATTAAACAGTAATAAACACCATGTGCTACTTGCGTATTAATTATCACTAGACGCATGCTCGCCCGACGCGACGACGATGATGGTAGCGGCGACGTTATGGTGGTAGCGGCGGCGTGGTGGTTATTAATGTAAAGGTAATTGATGTAAAATGGGGTAGTGTAGTTATTTTAGGAGTTGAGAAATATATGTTGTAAATTATTTCTTTAAAGGTATTATAAGTATATTAAATGAAAATGTTTAAATTAGTAAATAAAGGAGAATGATAATTTGGGTAGATCAATTGCTTTTTTGAGAACCAACTCACTTAGATGGGTTGGCCAGGGGTATTTAATTAATCCACTATGTGGGCCCCGGGGGTGAGTTTACCCAAGGTCTCAGGTTCGAGTCTTGGGATTCTCATCTCAAAGGAATTTTCCATAAGGAGGGGTTGGAGGTCCTGCAAATCGCAGGTCAAAATTGCCTCCAACACG
>JAOXNX010000028.1:17616308-17638992 GCA_028566075.1 Solidago caesia
GAATGCCGGATTCATCCTACGTGTACCCAATCCGGCATTCCTAATTCCGGATTCACTTGTTCCATAATTTTTTTTTTTCCAAAAACTTGTTTGACAAAGTCAATCCGAAAAACTACTACCTCGATAAAAAAATTCCGAGATCAAGTGCAATGTCAAACACCTTTATGCATGTGTCACATAAGAATATTCGGTTATTGTGGAAAAATCAAAATATACTTCTAATGTCGAATCATGATAGTAGGACAGAAATAAAGTATAAACTGAAATCTTGATCGTGAATCATTCAAACGGGGATTCAAAGATGTTCATTTGCACATGTATCATGTATAATGTGACATGTGATAAGAGAACCGCGTTTTCCCCTAGCTAACACGTATTGAGGATTAGAGGCCTGTAAGTCCTTGAAGTATAGTAAACACATCAATATTCATCAACACTAGTAATCGGATCAAACAATTTGTAAATGGTCCATGCCTATTAACAACGACGATAACCAATCCCGCCAAGGACGGGGCATGGGGGAAGTGAAATGTAAAGAGTCTTACCTCTACCCGAGGGTAGAGATGATACTTCCAAAAAGACCACTAGCAAGGTCCATGCCTATTGAGGAACAAACAACAAGACGCTTATAGCCATTTAGCAAAGATGCCAAATCTTAGCTTACAACTCACATAAAACATAATCATAGCATGTGGAGTGCAACTCTAAGGCTGTGTTTTGCAACCACTGTTTATTTTTTGTGGAAGGAGGGCAATAAAAAACAATTTCAATATTTCTCTATCCCTAAAGAAAGGTTAATATAATTAGATTAAGACTAATTAATGGGATTACAATTTAAACCTTCAAGTATGGGAGGCGATTTATACACCACTTTTTTTTTATCCATACACCACGAAAAATGTTAATATAACACCCTAAAGCACGTTCGGTGGTATAGGGCTAAAAATATGTGTTTGGATCATCATCCAACCCAACACCTAGAGTTTGGCCAACATGATAGGGATGAATCATTCACGGCAAGAATCAATCTAAAACTAATACAAACTCATTTTGTATGATGGTCAAACTTATAAATACTACTCAAATAGCCGGCCTACACATTCATATAAAGAGTCGAATAAAAGAAAAACAGAATCGAGAGATGTTTGTGGAAGCCTTTGTTCTCCAAAACCATCATATGACTCAACATTATTTGAAGACGTCCTTCATCAAAAACACACTTGATATCACGCATCACAATCAAAAGCCATGGATTGTATATAACACTGTTGGATTTACAGTTTATATACCTTTTGAATTCGCAAACAGTACCTCATCGGAAAACTTAAAACAAGAGTGTACAAATGGAATTTCTATAAGGAAACTGGCTTTGTTATGTACTTCCTTACCAAGAGTAAAAAATAAATAAAAAACAAAAACTTATCGTGTTTATAATTCAATCTTTGCCCAATAATCAAAGAAGAAAATATAATTTAAACAGGTCTAAACTCAATGCCTTGAATAACAAGACCACATATTGTCGGGACATCGATACGATCCAATCTAAGATACATAGGAATCATTTTGGTTGTAGTTCCAGTTTGAAATTCCCATACTTGTACCTCCATCCAACCATCGCTCCTCTGTTTTGGAATGCCTTTTATCTTGAGTCTATTAGCTGGGTTATGGAGGATGTTATCATCAACATTTCTTCTAATAACTGGGATTTGAGGACTAACGAAATAGATGTAACAACAGTAATCCACTTTCCAATAACCCGAATCCAAAACTTTTACCTTCACATCCGTAGGACCCTCACAACTGGACAGGTCTTCTGGTAATTTGTACACAAGGTAGCTTGCATATGTTGTTTGAGGTGACACTACTTCAGCCTTGATTTCACCCATAATAATATATTTATAGTAATCAATAACAGCCACTTCTCCAAATCTGCAAAAAAGAAAAAAAAGAAAAAAAAAACAGATATAGTCATCTGTTGCTAGTATTATACAAGGTACTCATGCAAAAGGATTTAAAAAGCTTCAAGGTCCCATGTACTTGCTTTCATTTTGATGGATAAATCCAACTCATGATCAAACTATATGTGAAACTCTCCTACTTATGCAAAAGGGCTAAGCTTCTTTGTATTAGTCCCAAAACCGATCATCTAAGGCTCAATTATCATTGTATATGTGGTTTTTATTTATCATATTAACCTCACAAAATCATTGTCGATTGGCCAAATCCATTATTCACTAACATACTAGTTTCCCTTATAAAGTGTACATTTTCAAACAGCTAAAAAAAGGGTAAATGGGTGGGAACCCTCTGGTCCCATGTACTGTCTTGGTACCCAAAGCGCACACCGCATAGAACTCATGTCCGGTGACTCACCATCCTCACACATGGATCACAAGATATAGTTTCTCCACTTGCCTTTGACAAGTTTCAAACATGTGACCTGCAGCCTTCATCTGTGGGACCATGTGGTCACATGGTGGCGGTACCACTCCATCTATTGATGTATTGGTATTTTCAAATAGCTATTCTTTCCTTATATCTGCTTGTTAAAGATGCTATACTTTTTCATCACCCACAATATCTCAAGAAGCACAATGTCACATACATAATTGATGCTTATAATTCAAAAACATACATAACTTGGTACCAATGTTTTCTGACAAAAATCCAGTGTCACAAACTCCTATATGGTTGCAAACGAACCTATGTTGGGTAAGCTAGGTTGAAATCCAATTTTAATTAGCTTGAGAACATGTGTTCATTACCGATATATATTAGCACATGATGCACATATGTGCAAATGATTAAAATTAAAAGAAAAATTGGAGGAAGATAAAGAAAGGACCTCGATTCGAGTAAAGACCATGAAGTCGAGGAGGTGATTGTTTTTTCCAAAATCATTCTTGCTGACAGCATTACACATTTCTTCCCATTTTTGTCATGAGAAAACCACTATCAATCGAAATAGGTATGTAAGTACTCGTTAAGCAATTCATGCAATGCTTCACTTTGAATTAGTGGAACCAAGTTCAGAGGCTCTACATAGAACAACTATATACGTATGAGAAATCGATGAAGGAATTACGTTAATTTACCTCTTGACCATCATTTATCAGAAACCCTTTGGAAAAAGTTGAATAGAGTTCCTTCTTTGTTCTCCATTCCACAATATCTTTTGACCATTTGAGTATGTGTTGATAATCGATTGGCAATTTTTCTTCCCAATATGCATCTGAATCCGGTATGGGTTGCATATCCACCTTTTCATCCTCTGACAGTTGATATTCCACCTACAAAATTTACCCATATCAAACTTTGTTTGGCTATTGAAGAAAATCTCATCTTTTCCGAATGTGTAGTATTGATGCCATACAAAAATTAAAAAAAAAAAACAAAACAAAAAGAAAAAATTCTTCACGATAACTAGGTGAGCTAAGACAACGGAAAAATATCATAATGGCTTAATCATTTTCAAAGAAAGTTTGCAAAACAGAAGGATTGATGTAAGGAATAAACTGGTATCTGACAGCATCTTACTTTTTCCAAGGGACAAAACTCGATGCCCTCGAGTAGCATATTACTCAAAAATTCATTTGACCAATTATAGAACGTGATTTCAAGATCAACAATTCTGCGGTCGCTAGTAAAGTGATACAATTCAACCATATAAAACCCATCTTCTCGCATGGATGCAAGGTACGAAATTGAACGTTTTGTCTCCCCTTCCAATTTGTAATTGAGGCCGATATATTGGTGTTTTCTAGCCTCCTTCATTCTACCTTTGAACACAAGGTTCACAGAGTATGTAACTAGTTGTGACAAGAATTGAGTTCTAACACGTGTTTTGAACTGAGTATGGTTTTTTTGTTCATAGCAGCCCACTGGAAATCTGCATGAAGAAGCAATAAGAAAAAAACAAATGATACATTAGACTACCCACATCAAGGTTGTCTATGAAGACGACATGGAGGATGTTTGTGGGAAGGATATTGTTGTGGTTGATGAGGTGGAGGATATCCATCCCTGGGTGTTTGTGGAGAAGGATGGAGATGGATGATATTTGTGTGTATATGTATATTAATTGTATGTATATATTAATTAGGTATTTGTGGGAATGATGAATATGTTATTGGTGTGGGTAAAAAAATGTTTGTGAGAAGTATTATATAAAGTTGTGTGGCATGCTGATTAGGCTGTTTGTGAGAAAGACAACCTGAATTGATGCAAGCAGTCTTATAGTGTGTGTGTGTGTGTGTGTGTGTGTGTGTGTGTGTGTGTCTAAACACATGGAAACCCAAAGGAACATTACCTTGAATTACACTCAGATGAATATGGAGAAGAGTCAGATTCATTTAAAATCAAACATTTTGCGATAGATATCATCTCACAGTGTTCCCCCTTCGTATTCAATGAAAACCACTGTCCATAATTTAATTTCCAAGTTAGTTGCATTCAACTAACACTGGTTTATTTATGCGAGTTCATAGTCTGCGTGATCCATTTATATATCAAAAGATTTTGTTCATATATAACCGTTAAGAGGTAACATATATATAAAGGGGACGTGAATATAAGACTGTCTCATACCTAAGTTTAGGTATGAAATCTCTCATATTTTAATATTTTAATCCCTAAAAAATATATGGGCCAATCATTTATTTAGTATTACAAAAAATATATTAAAAAACTATATAGAAAATGAGCCTAAAATTAAGAAGTCAAGAAAAAACTTAGTCGGAGGTGAGTTACTCAAATGGTCTATTTTTTTATGGTCCACCAGCAAATACAGAGAGGCTAGGAAAATTGCATTTATTGCAGCCTTACAGGTTTGATTTTTTCAAAAGCCACAAAAAGACAATTTTATCCTTTAACAATTAATGTTATAAGATAATTTTTTTGATTAGTAGGGTTAATATGGTAAACTTAAACAGGCAACTATTTTTAATTTGGGACAACCCGTAAGTAAAGGAAAGGTGGATATATAACTGGGGAAGGTGGAAATATTATCTTTGTGTGTACGTGTGTGCGATATTAGCAAGTGGATATATATAGCATTTTG
The DNA here is from genome assembly GCA_028566075.1 of Solidago caesia. Classification (NCBI taxonomy): domain Eukaryota; kingdom Viridiplantae; phylum Streptophyta; class Magnoliopsida; order Asterales; family Asteraceae; genus Solidago; species Solidago caesia. The sequence goes on from JAOXNX010000028.1 coordinate 17,621,368, forward strand.
TTACCGTTTTGCCGGCGTTAAGAAGGAGCCCTTGTTTGGATAGATGCATCATGAGCTCTGCTTTTGATCCGTAGTTGAGAGGAGGTTCTGCAGCCCTCACGATCTCTTCATAGCTGACTAGTTGTTCCATTCCTTCACTAATCTTTTGACTTTTGAGTGCAAGTTCAAGTTCTATGACAACCTCAACCATCTTGGGTCGATCTTCACGAGATTTCTTCAAACATTGATATGCAAGGTCTGAAAATATTTTCAAAGAAGTCGGGTCCATATCTTGTAACATATGTACGTCAACTATCTTCTTTTCTTCGTAGTTCTGTTTCCATGTAGCCACTGAGAAATGAACCCGGCCATCAATAATTTCATAGCATAATTTCCCATATAAAACTTCAAATAGAAGTACGCCGAAAGAGTATACATCAGACTCTTTGGATAGGAATCCTTTCTCTAGATACAACGGATCACAGTACCCAAGGGTACCTACAGCACTCGAGATAACAAACGTGTGTTGCTGATTAGCAGGGCCCATTTTCGAGAGCCCCAAGTCAGAAAGCTTAGCAATCCAGTTGTCATCCAGTAGGATGTTGCCGCTTTTTATATCACAGTGAAGAACTCTTTGGTGTGTCCCCTTTGGATCATGAAGGTATTCAAGCGCCTTTGCAGCCTCAAGGCATATCTTGAGACGTTGACTCCATTTAAGAGCAAGAGAACCTAAATGGTGGTCAAGACTTCCTTTAGATGCATATTCATAGATGAGTATCTTCTGACCACCTTCTTCACAAAATCCAAGGAGGGAGATGAGGTTTTCATGCTTGTAATGGGTAAGTATCCTGATCTCTTTTGAGAACTCGGCGTCTCCTTGGCCATGTTCACGGTCTAGACATTTGAAAGCAACCATGCCTCGCCCCTTAGAGTGAGACACTTCTCCCTTATAAACTTTTCCAAATCCGCCACCTCCAATGACTCTGTGGTCACCAAAATCGTCGGTGGCTGATTTTATAACCTCTAGTTGGATTTTTAGATGCTGAAATTCCTCCATGAAGTACATTATATTGACGTTTATCAAATTATGATGACAATTGTAAATGCAAGTGCAATAGTTAGTTCCTTAAATAGATCATAATGAAGTTAGTTAGTTCCTTAAATAGATCATAATGAAGTTAGGATGAGATCATGTCCAAAGTCAACCCTTTTGCATGTGTCACCTAAGAATATGCTGCATAAATAGTTGTTTTATTTCCAATTGTTAATCATAATGAGTTGGTCAAACAAAGACCATGTCCAAAGTCAACCCCTTATGCATGTGTCACATAAGTACTAGCATGGTAGTCGCACAAAACAGCTTGATTAAATATTTTTCATTAGCAAAGTTTAAGGGAACGATCACGAATCAAGGAAAGTGACATGGGAAGCTTTGGGGTTGAAAGCTTTTGCCGAATCTAGTATCTTCTTCGATCAAGAAAGACGACAATGGATGTAGGCTAGAGCAAAATGACTAAAAGACTCATGGAAGAATCATAAGATCCAACAATTCACGGTGTGAAGATCCGATGTAGTTAAAAGATGTCATCTTTAATTATTTTCACAACCTTTTAAAAGCAAATATTCGAGCAAGATCAGGACAACTTTAAAAATAAAATCAAGTTCATTTAAGTGAGCTCCTTGAAGTACCAACGAGGGAAGATAGATAATGTGGTGTTATTTAAGATTTCAATAGCATAAAGCCCCCTGGCCAGGTGGTTTGGCATCAGTTTCTTCAAAAAGGTATAGGATACTGTTGAAAAATGAAAAATATCGTGGAAACAATTCTTACAATGCAGATTCCGTAATATCTCAAATAGGTGTAACACAAGGCTTCTATTCGGTTATTGGGGAAATATCAATATACTTCTAATGTCGAATCAAGATCAACTAGGACGAAAGTAAAGCATAAATAAAAATCTTGATCATGATACATTCAAACGGGGATTCCTTGCTCAAAGATGTTCATTTGTACATTTCATATATAGTGTGACATGTGATAAGAGAACCGCTCTTTCCCCCTAAAACGTATTGAGGATTTGAGGCCTATAAGTCCTTGAAGTATAGTGAGAACTTCAATATTCATCAACACTAGTAAGTGAACCAAGCAATATGTGAATGGTCCATGCCTATTAACAACGATACCCAATCCCGCAAAGGACGGAGCATGGGAGAGGTCTAGTAAGCGAACCAAGCAATATGTAAATGGTCCATGCCTATTAACAAAAAAACCCAATCCCGCAAAGGACGGAGCATGGGAAAGGTGAAATGTAAACAGTCTTACCTCTACCCACAAGGGTAGAGAAGCTGCTACCAAAAAAACCACCAGCAAGGTCCATGCCTATTAAGGAACAAACAAAAATACGCTTTTAGTCATTTAGCAAAGATGCCAAATCTTAGCTTACAACTTACATAAAACGTAATATCTTGCCACCTCTAGATAGCTCAGGAAACTTGGTGTACAAAAACAAAAACTACTTCAGATATTCCAGCATATAGTTCACGGAAAAAGGGTGAATTAAATAGAACAAAGATAGTTAGCATAGATAAAAGACTACCTCATGAAGCATCGGGTTCCTAATTTTAAAGTTTTCTTGTATGTTCTTTTACTAAATCATATGTACCATACACTGCTATAAACGAGAACAATGCACTCACAAATCATTGCTCGTGTACAAGTTTGTTGAGTAGTAATGTCAAAAGGGTGTCTCTTCTCTCAGCCCGGCTCTCTTCTCTCGTCTTTCTCTGTTCTTCTTTCTCCCTCCATGACTGATCCGATCTTAGCCTCTCCATTTCAATCCTCTCCATAGATTGACGCCATTCCTGCTCCAATAATTGTCTTTCATAAGCATGTTTCTCCATCAGCTGTCTCCATTGCGTGTCAATCATCTGCTGCTGTTCGAGGAAATCATTAAGAATCTCTCGAATAGAATTATTTCCTGAATTCAGCGGTCTTGGTGTTGGAGGTTTGTCTAGATTTGATGTTTGTGGGTGTTTTTCCCTTTCAGGTTTCTTTCTCGGCGGAATGTTGACTTTTGTAATATTCTTTTCTTCATCCTCATATTCGTCTTCAGACATTTCCTGGAGTGATTGAAATAAATCTGTTCTTGTGATCCTTTTCTTTGACTGGCTAGAAGTGCCTTCAGGGTCAAGGGGTGTTTGTGGTGTGCTAATTGCTCTTTCAGTAAACAGTGTGTGCAGTTCCTCAAAGAATGGGAATGAACGGGTGTTATCTCGATCAGATGTTTCCTTTCCCTACATTAAAGATTCAAAACTGAGACAAGAAAATAGCTATTCGGGATGAATTAATACACTATAAGCAAGAGACGTGAACACCGTAAGCATCTATCAGAAGAAATCTAATGGCAATTCCGTTCTAGGCATGTCTTAACCAGATTCAATAAACGCCTCTTAAAACTTTGGCATGTTGTGACTTATGAGATTAACAATAACATCAACCAAGCAGGTAAAAATGGAAAGAGACAAGAGACAAATAAGATAGCATGTGAATACTCCAGAGTCCCATCATAAAATTATTGTGGCATTTTAAAACCAGAGTGGCGTTTTAAAACCAGAACAAGTGTTTGGGAAAGCAGGCAAGATGTTACTGCAAAAATATTGATTCAATCGAAATGATCATGACTTGTGAAATCACAAGAATTGCCTACGAAACCACCCATCCAAACACTACCTAGTAGTATTTTTTAGCAGGCTGGGGGGAATGTGATATAATCACTACTTGCACAATACTACCTTTGCAGGTCACTTCTTCGGGGCACACATCTATGGCTCATCTAAAATCCTACGTCAAAGAACAATATATAATCTCAAGCAGCATTCTTTCAATTTGTTTGTGATAACTACTATATGTATTTCATTGAAATGTTCACATTAACATTGTATACTCATCGTATGTGCTATTCAACTCCACTTTTATTTGTTGGCTTGGTTTTAGATAAAAATAGTACTCTGTAAATACATAACCATGTGAACTCCCTGAGCCGCCCCTTTCTTTTTATGTTTCTTTTCTAAAACTTTGGAAGACTTTTACACAAACTCATATCACACAAATCATCATCATTGTATCCAACATAAGCAACTTTATTTGATATTGTGATATAGAATCGGATATCATAATTCACTAATTCACAGAAGTTATACATTAAAGCCTCTGCATATTAGATAACTAGAAAAAGTTTTTAGATAAAATCCTGGTATATAGAAAAACTACCATTATATCTCCCAATAGCAATTTAGAGACCGTTGACTTACTCTCAGATTGACTTTTTATCCTGGTATATAGAAAGTTTTTAGATAAAACCTGGTATATAAAAAAACTACCATTATATCTCCCAATAGCAATTTAGAGACCGTTGACTTACTCTCAGATTGACTTCTTATCCTCGGAGTTCAAGCATCTTCAAATCATTTATTAGATGTCAAAAGTTTGTTACCCATGAAATAATAGGTATCTGGACCCTTTCTTCACCTATTCAAATATCCAGTAAAAACCTATACAATTGTCCGAATACTAGCGCCGAAAGAATGTCACTGCTAGATTTACTTGTATTCCAATCCACTGATCGAATTTAACAACTACCATACTTGGTTACTTTCATGGTGTTTTTGCCTCTCCCGCACACTTTCTGTTGTACAAATCAACCGTTCTTATTTCAATGTGTGTTTTAAAACTTTAACTTGCACATTATGCTTAGGATCTTGTAAGAATCTAAATATCCGTGAGAAGCAAAGTAAGTCACTAACTTTATAGCTTCTACTACATATTTTAAAAAATTGTAATTCACCGCACCTCACAAATATGTTTCAATTCTCGTTTAATTATGACTCTCCAGTCATTACCTATCATTTCAATGTTCCAAAAGGTTGATTTTCCTGAAACCCCAACCAAACCACATCAAACGGCTTTAGGCCCATCACGTGAGAGGTAAATCAAGCTCACACAACGGTTCAATCCAAATGGCGGCCCAACCAGCTGACCCAACTTCAAAAAATAAGTTTTCTGACAAATTGGGTACCTTCTTGATTCCAATTGGTATTGAACCCGATACACCTTCCACATACCCAATTTTCATAACCAACTAAGCTACTTAGCTACACACTAAAAGACCATCATTTACAAGTTCCAACAACTAAATTCTTAAACTTACATACAAAACCACACATTTCCTAACTAACAAACCAATCCTAAATCACATTACCAATAATTCAGTCAATCAAACACACAAACACATACCTAATTCACAATTATATAAAATAAAAAAAAACCCGACCCATTTTCTAAAAAGTCAAGCATTCCACACAAATATCTACAATTTGTCCACTACAGGACTAAAACCCGCAACCATTTGGTCGATGGGTCACCACACATACCACTAAACCAAGGCCAAAGCGAACGCCTTTTGTTAACCAAATCGAAAAGAATTATACCTTATAACGAGTAACGAGATTCTTCCACTTGCATTTACATTGATCAGGAGTTCTTACATACCCCAATTCCTTCATTTTTAAAGCAACAACTTCCCACAAACTCTTATTCCTTTTCGCCACATTAAAATCCCCTTCCAAACCCCCTCGAATCGATATAAAGTCTTTGGTCTCTTGCTGACTCCACATCGGAACCCTTGAATACTCTTCTGTATTCCCCACAACACCACCACCACCACCAACTGGCAATGAAACAGGAACAGATACAGGAACATGAACAGGAATCATCATGTGATTGAATCGAGCTAGGGTTTCACTGTTGTCACCGGCGGCGCCACCGGCACCACTGCTGCTGCTGCTGAACATGTTTTTGACAGATGGGGTTTAAGGAAAATGCATTTTTGATTTTTCTTTTTTCGGTTTGAAATATGATGAAGCAGCGGTGTATTGAAATGTATGTATATGTGTTTGGCATTAAAGTATAGAAGTCAAAAAAGTGTTTTTTGTTAGGTTGACAAATGAGGTGGGAAAACATTGCAAGTTTTTCAATAACTTGTCTTTTACGAGTCAGGTCAAATGGAATACTGCATTAAGGTTTTTTTTTTTTATTTTTAAAATTGACTATTATTCACAAACACCGCCCACCAATTAGTGAGGCGGCCACACTATACAAGCATATTACAATAAATTGAAAGAACACCAATCGTTCCAAGAAACGGAAACATGTTTTCCTCTATTCTTATACCATAAAAACCCGGAAGACTTAATGTCGTAGAAGATCTTGTCTTTACTAATAACTCCATTAGCAAATCTTTTCTCGTTACGAGATTTCCAAATACTCCAACACGTGATCGCGACAATTCCTTTCAGCACCGATCTTCTCTTCCTGTTAATACCAGTAACCTTGTGTACCTTTACCAAATCTTCAACCGAAAAAAAAAGAAGGGAGGAATCTTACACCAATCACTAATACAGCTCCAAATATCATTCGCCACAATGCAATCACAAAACAAATGTTCCGCCGTCTCGTCCTCCAACCCGCAAAGACTGCACGATAATGGCCCAACGCTTTCTTTCGCTAAGAGCTTTCAAGGTCGGAATCCTATCCATGATGACTCTCCACAAGAAAATCTTACATTTTTTCGGAATCCACTTCGACCATTTAAACACCTGTCGATTGCTAAAATCCAAGTCGCTCCTAAGAAAATCTTTTATGTTCCTAACGCTGAAGTCGGAACTGTTGCCCCCGGCCCAAATCCATCTATCCTTCTGATTACTAAGTGAGACACCGTCGAGAAGCAAGTCCAGGTTCCTGCCCTCCTCAATTTCAGACGCGTTGAGGGAGGTATCAGAACCAGTCTCCAGAACCGACCACACATTAGTCTCTAAAACGAATTTGTCAGAAACCCACCCTTTCTTGCCTTTATCCTTCTGAAATATAAGCGGGAAAACGTCTCTAAGAGGCTTGTTACACACCCAGGAATCCAACCAGAATGTAATTCCCTGGCCATTACCTACCACGCCTTTGAGAAGCTGAAACAGACCCACCCCAGCCACCTTGACCTTAGCAATGGTACGAACAATGGAACTCCAAACCCCAGGTAATGACCCATTAACGGGGAGCATAGATCAGCTTCTCTTATTATCGTGGATAGACTTGATAACCATCCGCCACAGACTGTCAGGTTCATTCTTGTATCTCCACATCCACTTGGCAAGAAGGGAAATGTTAGCATCTAATAGCTTGGTCAAACCCAGACCGCCCACCGAGATAGGCGAGGCCACCCGGTCCCAACTTACCCAATACTGCATTAAGTCATTAGCTAATTACTCTTTAATTTAACGATTTTGTTGTTCATAGCTTTAAAGTCTATAATAATAAAAATATGTGAATTTTTTTAGATAAACATTTTGAAGATGATTTGAAAATAAATTCATAAACGCGATGTCCCGACTAATTTGTATATCTCTAAGCAAAGAAACCATTATTCTCATATAACCTGAACAGAGAAAACATTATCCGTTTACTAGTTGTTATCCAAACTAAAGAAATGATAGAGTTGTTATCCACCTCTATTAAAAATGAACCAACTAACCAGACAGTTGACAGACCCCGACTTATCTCGTTAAAACTCTCCCCAGTCCTACTAGAGGAAGAAGTAAGACGTCTATCTTTACAGATACACTAATTTAGATTCCATTATTCTCATATAACCTGAACAGAGAAAACATTATCCGTTTACCCCGTTTATACATGTAAGTTGGGTCTAACACTAATAAAGAATATAAAATAATATTTAAATTTATGGTATGTTTAGTAGTATGCTTTTAGAAGCTTTTAAGAGTTTCAAGCTTTAAGCTTTTAGAAAAAAGCTCCTAGTACATAAAAAGGTTCGTTTAGTTATGAGAGCTTCAAGCTTTTAGGTTGAAGCTAAAAGCTTCAAATCCTAACGCACTTTCCACCGGCGTTTAAGAATGAGTTGTGGCTTTTAGAATGTAAAATTACTCTACTAACCTTCCTATCCCTCCATGAATTTCTGCAGTAGGCTGCTTATTTCCTACGTAAAGCTAACCACCAAAGCCACCAAACAACGCAACTATTATAAGAAATATTATGATGCATCGAAGCAAACTTTGTGGTATACAAACCGAGCAATGTCATTTGTGCCTACATTACGTACTTACAAAGTTTGCTACACAATAAGGTTATTACATTAGTAATTATCACATATTTAAGACCAAAACCATCGGTCGTTTAATATTATATTAAAAAAAAGCCTCAAAAGCTCACGAACTCCATTCCAACCGAAGGTTGTTACCAAAACCATATCACATGTCACAAGTTGAATGGATAACTTTTTATTAGTTTTAAATTATATATAATAACTAGTCTTAATATACGTACGATGTATGAATTGATATTATATATATCATATGATTGAATTTTTTGTAAAGAAAAAAAAATTTGGATGTGCCCCATCACATGCAGTTGGTCTTTGTAATAATAGCGTAATAGTGAGAGATATTGATCAACATCTAATATTACTTTTTATATTGTTAATGATATCACCTAATTGAAAATCATGATGGTGAAACATGGTTCGTATCATTTTAAAACTTTCAACTATGTTTAGCTAGGTTAGTAGATAGATAAATAATTAAATAGTACAATATGTAATATTAATTTATAAGTTAGAAATATATCTATTTCTATATATTATATAATTAAAAGTTTTTATGATGAGAGTTTTAGTTATATTATGTATTTATATCTATATATTAATTAATTAAAAGTTTTAATTGATTATGGTATATAAAAAATAGGCTTCTTGAATATGGATTTAAAGGGACACATGTTGTTTAAAGAAAGCAACAATTATCGATCAATAGATGTCTCAATCTTGTTTTATTATATTGGTAGATAGATAGATAGATAATTAATTATAAATCTTATTAGTTGTTCTTTAATATTTTACATCTTATAACTTTTTATAAAAATATAAAAACATGATATTTTTATTTTACTTTTACGGATATTTTGACATAAATTTTATTAAAATAAAACCATTTTAAAAAAATATATTTTTCTTATAAGATTATTATAAAAATAATATATTTATTTAAAAATAAAATAATTATTTTTAATATGATAAAATTATAAATTATATTATTACGATAAAAAAAAATTGGGTTAGCTTGAATTGTGAATGTAAATATAAATTTAAATTTGAAATTTTTTAAATAAAAAAATTATTGGATTGAATCAGGTGATCTAACTAACTCCATATAAAGTTTAAGAAAATGTTAACTAGGATACTTTTTCATATCAAAAGTTTGTCTTTATGATAAAGGTGCAACTATTTTATTTACATTTATTTTATTGGATGTTATGACCCCACTTTTATAAATTTGTGGGAAAAAAGGCATACAAATAACTTTCTCAAAATCCATTTACAAATTTTATGATAAAAATATAATTATTTTATGTACGTTAATATGGCCTAAATTTTATAAATTTGGGGAAAAAAAAGGCATACAAATAACTTCCCCATCTAAAAGGGTCCAACAAGACTATATCACAGAGTTAAAGTGGCCAATATACATATCTTCCAAATTAAAATCGACAAACACAACTACACAAGTATCCAAATCCAACACAAACCTATCCCCAATTCCCCTTTCGAAACACGAAGCCATCTTTTTTATATAATCTAGGGTTCGTGTCTTTCCCAAAATTCAATTTCGCCCCTTTCCAAATCCCCATATGAAACCCCCAAACACACCCCAAATCACACTCTTTTTCCTCTAATTTTTCTGGGTTTTGTATACCAATCAATAAAGTTTCAGTTTTTTTTGAGTTTATAACATGTTTGATATTTCTTTCCTTCAAAATCTTCGTGTTCTTGGCCCAGGATTGAATCCATTTGCACCTTACAACATGGGTAATCATTCTTGCCGTTAAATTCAGGATATTTTCTACAATTTAAGTCTAATTAGGATTCTTGTTGTTTGTAAAGAAATTATATATAAAGAAAGTAAACTTGTTTGTAGTGGGGTTTGATTTGGGGGTGTTTGGGAAGTGAAAAGTGAATTTGGGTTGCTTTAGGAAGGAAGAAGGATGAGTCAAGATTTGTTGGTTGGTTCAAATGGGGAACGAAGGCGAATTAGGCGGTCGATTAGTGATGTGAATGATAGAGATGATAGAGGGTGGACTATGCTTCATGTTGGTGCTCGAAAAGGCGATCTTAAAGAGGTGGGGACGGGTTAATGTATTCGTAAACTTTTGATCTTTATGTTGAATTGCTGGTTTACTAGATGGTTATTGTATGATTAGTTTTAGAATTATATTGAATTATGGATAGTATCGAGAGTTTGGCCTTTATTCACTAGTATTAGTATTAGGGTTGTTTGGGTTAGCTTATTTTTTGAAGCTTATAGCTTTTGCTTATTGGCATGTACAAATTTTTAGTTACCTCTAAGTTTTGAGCTTAAGCTTATGAGCTTGTTTTTTTTAACAAAATTTGAGTTGTTACCTTGTGTTTACTCGTATAAGCTTAAGCTATGATTGGCTATAAAAATTAGCTTAACCAAACACCCCAGTAGTATTATTAAGAATTGTTTCGATATTTATGGTAACAAAAAGGATTATATGTGATATATGTACAGCTACCTATATGGCTACGTATCTATGGTTTTAATCACTGATTATGTAACTCTGGTTATTACGCGTTGTTGAGATTCTATTGATTGGGTTCGACAACATACAAAAATGCTAAAAGGGGGAGGATTATGATAATTAGTGATTTAGTGTAGTTGATTGCTTTATGCCTTTAACTATTAACTTTTTTTCCCCTAATAGTTGCTACCTTAGTTATAGTGTTTGTGAGTTCAATAAATATTATGCTAGTACAAATAAAAATTAGATTAAGTTAGTTATGTTTTATATATATAAAAAAATTAGATGGAAGAAAATGGCATTCAAAAATTAAACCTAAGAGGTTCGAAGCTTGATGTTCATATGAAGGTCTTTAAGTTAGATTTCGTATATATTTAAATAAAAACTAAGATGGCTCTCTGTGTTACAGTGTCCAAGTCATTTACAGTGTCTTCACGACTTCAAGCACATGTATGAATGTGGTTTACTTAAGACGATGATTATAAGTTTTAATGGGCATTATGTTGACAGGTGAAAAGGCTCCTTAAGGAAGGAATGGATGCAAATGTGGCTGCATTAGGCCCCAAATCGCATGGGGTCACCCCTCTTCATCTTGCTGCCAAGGGTGGTCACGTAAAGGTTATGGATAAACTTCTTGAGCATGGTGCTAATATCGATGCTCGAACTAAAGGGGCTTGTGGCTGTAAGTAGATCATTTGCTGTCATGTTTTCACTTGTCTAATACACGTTAAATGTACCTATGTGATCGAGTAACCTCCTATATCACAATTACTTAAGTGGGTCAATAATGCTGTTCTTTGTAAAGCATATAAGTAATTATTCTTTTGATTATATGAATATATGTATGTTAATTTTTACACTATTTGCTTGGCTGCAAATTTCTAATGGCTTGTTGTTTTGACTTGCCACTATACTTCATTTCAATAAACCAAAAAAAAAAAAACCCGGAGTGCGACGTGGCCAAATCCGAACGGTAGGACAGGGTGCGACGTGGCCAAATCCGAACGGTAGGACAGGGTGCGACGTGGCGGAGTGGGAACAGTGCCACATCACGTGACGCTGTTCACTCCTTTCACCAATAATAAAGAAGATAATTCTTAAATTATTTGATCCAAAAATGCATGTATGTTTAGATGTTATCGTGTTGCTATTTTGTTTTGATGTTAGTTTATTTTGTTTTTAATTGTAGGGACTCCACTCCACACTGCTGCAAAAGAGAAAAACAGGAGGGCGATCAGATTTCTAGTTGAAAATGGGGCATTCTTGCCAGATAACATCGAAGACACCAGGTTTAATCCACCGGTCCATTACTGCCATGGTCTTGAATGGGCTTATGACGAGATGAAGCGTGTTCAACAAGAGAGTGGCTCATCATCAGGCGAGGGGTCCTACAGCTCTGACAGCTAAAATTGTATCTCTGTTTCTGTTGTTTGATTTTGTTGTTTGATTTTGTTGTTTGCTGGTCTGTTTGTTGAATATGACTCATTGTTTAGGATGGTGATTCGACTTATGGTTGTTTCTCTTGAACTTGAGTGCTATTGTGCTTCACGAATTTGATATTGTAAGGTTGGTTTTAATAAACGATCATACTGTATTGATCTTGTTATGTTGAAGTTGTAATCATCACTTGCTTTTGCAGTTACCTACTTACCTATTATCTATTTGTGTATATTGGAGATGTTTATTTCATTATTTGTAAAATATGAGCAAAGGTAAATTGTACAATCAGACGTGCATCAAGTTTCTTATACTTGTGGATAAACAAGCTTCTTGGTAACTTGGGTAAAATGGGACCAACTTAGTAGGGTATAAAAGTTGTCAAAATGGTTGGATCAGGTTGTTGGATCAGGTTGACCTGTCAACCTTTTTTACTCGATTTTCCTTTATAACTAACTTATGTATCGTTATTACGATGCTCAAGCAGATTCTTGATCATTGTCGGTTAAACATTACTATCTTTTACCTACTAAACTGGTAATATACTGGCAAATATGATTGACAAATAGATGTTCAAAATGTTGTGATTTTTGTTAAAATGTCAAAATGTTACATGGTGTATCGTTCCTGTTTATCTGCTTTCTTAGAGCCGTTGTAAAAAGCAGCCAAAGTTGTAACCAATGGTTAGTAAAGTAATCCGAAATTAAATTGATTTATCATTAATAATGTAAACATTATTGGCACCCAAGAGTAGTTTGACTAAATAGCACTGTTGAGCGCCTAGTACTCCCCGAGTACTTGCTACAAGGTAGGGCGCCGAGTCGAGCCTTGTCGGCCGATTACTCCGAGTACTCCCCGACTTGGCCGCTTTGACCCCCCGAGTACTCCCCGCATAGACCCGAGTACTCCCTAGTCGACCGACCTAGGAGCGCCTAGCGACTTCTGCAACCTTGCTAAATAGTAATATCAACCCTAAACTTTGATTATCTTTTTTTTTTTTTTCGAAACACAAATTATGGTCCTGGAAAAGGCAATTCATTGGTTGAATAATTCAACTTGAATTCCGGAGTTTGAATTTGCTTCAAACTTATTTTTACCTTTTGATATCTACTTTTTGATATCCACTTGGTTTGAGAAGCAAAGTAGATACATTGCATTAAGTTAGAAAATGTTAAACAGAGTATTACGCTGATTTTTCAAAATAAACTTCATCTAGTTACAACCAATGTTGTCGGGGAAAAATCACGACAGTAACAGACCATATTGTTCACGCTCAACGGCTCTACAAAAGGTTATAACTTTATATTGTGTTGATGCATCAACGTAAAAGCAACGAAACAGAAGATATGAGTATATGACACATTACAAAAGCGAGTTCTGAAGGCAAAAGAGCCTTAGAAACAACAAAAACTGACAAGACAAACCTTTTGCATTAGTTTCACACTTTTGACACTCGTTTATAATCACTCTCTTTCTTGTAGACGAAACATTAGCTAGGTTCCCATACACACAAAGCATGAAGTATAGCCCATAAAGAGACTCAATCATAACGTTATGTTCTGCCGAACCAGAAATGGGTCATTCTGAGTTGCTTGGAGGCTTCTCCTTTGGATGCTTGGAGCCGTAATGATCATTAAGCTGGTTCTGATTCGCTAACTGCACCTGAAAACCCCAAAGCATCAAGTTAACTTGAGCCAAGAACTTAGAAAGCAGTAAATACAGTGTTCCAAATAAAAGAGAGAAGGAAAGTCAACACATTCGTTAGGTCAAGTTTTTGGCGGTTCCATACTTAACCTCATAGTGTCGAACTGTCAATAAACAGAAGGGCATCTACTTGGGTATTATAAATTTTGATTTATAGGTTAACCAATAAAATTTAAGTCTCTACCAATTTTTAATACCTGGTTTGGCGAAATTTTTTTGATTATTACTTGAATATATAAACTACTACACAATATAGAAGAATCTTCAGAACCAAAATCAATGCTATTAGTATTCATGATGGAATGTTTTAACTTAGCAGGAGAATATTGAATGAAATTTTGTAAAAAGCATTATTTAAATAGCATTCCAGAAACAAAAATAATGCTGTTATTTAGGGACAAAGGATGCAACCAACAGGCCTTTTGAAGAACGGAATTTGGGTGGCCCGTTAACCAAAAAGTTGTGGGTTCAACCCTTAGAGAAAGGACAAAGGGTGTACGAAATAAATCAAAATAAGATAGAGCCTATTTAAAAGTAAATTATCACCATTTGTCAAATATATAGTACATTAAAGACCTAGCTCACTCGATACTTTTTTTGGAACGGCGTATTTCAAATCACCTCCAACTCACCATACAAGGGTGAGACCACTTAGTGTAGACTATATTGTCTTAACGGGATCAGCGCTACAACATAGTGGATTCCCAGGAAAAAACCCTCCAAAAACTTGCCAACCACAAGACTCGAATGCCTCTGACCAGCTGGGATGGCCATCATTGGCTAGTTGGTAGTGGATTCAACGAGTCATCACAATAACTTCAACCTATTGATCACTTGACTACAATATTCATCACATTTGTAAATCACTTTGCCGCTTTAATATTAGTATTGTAAAGTAAGCTTAACTATAAATTCTAAATGTATACAGTTGAAATTTAGCTATTTCACTTTTACCACAAATTTCCGAGTTCATATGCAAATATAGAACCAACCCAAAGAGAGACATAAATATCTCATAATTCATACGTTAATATACAACACAAAAATCTGCTAAAGCTTAAGTCCTAATCTGCTTTTACTGTTATACAGTGCATCTATATAAATCTAAAGTTCTATAACAAAGACTTCCTTCGTAGGATAGAGTTGGTTTAGCAATCTGCTTGGTTACTGTAAGTTGCACTATGTGCATGGACGTTGTAAAGTCGATTTAGCACTTGGCTATTTCGCCTGTTTCTCATTATTTTAATACAAATCGAGCCAGGGTATACCCTTTTACCCAAAAAAAAAAGACTTCCTTCGTCAGATTTCTCCACCATATCTACCAAACTCGCAACATAAGTTGTAAGCTCCAACTTACGTTATTTGCCTTACTGAAAGTCATATGAAAAACAAAAAAAATAATGATACTAGACTTTAAACACAAACCGTAGGTACCAAAATGGTACACGGGACTTAGGGGTTCCCGGCGATTTACCCTTTTAACCTAACAATGTACCTAATCCATTCAATACTTAACACATTGAATAGACTTAAAACATGAACCGTTTCGACTGACTGTCTATGTTTAGGCCTATAATTCATTTTCAAACGTAACATAAAGACAATAAAAAAAAAAACTCCATATCTATTTGTGGGTATCTTCCAATTCCTTCCAATCTTGATCCACCATACCAAATCTTACTGATTTATTATATAATAATCTTATCTTTATCACTTTCAATATTCCAAATGAAACCAAGATCAAGAATTCCAATAAACATGCACTTTGAATCAATTTGGACCCTCAGGTAAGGGTAAGACTCTATGTCGGGATTGAGTATCGTTGTTCTATGCACTTTGAATCAAGACAAAACTTAAAGAAGCAAGTAATCACTATATCTCCGTATGGGTATCTTAAAAACATAATCTTTTTAAATTATTTAGTTAAAGCCAAGATCATAAATAAAAAAAATGCAATTAATTCCATATAAAATAGCAACAAAAAAAAAAAAAAAAAAAGGAGGAAACTTTACTTTACAAATTGGGCAAACAATTTTGAGAGCAACAGCACGAGCTTCAAATTGAGATCCTTTATTTTTCTGATTTTTTTCTGCATTTTTTCTTTGTGCTTCGATCTTTTGTTTTCCCCTTGTCATCTCTCTCTCTCTCCAGAAATTACACCAATAGTCTCTCAACTGGTGTGTGTGTGTGTGTTTTTCTTTTTTGGTTTTGGGATTTCATTTAGAGTTTGTTATAAAAATAGTACCTCAAGTATTAGCAATTTCCCAACTTGGTCACCTTGAAAAGTTTCATTCTTTTTTTTTTTCTTCTTCCTATTAGATTTAACCATATCTAACTATTAAAACATTATGAAACTATGCATACATTTTTGGATTTTTCTAGTCATCAAAGTTATTGTTATGCTAATGTTAAGATAAGCGTACAAATACAAATATTGTATATTAGAAGAATTCGATCCTTGGAAATATGACTATTCATAAAAATACAATATACTTGTGCATGTTTTTAACTTTTAAACATAGGTATTAAAAAAAAGAGTAAAAGAGAGTAGCGTGTCTCCGGACACATTGGATCCCCATCATGACCTTGCCGTAAAGTTTTTGATGATGGTGAAATATTTTCACTTAATACCCACATGATTTTGGTATCCCTAAGGATCGAACTCGCATTTCTCAACTTCAAATGTGAGCGCAAGCTGCATTGGTAACGGGTACCACTACATCTATTGATGGATTGGTTAAACATAGGTATTAGGATTATGTTTAGCAAATGTCTACGGTTTTCAATACACATATCTTTTCGCTTGATACCTAAGACGCCAGCATAGTCTGTTTGTTACTGTATTAAAATGATCTACCAACCATGAAATTATGGATTATAATCTCATTTAAGACAAATATATGATCTTGGTTAGGCCGTTATTAGGGATGGTCAGGGAAAGGGGAGGCCAACAAAGGGTTCGGAAACGGACATGAGATACATTGGTTTGGTCGCATATATCTTAGTCAAAAAGACTCATCCTCCTCGAATAACCTGAATATGAAAAACATCATCCGTTTACTCCGTTTACTCATTCAGGTACACAAACATTCAATTGATGAGTGACTCATATGTCGTTAAGCCAAAATGCTTGTTATTGGGCGCATATAAATAAAACGAATGGTTGCAACATATTATGTTTCGAAAGCTTTTAACTTAAAGTCATAGATAAGAATGATTACTTATACAAGAAAGTGAATACTCCTTTTCTTTCAAACACGCATAAATGAGGTTTATTGAAAGGTCAATATTTTAACACCATGGCCCATGGGTAATCACTTCACATGAAAGATGATCTAAAAAAACAATTGGATGGTTATTGGAAAGACATGACTAAAAAACTTGTAAGTTAAAATGTCAAAAGATTTTACTTCATCCCTTTTGTGTTTTAATGAGAGCCCTTAACATACACACAACCTATAAATAATAGATTAATCCATCCTTTTTCTTTTACTTTAATTTGATCCTTGATATCTCATAGTTATGGCATATGCTCTTGATACTGTATTACAATTTCTATTTCTATTGATAAATACATCAACATCTCCTTTTCTTACATTATCGTCTACCTATTACACACAAATCATTATCAAACACAAACATAAATCGTAAAAAACCACTTGGGAATTGTCAAAATAAATCTTTAAATTGTCAAACTCTATTTGTACCGTCAAATAACATGGATACCATGCTACTGTTATATCATGACTAGGGCTGGCAATTGGGTATCTGTTAAGACCTGTTAAGCAAAAAATGTACTATGCAATTTTTTCTATTTTTAAAAATAATTGTTTTTAGTATCCTAA
>JAOXNX010000028.1:17639092-17649743 GCA_028566075.1 Solidago caesia
ATACCATTCACATATGAACATATCAAGTTATTAAGTTATAACTTAAAGGTTCTCATGGTTCTTCCAATTCAAATGGTACTCACATGAACTTTTTCATATATATATATATATATATATATATTTACATAATTTTTAATTATAAATATATTCTATTAATAACAACAAATACAATTTTTATATACATGTATTAGACAATTCAGAACCGGCGGTCGACGAAACCAATTATCGGATACCATCACCTTTTGACTTCAACTATCAACCACCGCGTAATGCGCTGGTATTATTTCAAGTATATAGTAAGTAGTATAGACTATAGAGTAGTTGGTACAAGCTGGAAGCAAAAGTCCAGAGTAGCACATATCACACACACAAATACACACACACTCAAGCGTCGGTCACAACTCACAAGTCACTTATCAGTAATCACTCGCAAGTACGGTCACTCTCTTTCACCCCCACCCACCACTTGCATCCCCCCAATCTCTCTCTCTCTCTCTCACACACACTCTATCAACATCATCATCATCATTCACAGTTTCACACTTTCTTTCCTTCCTCCCTCTCTCAATTACAACACAAATCTACACTCTTTTTTATACATCTATACATTACATACATATCTATATCTATATATATATATCTATATGTATATCAACAAATTCATACCAGTAACTATTTAGCTCAATCAATCGCAGATCCAAAACCCTAAGGTATATCATCACTTTGTCATTCTGTTTATTATTATTTTCTTAATTACCTTTTTCTTCGATCTAATTTCAACTTAATTTGATGTAATTTTGTCGTAATTGAACCCAGATTATAGCTTCACCTGTAGTTCACTTAGTTAATTGCATGTCTCAGATTAGCTTTTTTATATTATTGTGCCTTCTTTTATTGATTTTTTTTTTATTTATAATATGTAATTAGGAATTGTGTATGGATGTATGATTATGATCATGATGACTAATTATTACTAGTAAGAGTTGACAAATAAGCTGGTTAAGCATTTGTAGAAGTTATCGATATCGTGTTTTGCGTTTGGTTAGTTTAGGTAGGAGTTGATTGTTGTTGATGTGGAGATGGTATTATTTGTTGCATCTAACAAAATTTGGAGGAAAAGGGTGATTTGGTGAATTTGAATTTGAAAATATTCTGCTTGGTGATGTTATAGAGATTGTAAACTATCTATTAGTGTTCTATGATCAGAATGAACGGATTGTTGAACATGAAATGAAGCTGCATTACTTCATATACGTTACTTACTGAAATTTCAGATATTTTAGAAATAAACTTATAAGCATGCGTTTTGTCTTTCACGGCCTTCATTTATGCTTATAAACATACTGTTGCATGATAATATATTTTATTCCTAACCCCTTACTTTCGATAGTTTTTTCATCTGTTCGGTTTATGTTTTGCAGGTGTGTAGCTCCAAAAACTGTTGCCCAAAGCCACTGCATCTGTAGGGTTTATTTTTAGTATCATCTGCATTCGTTCATTTTGCATCCTCTGGAAAGCTGTCAAATTTCATTGTGTATGCTTTATTAGCCTGATTTTCACTAGCATGTAAGGCCTTACCTTTAATGAATGTTGATATTCACATCTTTTTCCATTATTTTGTTTCTATTACAATCGTTAAAATTGCATTATTTTCTTTAATGAAACCTGTCAATATAACAGCTATCAGACGGTATCATGACTCAAATGATTATATGTTGATGGGGTGGTTTTCTAGAGCCCAGTGCCTCAGATGAGTTGTAGGATGCTTGATCAGCACATCAATGGGCATTTACCTGGGAGTTTTTCAAGGGCTATTGTTATTGTACTTCCTATTTCTCTGTTGTCTGGTGAACAAATTCCAAGGGCTCACTACTGATGGTATGCCAGTTTATTCATGTTTGGCTGCTTGTGGATATCCTATGTATGAAGTATATTATAATGCTATTTTGTTTGTATTTATTCAGGTGAAGCTCTTGTTAATTTTCGAACAAGCATTATTACTTCGGATGGCCTGCTTCGTCAGTGGAGGCCAGAGGATCCCGATCCATGTGGATGGAAAGGGGTAACATGTGATTTGAAGACCAAAAGAGTTGTATATCTGTAAGATCTTAAAACCTTGAACATTATTTCAAACACATTAAAAACATTTCATGAAGTATCTGCAATTGTGTACGCATGCAAGTATTGTAACTCATGTGGTTTTTCATATAACTTCTCAGGAATCTTTCAAATCACAAACTGAGCGGACCCATATCGGCAGATATTGGAAAGCTAGATCGTTTAAGATTTTTGTACGTGGTTTCTTTCAATGTTTGTGCATGCTTACTACAAATACTCTATGCAAGTTTATTGATCATATTGATGCTATGGATCATGTGATGTAGAGATCTTCATTACAACAACTTTTATGGGGCAATTCCTCCTGAGTTAGGAAACTGTACAGAGCTGCAAGGATTGTAAGTACAGTAGTTCTATTAGCTTTAGTTTCTTAATGTTAACAACATTGTACTTGTTAACTTCTTTTTTCTGACGTCCTGCTTATATATATCCATGAGTTGTGTTTTTGAGATACTAATGATTACTTTTTTTAATTTATAATTTTCTGAACAGATTTTTGCAGAATAATTATTTAAGTGGCTTTATTCCTGCTGAAATAGGAAATCTTTCGAAGCTTCAAACATTGTAAGTTGTTATGTATCTTCTGTAAGTAGGATGATCATCCAATTCATCCATATAAGTTTCCAGGCACAATGATAGCATTTGCGATTTGAGCTTCTAAGCAACTTTTGAATGACTTTTTGTTCAAGAAAGTTGTTAGTTACACCACTGTAAATTATACTACACAAAGTTAAGAGATAAATTCTATCCAGAAGATTAGAACTATCTGATGTTTTGTTGCCGTATGTTGCAGGGATATCTCTAGCAACTCTCTTAGTGGAAGTATTCCCACATCACTTGGAAACTTGAGAAACCTTTCAATTTTGTAAGGATTATGAACTTCCATCCCATTTAGTTTATTTCATTTTGTTTACGAGCCTTGTATTCACTAATGTTCCTTGTAATTATGAAGCAATGTCTCCAACAATTTTCTGGCCGGGCCAGTCCCATCAGATGGTGCTCTTGGTCAATTTGGAACCAACTCGTGAGCTCTTAAATTTCTTTTCTTATGTAATCGTGTATATGGGATTTTAAATTACTAAACAATGAATGCCTAGTGTACCTTCAATGATGGAGATCTTATAATTTATTCCTCAACTAGTTATCGATGTGACGATGTCTAACATATAGCATTCACTTCTACTGAATGCTTTAACGACATTGAACTTTGAACGTTATACAACTTCTCAAAAAATAATGTAATGCAACTTCAATAGGAATAATGGAACTAGATTGTAAATTTTACTTGACTGCTTGCAGTTTTCTTGGAAACCGTGGCTTGTGCGGAGAGCATATCAATCAGTTGTGTAAAAATAATGGTGGAGGTACAGCAGGCTCACAGCCTACAGGTCTGCTATAGTTTCTTGCATGATATTGTATTCTAGTTGCTCTCATGTAATAAATTGTTAACTTGCGCAATAATTTGTAATAATATTTTGTGTTCGTTTTTGCCGTCTTTTATAACAGGAAGCCAGAGTGTGAAGAAGAACTCTGGACGGCTACTTATCAGTGCTTCTGCTACCGTGGGTGCCTTGCTCTTGGTTGCACTTATGTGTTTCTGGGGTTGTTTTCTTTATAAGAAACTTGGTAAAAATGATGTCAAAGGTCTTGCAGTGGATGTCAGTGGAGGTGAGGTTTTAATAATAGTTCTATGGGTGTTTCATGAATATTATTAAGAAAGATGAGAATGTTAATACAACTTATGTCAGCTAGTGCCCAAAATGATACTTTGTATAATGATTCTTATTGGTTCAGGTGCATCAATTGTGATGTTTCATGGAGATTTGCCATACTCTTCAAAGGATATAATTAAAAAGTTGGAAACTTTGAACGAGGAGCATGTAATTGGTGCTGGAGGCTTTGGAACAGTATACAAACTGGCTATGGATGATGGAAATGTATTTGCTTTGAAAAGAATAGTCAAGTTGAACGAAGGATTTGATCGTTTCTTTGAGAGGGAGCTTGAAATCCTTGGAAGTATTAAGCACAGATATCTAGTGAATTTAAGAGGATATTGCAATTCTCCAACATCAAAGCTGTTGATTTATGATTACTTATCGGGTGGCAGTCTAGATGAAGCTCTTCATGGTAATATAACCCATCCAACCCCATTAGTCATGGGAAATTCCAATGCATTATGTGAATGACAGATATTGCATGGTTGTGATGGTGTAGGAAAGCACACGAAGTTAACACGCATTATGCTCATAACACAAGTACATAGGGCTGTTCATGCATTCAATTATCATAAATTGAGGAGTATGGAGTAGTTAAAATGCAAGGCTTGTCACCTTTGACTAGTGATGGATCAACGTTTTTTTTTGAAAGTAAACCGTTCTAATATATTTGTATTCTACATACATATACTTTTACTCCCTGTGTCCCACAACAAATACAAAATAGTTCTATTAGAAAATACATGTAGGGGATGATTGGTTCAGTTTAAGGCTATCTGATTTAAGAATAGGAATGTGAATTACTAAAATTGGTTGATTGGGTATGCTGGGATGATCCATTCTAAGTTATAGATAGGTAGAGGTAGCAAAACAGTTTATTGGGCGGGTTGATTAACAATTTGGATAGGTTCATGTCAAAACTTTGGTAGTTATAGATAGGGCTGGCAAATCGTGTCTTACCAGGTCTTAACAGGTTCGGTGTGCGCAAAATTCTCAACTTTCAAACATGAAAACGGCTCGTTTAACACTTGTCTTTGGTGGTTTGAACGTGACAGTTATTCGTTTTATGTATCAAAAAAGTTAAATGATGAACTTTAGGATACTAAAAACAATTATTTTTAAAAATAGAAAAAATTGCATAGTATATTTTGTGCTTAACAGGTCTTTAACAGGTCTTAACAGGTACCCAATTGCCAGCCCTAGTTATAGATAGGTAGAGGTGGCAAAACAGTTTATTGGGCAGGTTGATTAACAATTTGATTATTTGAATAGGTTCATGTCAATAAGTGCATGTTACAATAGGTTGGCTCACCTGCCAAGCCATTTTGTCGTTTTGTCTGGTATTATAAATATTTAATGCGTAAATATGTTTACTAATACTATATTATTCAAATGAGTAATAGTTTTATGGTTTCAAATGAAATGCTATAGCAGGTTGTAAGCATTCAGATACATTTTTGGTGAGTTTTTAATTATTTGACCATCTAATATATAACTAATTCTGGATACGTTTGATCTATCATCTATTATGGATAGCCTCAAATCGACCTGTTTTCATATAAATGGGCATAATGAAAAGTCAGTGCTCTGCCTTCCTGCTCCTCAGTATTAACCAAGCGCCTCCTAACATCCAATTTAGTTTTAAAAGTAAATTTAATCTGTGAAAACACTCTTGCTGTATATTAGATTAGATTTATGGTTACTATCAACATATCCATCACTGTTTTGTCTATATTTGATGATAGAGCAAGTAATTACGAGGATATACACATCAATTTTTTTCTATCTATAGGAATTGTGGTTAATCTGTGGGTAACATCAATAGTAGCCATAGATTTTCTCTAAATAAATAGCCTATGTGATCACAAAAATACATGTCAGGTAGTAGTGTTGCACTTATTGGAGGCAGAGATAGTATATATATATATATAAATATATTAATCGGAGGTTTATTGTTATCAATTTGCTAGATAATGATGCTAGTGGATCAGGTTTCAGATAATCTGCTTTTAGCACTATCATTTCCTTACTAAATATTGTGCAGTTTTTTGGTTAGTTATCTTATATATATTCATGTAAGTTCGAGGGATAATTATATCTATGATCTCATTTGCAGAGAAAGCTGAGCTACTTGATTGGGATGCTCGGCTTAACATCATTATGGGAGCTGCAAAAGGGTTGGCCTATTTGCATCATGATTGTTCTCCACGAATCATACACCGAGATATAAAATCAAGTAACATTTTGCTTGATGGAAATTTTGAGGCTCGAGTTTCTGATTTTGGACTTGCAAAATTATTAGAGGATGAGGAATCTCACATTACAACCATCGTTGCTGGAACATTTGGGTATCTGGCTCCAGGTAGGGTCACATATTTTTGTTTACAGTGACATGGATTGTAGTCTCATAGATAGAGGTGGCAATATTGATTGATTTATCTACAAGTGGTTCAGTTCGCGTTATGTATTATCTCTAATATATCAGATGATAATATTCTAAAATGATGAGCTTAATAGGAAAAAGGTCATAAGTTGCTCAGACTATTTTTTTAATGAATAAAACCCACTAAGTTATTTGATTATTATGTAATTTTATAGTTTATGTACGTATTTGACACTCTAATTATTTATACAAGATTCAAACTTTTGCACGAAAGTGTAATTTGTGCGTCTAAATCTGTGTATGTAACTTCTATTGCAGAGTATATGCAGAGTGGTAGAGCAACAGAGAAGACAGACGTTTATAGTTTTGGAGTACTTGTGCTTGAAGTTATTAGTGGGAAGAGGCCCACCGATGCATCCTTCATTGAGAAGGGCCTTAATATTGTTGGCTGGGTATGTCTTTATTTTTTTTCTTGAAGTTAAAGTTCAGTAATTCATACTGTTGCAAGCACAAAAAGTCAAAAGGTCCTCGGCAAAGATAAAGTCAACTGTGGCAAAGTATCTTCGAACAATTTGGATATATATATTTCTCGTCGGCAAATATGGTTTAAAAAAATCATAATTTACAGATACATATACTATTTGCTACCACTAATCCTATAGAAACAAAGCTAAGAGAGAATAATGATTGTGATTTTCAAATTAAGGATTGTTTCTTGTAAATAACGTAATAATTTTAAGAATACAGTTTAACAGAATGATTGTCAAGTGTCTTGCAACAAAGTACAAAAGATATTGATTTCTTCACAATAGTCTTTTTAAATGTATAATGCCAGAATTGAACTCGTATCAATAAATCTTTATCAAATGTGCTATGTTTATGAGAGACAAAAACAGTATACCTGCTTCTTTGTCTTAAAAATGTTAGAACTATTGTTTCTTTTATGCCCTAACCTGTTTCTTTTTTCAGTTGAATTATTTAATAACAGAAGATAGACAACGGGAAATCATTGATGTGAACTGTGAGGGAGTTGAATCAGAAACCCTTGATGCTCTGCTTTCAGTTGCAATTCAGTGTGTATCTTCAACCCCAGAAGATAGGCCTACCATGCACCGGGTGGTACAAACACTTGAATCAGAGGTTATGACTCCATGTCCAAGTGACTTCTATGATTCTGCTTCCGATTAAGTACCTTTTACCCCGATCAAAATCGGTTTGTGTTTTCATATTCTGGAGAATCTTGACAAGAACAGGGGTAAGAGCTTCAACAAGTCTGCCAAATTTGTTTATGTTTTGATACTCTATTCTTTGAGTAGACCGACCGTAAGAAATCTTGCTCATTCTCTTCGAGATCTGGAAACATCATCTACAAGTATGTTTCTTTTGCAGTATTTATGCTCAATCTTCTTGCCCATGTGATTATATATTTTTGGGAAAAATACATCTTGCTGTTGCACCTTTTTCTTCTTAATACCACCAAATGTATATTGATGCTAGTTTCAACTGATTTATGTCACACTTTATCTTGTTCATGCCATTTATTGTATCATACGCTTTTTGTTCTAGTCGACATTATGAAGTTCTTTTC
Source organism: Solidago caesia (assembly GCA_028566075.1). Taxonomy (NCBI): domain Eukaryota; kingdom Viridiplantae; phylum Streptophyta; class Magnoliopsida; order Asterales; family Asteraceae; genus Solidago; species Solidago caesia. Next base: position 17,646,897 of record JAOXNX010000028.1, read on the forward strand.
ATTAGACTTTGCTAGTAGTTTTTGATAATGTTGTCCTAGTTATCATATTATCTTTTGATGATAATTGTATCGTTTCATTGGTCTTCTTTATTTACCGGAGTTATTAGATGTATCATAATGTTTTTGTGTGCTTTCTAGGAGATTCAATAAGTAAAACACAAATGAACCGCTTTCATACGAGTAACTTCATTCTTAGCACTTGCTTCTCTTTTTTACAATTATCTTGGGTAAGATTTGGACCAAGATGTCGATTTCTCTAAAATATGGACATATGGTGCTTCCTATGTGGAATAAAGATGTTTAACTCTTTCCGAAGATTACAAATAGGTGAATGATTTAGAATAGAAGACGATAATAACTAAGCTGATAGTCAATGGTAAGGGGTAGGGCTGTTGAAAAAAACCATACCCAAATAACGCGATATGATGCGAATGAGTTTAGGTTATACGGGTTGGCTGATATTATTTGGTTAGCTATACCTGTATAATTTTAATTAGTTTGGTTTATGGGTGATATTTTTTCATTTGTATCCACCCAAATAACTCCTGAAAGAATTTTTATGCCTCTTATTAAAAATGTGATTCATTATATAGTTACCTCTATCAAAAATGTGATTCTGGCTCGGTTGCTTTACATTTGAGTTATTTGTCATTGTATCAAGGCTTTTATTATTATTATTATTATTATTATTATATAGTGTTTATAAAATACATATATTTAAAGTTTTACATGTTTCAAACTCAGCTTCTCATCTTATTAATGTTTACCCATATAACCTGAAACCCGACCCAAATCCAAATAACCCAATCATTATTTGGTTTGAGTTACGGGTTAGTTTATGATTTTATAAGTAGTGCTGATTTCATAAACAACATGCCAACAAAGATAATCATTCAATATATTCAAAGTTACTCGAAACCCTAACTTTATTAAAAACCCTAATTTGTGTCGATCAAAAAACGAAGAAACCAAAAAACTGCTGAAGGGAAATGAATAACAAATCAAAAAACGAAAAAGTCTTACCTTGTCAGCCATGGTTGTGTCGATCGCTATGTTACTTGTCCAGAGACTTGGAGAAATAGAGTGATTAACAAAGAGTAAAGAGTTTTTGTTGGTAAATTACATTCCTTGTGTTTAGTTGTATAAATATAAATGTAATTATATAATGTAGATACTAAATGTAATTATAAATATAAAATTAACAAAGAGTAAAGAATTTTTGTTGCTAAATTACATTCTTTCTGTTTAGACGTTTAGTAGTATAAATATAAATGTAATTATATAATGTAGATACTAAATGTAATTATAAATATAAATGTAATTATAAAATATAAATACCAAGTGTATATAAAAGCAATTGAAATGTAATTATATTTTTAATAATTTAGGCAATTGTTAATTAATAAAGGAAACTTTATTCGCATTATATTTGCGTTATCAATAATTTATTTTATAATTTAGCCAATGATCCTTATTAAGTTTATTACATGAAAAAACAATGATTACCTAAATGTATTAAACTAATTTATTTTATCAAAATTTCATACAAGCATCAAGAGAAACCTTTAAAGCAATGCAACTTTCGTTTGATAACAGTTTTCGCAACTCGTGATTATTAATTTCATACAGTCTCTGCTTTGATCATTAGGTATTTAAACTTTCGAATTTTTAGCAAATGTAATATATAAATTGCATATTTTATAACTCGTGTTTTCACACGGGTCTCTTGGTTGGTTCCTACATACATAGAAAGATAACAGTATTTGAAAGATATACTTCATATAACAACACGTAAATGGCAAATAACAAAAATATATCATATAACATTAGTTTTGACAATTTGGGCTATGTTAGAAAAACGTACACTTTGGTCCCAAAAAGGATAATAAAATCCATATATATTTTGACACATTTAGGGGCCGTGAAACTAGTTACCCGGCCACTTAAATATAGTAACCGGTCACATGTTATAGGCTGGCACGTTAGATGATGTGGACGCCTACATGGACTGCCACCAAAACGATGGGCATTGCATCTACCTATAGACTGCCACATAAGCATAGGTGATAATATATGTGGCTGTATATGTGAAAGAGCAATGTTAGATCTACAAACAAATTGTTACAAACACATGTGGCATGTGATGTGGACCAATTAATAAAGAGAGAGAAAAAAGAAAGAGAAAAAATAACTTGATTTGATTGGTGAGAAATTTGTTTATAAACATTTGTTTGTAATTTGTTTGTCAATCTAGCATTTCTCTACGTGAAATGCACTGTACTGTGTGTTTCAATGGTAAGGCTGGTAAAGTTAAGGCTTTAGACCCTCGATTTTTTTAAGATCCCAATTTTGTGTGCTTTACGTACGCCCTTAGAATGCTTGATTGAGATGCCCCTAATTGAGAACTAACCTTTTGTGTGACATATGCATAACTATAACCAATCTTAAGAAACTATGTTAAACCTAATGCACATTACAAGCATAGATTATATCTATAAGACTATAACCGTAAATCGGTTGTCATTTATTTTTAATTAAAAAAAAAACTAATCGAACGTCGATTGCTTCATTAATTGATTAAACTACAAATATGTTAATAACGAAAATTAACTCCATAGGTTATGATTAGCAAAAGTATATACATTATACAGCAACAACTACGAATATGTTGAATAATTGCGTCACATGTCTATCAAAGGATACATAAATCCTGCTTTAGTTATATTGGTAGATATTTTTTTTTGTTATTAGAGTTTAGTTTTGTTGCATTTATATATGGGGATAACTTATATGATGTTAACAGTATATAGTTAGGTGATGTTAGTGAATGTTTGTGAGGGGAAACAT
>JAOXNX010000028.1:17649843-17662136 GCA_028566075.1 Solidago caesia
TTAAATGTAAATAAACACTATTTATCTAAAAATTTGACAAATAAGCATAAATCCTAGTTGTCATCTAAATGAAAGTGCCACATAAGAGCAAACATATCCTCTCTTAGTTATATATAAAGATTATCTTTAACTTGTAGATAAATAATATATATCTTTAATTAACTTGTAGATAAATAATAGAATTGTAGATAAATAATAGAATTTGTGTGGGTCCATAATTTTTATTTTAATTATTAATTATGACATAAACAAATTTAATTGGATAAAATCAAGCCTTATGATTGGTTAATAAGCTATTAGAACAATTGTCTTTTAGTATAAATAATAAATAATAATAAAATAATGGTCCCACATTCAAAGTAAATCTTATGGAATCATCATATTTGTTTGATCAACTTTTGTGCAATGACTTCTAATTATTCTCTGCCTATACGATATGATCCTAAAAATAATTACTTGGATTAGATGTTAGGATGATTTATCAATGACTTAATATCTTTTTTATTCTTCAGATGGCAGAAGAAAAAGAAGTTGAAGATGAGTTTACAGATGTGCCTGATGTTAACGTTTCTCAGGGTAGCTCTACCACCAATGTGCGCCGCTCTACCAGAAAGCTCGATAGCCCAACTGCAAACCGAGCAGTGACAAGAAGCAGGAGGTACAACAAAAGAGGCAGGGGCCGCGCCAAATGATTTGTGGTAATGGTTAGTGCTCTACAAGCATTGCTTGTAATTAGCTAACTAGACAAATCTCTCTGTAACTTTTAGGGTTTATCGAGAGTCAGTGACTGTAAGCCTTTTTAGGGTTTACATTCTTGTATTAGTTTATTGCTTTTAGACCACAATATACTTGTATTTAAACTAATTCATTCTCTTATCATGTGTAATTTCGGTAGCATTTTGTGAAGAGTTGTAATTGTAACATGTAATATTGTAATTTAATGTAACTCTAGTGTTGTACCTCCCTCGAAATTCAATAAATTTATTTTGACAACAAATGGTGTGGATGCAAGACATCGATTTGTATATCTGTTACGAACATCCGGTGTTTCTAACTTCAGGATACATGATAAAATATATATTTTTTGACCTGTGTCATGAATAATTGAATCATAAACTTCATTTTGGAGGTTGTCTTTGTTGCATTTTGCGCTACTTAAACCAATCTTAATCATACGTTGCAAGTCTTATGAGTAATTCATCATTACTAAAAGGCACCAAAACGTATATGAAACTGACACGAAAATAAACAATTTAGAGTTTTACAGACAACCTATTTATTTTTCGTGTTGGATTTAGATTGGTCTATTAATTAAATGGGTTGACCTACCGACCCAAAAATCAGTTGGATTAGGGCTCATATTTTTGACACGATTAACTAAATAGGTCGGTTTAGAATTTGAGATATGCACCCATCAACAAGTCAACTTGAACCCGCAAACCCAAAACGACACGAAATGCCTGCGCTTATATATGCTTGATCACTTGATTATTATGCAAAGCATAAAAAAGCTAAGCTAAACTGGTAATCATGCCCTTTCACACTACAATAGTATTGAAAACCGGAGAAATATATTGTAGCAAATACATACCCATAAACAAAAAAAACCCCGGTTACACGAAAACAAAAATGATGGTTATTGGAATTATTCATCAGGTTAGAATTGGCAATATTTCATGTTTTAATGGTTGATTCTCTATGAAGCTTTATCTAGAATTCGTCACATGAAAATTGCAAGATCACATGAAAAATGCGAGCTCACATGAAAACAAAAACGATGGTTACTGTATCTGACTATTGGAATTTTTAAAATCATGATGATCCAAAATGTGGTTAGTACTTGAAGTCTTTTCATGATCTAAAAAGCTTGTCTCTTAGTACTGGTGACCATCGATCGGCCTAGGCTTACTGATAAACTTTAGTACTTACCTTTATTCAAATGAGAGTTCTTTCACAATAAACATGTGATTCACACAAAAACAAAAATGATGGTTACTGGAGTTATTCATCGGGTTACAATTGGCAATATTTCATGTTTTAAAGGTTGATTATCCTTGAAGCTTTATCTAGAATTCGTAACAAGAAAAATGCAAGATCCCATGAAAAATGCGCTCACATGAAAACAAAAACGATGGTTACTGGCAGTATCCGACTACTGGAATTTTAAAATCATCATGATCCAAAATGTGGTTAGTATTGATGGATACCACCTCTGTGCGCGAAGGAGAGTCCTTCAAATAAAAGTTGTTGTTCACACAAAAACAAAAATGATGGTTACCATAAGTGTGAGCTAGCGAGACTTGAAGTCTTTTCCATGATCTAAAAAACTTGTCACTTAGTACTGATGACCATTGATCGGCCTTGGCTTACTGATAAGTCTTGGTACCTATCTTTATTCAAAGGAGAGTTCTTTCACAATTAACATATGATTCACACAAAAACAAAAATGATGGTTACTGGAGTTATTCATCGGGTTACAATTGGCAATATTTCATGTTAAGATCACATGAAAAATGCGTGCTCACACGAAAACAAAAACAACAGTTACTGGCAGTATCCGACTATTGGAATTTTAAAATCACCATGATCCAAAATGTGGTTAGTATTGATGGATACCACCTCTTTGCGCGAAGGAGAGTCCTTCACATGAAAGTTCTTCGCACAAAAACAAAAATGATGGTTACCAAAAGTGTCTGCTAGCGAGACCTGAAGTCTTTTCATGATCTAAAAAATTTGTCTCTTAGTACTGGTGACCATCGATCGACATTGGCTTATTGATAAATTTTAGTACTTATCTTTATTAAAAGGAGTTCTTTCACAATTAACATGTGATTCACACAAAAACAAAAATGATGGTTAATGGCAGTATCCGCGCCTGCTTGTAAATGCAACATACTCAATGCTTTTCATGTGTTAAGTAGAGTCATCGTACTCTGCACCCGCCCTATAAATACTTCAATAGTCCATGGTTTTTCCTCATCGCTCATCTTTTGATCATTAATCTCCTGTTCTTGTTGGCTTGTTGCTGCAATGGAGTTCCATCTTGTTCAAAGTTTATCAATTCTCTTTGTAAGTAAAACATCAATCATATTGAATTAAAAAACATTTATCAGTGAATGATATTCGACATTGATCTTATGTTCTATGACTATTTCTCATTTCTTATTTTTATACTTGGTTTTAGCTCGCACTTGTTGCAAGTCATGCAGCTGTAGATCCTGAAGTGTACTTCAAATCCATGTTACCAAACACTCCAATCCCGAAAGCAATCGGGGATTCTCTTTCAAATGGTTAGTAATGATCATGACCATGATCTATACTATAGTGTTGTCTATGTATATTACCACATTTATTTTATATATATATTTCTAGTGGACGCGCAAATGTTTTTTGCTGACTAATTTTATAAAGTCAAGTACCCAATGTCGCGATCATTGGGACTAAATGAATGATGTATACATTATATTTTGACAAAGCAGGGAGAAGCACTTCATATGCAGTGGGGAAGCCAAAAGCAAATTTCCCTTATTATGAAGACGCGGCAACAGATGAACAACTAAAGGGAATGAAATTCGTGGTTGGGAAGGCAAAAGCAAACTTCCCTCGTTATGAAGACACGACGGCAACTGATGAACAAATAATGGGAATGAGAATGGCATCACTCTTCATCACGGAAGAGGAGATGCGTGCGGGCAAAAGTATCAACTTGCATATTAGTAAAGATACAACCACAACACCTCAATTTGTACCACGCCAAATTGCAGATTCATTGCCCATTGCATCAAACAAGCTTCAAGATATCTACAAGGCGTTCAAAGTCAAGCCCGAGTCCCTAGAAGGAAAACTAATCATGACAACGGTCAATGAGTGTGAGAAGGCTTCCAACCAGGGACAAGATCAATCTTGTGTGACTTCTTTGGAGTCAATGGTGGATTTTGCTACTTCAAAGTTAGGGAAAAGAATTTAGGCAATCTCAACACAAGTAGATGGTCACGAGAGCACACCATTACATGGATACAAGGTGAAAGAAGTTCGAAAATTGAAGGGAGATAGTGTCGTTGTCTGCCACCAAGAGTACTATGGTTACGCCGTCCATGTATGCCATAAATCACCTAAGGTCAACGCTTATGTGGTTTCTTTGGTCGGAGAAAACAACGTGAAAGCTAAGGCAATATCAGTTTGCCATGAAGATACCTCCTCATGGAACCCAAAACATTTAGCATTTCAAGTTCTTAATTTAAAACCTGGAAAGGATGTTGTTTGTCATTTCCTTGTTGAAGATGGGATAGTTTGGGTTCCATACTAGGTTGTGGTTTGTATTGTCCAACTTGCAATGGTTAAATAAAATTAAGTATGCACATGCTCTCTTAACCATGATCTATGTCCTATAACCATCCTTTATGTTGACCAATATCTCTTACATATCTCTCTTAACCATGATTTATGGTTGAATGAAATCAATTATGTACACATCCTCACATTTCTAGTAATCTGTTAGACAATATCGATACATAACCATCCTTTATGTTGGAAATGTTGAAAACCATAAACTTAATAAAAAAGCTCAAGTTGACAAAAATATTTAAAAAAAACACTAATTGCATAAAGCCAAGTGTTGCAATTGTTGTGTTATTTACATCATCTCCAAAATCTTAAGTGACAGTATATATCTGTTAGTAAATGTTATAATGGCCAGTGGTGTCTCAATATAAAGGCTAATTATCATAAATCAACTTAACCAGTTACTATCGCCTATAACATTTGTTTAGCCATGAGATCTGATGGCTTGATTCTATACATCTATAAATACATCTTTAGTTATCAATGCATGATGGGCGGCTTTCTGTGGTTTATCGAGGAGAAATTGTAAGGAAAAATCAAACAAGATATGGACATGTGGGTGGAAAGTGATACGTCAAAACCCTGAATCATTTATCAGATAGGACAGAAGCGCTCCAGGAAAGCATGAAATCGCGGGCAGCTGTAGGTAAGTCTGCAAGTAGATCAAAATATTCATAAATTGACTTGATCATACAACAAGACATTTCCTTTGTATGAGGATAAACAATTCTAATATGGTTGGTGGCAAATGAGTAGCTCAGGCGATATGGTTCAAAACAAATTGGGTTGGGTTGACCAACACCACTTGCTGTCCAAAAAAATTTAGATATTTTATAATAGTTGGAGCGTCAAAGATGATTATAAAAATTACCTTTAAATAACCTAATGTTCTGAGTAACAATTTAGGAGGTTTAATGCATGTAAAATACAATTTGAGTGATGTTCAACCCATTTTACATGTTCCTTTAGAAGCCAATTTACTTGATTTTACCTGTTTGACTAATTAGAGATAAAATATAATCTGCATAACTCCTCCATAATTAATTGGGTCGAAATTTGCCACCTCTAGCTAATATAACAGTTTGATATTTTGACTTATATGACACAATAATCCGTTTTGTTGACATATATGCTGCTTGCTTATATGAAATTATACTTAAACTTAGGTAAAATGACATGTCATAAGTTTATATGCGTAGATCATACCTCTGGCTACCTCCAAAGCAACTGACGGTATGTCTATTTGGTCTTCTACAAGTCTATACACATCAACAAGCTACAAAATACACACAACTATAAGTTAGCAGGTACACGAAAACCTAATATATCTAGCAAATTCTACATGCATACCTCTTCAACATGAAGCTTAGAGTCTTCTGTTAACGCGAGAAGAAGTTGCCTACGTATTCCTTCATCAATCAGGACAACTCGAACTCCATCTTTAATGGTGTCTGTTAGATCCAGTTTCCTTTGAACCTGTAACTCTCCAGAATTTTGCCTGACCAAAAATTCAAAAGATAAATTATTAGTTTTCCAAGTCATATCCATCCAGCTTAGTAGCTTACACGGCTCATGTTTAATTTGTCTGCTTTTCCTTCAGGGGTAGAAAAAATATAGATATCCGCATGTATTTGTATACACTTGAAGAGAAAAATATAGTTCAGATGGAACATAGACGCACGTGTTATTTCCTTGAAATGCACTGCTCATCTTTGTCACATTCTCCTTTGCAAGCACAATTAAGTTTTCAAGTCGCTTCCACTGGAAGAGACCGTCTTTGAACAGAACCTAAAACATAAAAGAAATCACTAAGACCAAATTAAACAGGTTCATACCATCCTAAATTCAAACGTAGGCACACATATGCATTATCTCTATGCTTGGAACAAAAAATAAGCTACAAAACTAGATGGTCATTAAAAGTAAAAGAAAAACGGTTAAACGTGGGTAAAGGGTCAAAAGGGAAAGAGACTTGTTGGCTACATAAGCAGCAAAGTTAGAAATACATCAGCTAAGTGGTAGTGGTACCATCATACTAAATAGGAATGGTTTGCTGGTGGAACTGTAAGCCCATGAAAATAGACTTGTTGGGAAATTACACAATAAAAGGATATGATCAGACTTGGCAAAGAGATGATCATTCAGCTTTCACATGCATGTTATAACACACTAGTAACCTACTAAATATGATCTTTAATATTTTAAAGTTCAAGGAGAGTGCTTGAATAGCAGAACAGCACATACATGTTTTACCCATGTTAAAAAAAATACTGACCTGTACGAGGCGTTCTCGAAGAGCAGGGTTTGGGTCAGTCAAGAGGCGCTTTGCAACATAAGGATATGCAACCTAGTAAAATGTTTAAGCATTAATAGATAAACCAAAATACGGACATTTATAAATAAAATGACGTGCTGAGTACTATAAAAACTTCCTCAAAAGCTAACAATTCGGGGATGCCTAATACTCCGGTCCAAAATACATAAATACTTTTTTGTTCTTAAGTATCTTAAAATTACTTTTCTTTGGATCAGAAAGACTCTTACAGAGAGAAGACTACAAGTCTCTCAAAGATGACAGTTATTGATCAATCGTTCTAAGGGGGTGGTGACATTAACTTATGAGTAAATTGCACGAATGGTCCCCGTGGTTTATCATTTTTTTTGCAAGTTCAGTCCATTTAAAAGAATTTGCACATATGGTCCTTTAATTTACTATTTCGTTGAAAGAGTGGTCCCTCCCTTCACAAAATTGACCAAATAGGATGGACCATTCGTGCATTGAAACAATGGTTTAAGAGACGAGACTTGCAAAAACTTTCAAAATTGAGGGACCATTCTAGCAATCAAAGACTGGTTTCAGGGATCATATGTGCAAAAAATCACGATGAGAGACGGCGGGTGCAAAAATGACCAAACCACAAGGATCATTCATGCAATTTACTCTTAAATTATTAAGGGTAATGTAGGCTTATCCAAAGACTTCCTATAAAGTGTTTAGCTTTTTAAAAGGTTAAAAAGTGTTTTGCAAAACACACAAGCTTTGTTTAATAAGATAGCCTAAACCTTAAACACCCCTAACTGACTAACTCACTAGTTTTCAAATGGTCAGATAAGTAACTATGATCATATCCGGTAAAAGCCAAAAAGCTATTGTACTAACATGAACAGATTGTGGATTGACGATTGGTCAACATGACAGTTTAATTTATGCGGAAATCAGAAGTAACATTTACTTTGGGAAGAATAATATTGCTACTAGGGGAGACACAAAATAAAGCTTGGAACGATGCACATTGCATGATGAAGACAGATAATAGGAACTCTTACCTCAAGAAACTTAAAATCTGGTTTTAGCGTGAAACAGATGCCTTCTTGAGTCAACAAAGAGCGAATCACGAGAGAAAACCTTTCAGGGATCCGAATAGGGTACTGATAAACAAGTTGATTGAATTTGCCTACATCAAGATGAAGTTCACCAAATAATTAGCTACATGATATGAATGACCATCCCCCACACTCACATTTATCTTAAATCTGACAGTATACCTGTAACACTTCTAAAATTAAAATCAGCTAGTCCTTTTCCTGCAGAATTCTGCCAAATTGCTTCCAACGCTGGAATAATTGGAGACACGTCTGTTCCACTAGCAAGAAATCCAAGTCTGGTGAAATCATTTGCCATTTCAGCATAATCTTCATTTACAGCATGCACAACAGCATCAATCAGAATCTGCTTATTTTGCTGTAAGAACAACAAACTGGCATTAAAATGACCGAGAAACCATGGTAACATCAAAGTAGGTTAAAAAGGTAAAAAAAACTAAAAAGCACAAAAGAAAAAGGTATCCGTCTTAGTATTTCACTTATCTGAATTGGTATACTATTGGTTACTTTCTATGTTACAGCCAAAATAAAACAAAGCTCATTTTTATTTCCATATCATTAAGAAATTGTGAAATGTAAACTTTACCTGGCTTAGCTGAGCAACATTACCGAAGTCCACATATGCAATACGCCCATCACGCATAGCGAAGATATTTCCAGGGTGAGGATCTCCATGAAACAGCCCAAATTCAAGCAATTGCCTCAAAGCAGCACTAACACCAACAGTCAAAAATCCATTCACATCTATACCAGCGTCCTTGATGGCCTGACATAAATGGAAAATAAATATTGGTATCGAATGTGATTTACCCATTCATCTTTCCAGAAAAATTAATATGAACGGTATTCAAACCTGTGGATCAGTACACCGTATTCCATCAATCCATTCCATAACTAGAACTCGTGAACCAGAAAGCTGCCTGTACGCCCTGGGAATTTTGACAGTAGGATCACTTTTGAAGTTCTCAAGAAAATCTTCAATATTCCGAGCTTCCTGATAATCACAAAACCCAAGAAACCCAGTTAATGGTTTCATTAACACATAGTAATTCACGTATATCCATTAATCATGATGCAGTACTTCTCTTCCGGAAAAAAGAATATATAATCTGAAATACTACCAATGTATAATCAAGCTCTTCCAGAAGCTTCTCACCAAATTCATCAACTATTAGCTCTGCATTGCAACCCAGCTTCTGCAAACTTATTCCATTGAGAAATGAAGCAAGTGTTCGGAATAGGAAAAGATCCCTATATATTATAGGCTCTATTTCAGGCCTTTGAACCTGCAAAAATAGAAAGCAAATGTCTGTTGATTTGAAATGGTAACTTCAACTACAAAAATAAAACACCATACAAACTATTGACTTTTTAGTCAGAAAAGAATACGACAGATTCAACTAAATCATACAATGTGACGGCTTTTTAATTCTAACCTTAATAGCAACGTCCTCTCCTGATGCACGTAGAGTAGCCCTGTACACTTGACCTAAACTTGCAGCCGCTATAGTTTCTGATGAAATTTTACTGAAAACCGCTTCTAGAGGTTGACCCAACTCTTCTTCTATAATGTTGAAAGCAACCTATATAATTGTTAAACCACTTGCAGCTTAAAAACAAAATAAACCAATATGGTATAACACAAAATATTTTGTTGCACAGACCAGATACATCAGCTCATTACCTGATTGGGGAAAGGAGGAACATCATCTTGCAGAATGCAAAGTTCATTCATATAATCTTCCCTAATAATATCAGGTCTGTTTGCAAGAACCTGTGGATATATTACAAAAGAGTAAATGCATCAAAACTACGAAAATAAATGCAGTTTGAGCATTGACAATAATACATCAGACCATGAACAACAAAATACAACTAGTATTAAATTATTTGCTGTGTTTCTATGAAGTGATTTAGGTATCCTTATATGGATAGTCATGTTGCCAGAAAATATTAGTGTTTTAAAATTTTCTGACAAATAAAAGAATGCCACGAAGAAGGAAAGTTCAGTAAACAAATCATTTAATTAGTTAAGGGGGCATTTGGGATTGCTTTTTTATAAGTGCTTTTCAGTTTCTAAAAGAGTGTTTGTTTTTGCTTATTAGCTTAATAAACCCAGCAGTAAGCAGATAAGCAGAAAAATAAGCAATCCCAAACACCCTCTAAATATCCCTGGTTAATCACTAATCTTTCCCTTGTGTGTAAAATAACTATGTTTTAATATGTTTAAAATTATGGTGGCTGATATAATGTCTGCAGTAGTTATCTATCACATCACATAAGAGATACGTTACTTATTCATTTGGTGGTAAGACATCTTCTTTTCTTTATGGTCATTCCTAAGATAGTAAGATTAAATCGAGCAATCTTGGCCAACGGACATAAATAACAGGAAAACACAAAAAGTTAATACAGAACAACCCAACAAAATATTCAAAGCTAGCTAAGAGTGACAAACCTGGCCAGCTTTAATGAAAGAAGGGCCCAAGTCGACTAACAAATTCCTGAGTTGCCGAGCACGGAAAGGAACGACTTCTTCATCGCGACCAACTAGGTAATCATACACCAATCTGGTCCAGTAGAAACCTAACTTCCAAACAATCTCAACTCCTCTGCCAAGCAATGACAAAATTGCACCTTGATTTTCCAACACCTTACTCCTAACCTTCACCACCCACAAAAAACACAGTTCATTCGCATATAATTCCAAACAAGAAAAATTACCATTTATCGAAAACTGTGTAATAATAACAAGGGCAAAGAAGAAATGTCATATAATAGCAAATTAGTAATATACTTTCGCGTTTCATCCATTTTGGTAATTATACTCTTTTTCAATCCATTATGGCAATTAATGTTTTTTTGGTCCTGTTTTTTTCTCTTTTTTTTTCTTTTGTGTCATTCTAATATTATTATTTTACAAACGGTTGAAATGCAGACAACACCAACTGGCTCCCGCTAAACCCATCACGTGAAAGATAAAATCAAGCTTACCCAGCGGCCTAGTATGATGGTGGTATAACTAACCAACCAACCAATTCAACCGCACAAAGGCATTTCGCCCTCATAAATTAGGTTCCTCTGGCTCCAATTGGGGACTGGCTCATTGTATTTCCAAATGTCCTAATCCTCGGAATCAGCCATGTTATCGTTTTTTTTTTTACACTAAAACTACCAAATTAGCTAGTTCTAAAACTTGTATCTAAATAAGAGCTACGTTGTTTGAAAATGTTGATACACACATTAGTATTAGCATATTTTGCATAAAAATAACCACTAAATCAACCCTAAAAATTAAGCATAAGCATTCACGTACGATACTTTTATACGTTTCTGAACATATTAACTACAGCCCTAAAAGCTACGTTTAGGAAAATCCTTTACCAAAACACGAAAATATATCGCTATCCTATATTCCTATACCATTGGTCTAACAACAACAATTCTTGTCTAAATAACAAAGGGAACAAGGTAAAATGAGTGAAGAATGAATACTCACGGTTTCGGGAGAGTACTTTCGGAAGGGAATACATACACCTCGTTCTATATCTAACTGTTCTAAAGCAGTATTACTACTACTAGTACTCAATTGCTCCCCGTTCACACGCCCACGGCCAGCCGCAACCGCCGCCGCCTTGGCAACAATCTTCCTCTTTCTATTTCTATAACTAACAACCACCGGAAAACGGTTTGTGGACACACAAACAGGCGTCGTGTAACAGCTTGAATTTATAAACTGTGTATTTAAATTAAGATTATTATTATAATAACAACAAGTAGTGGTGCTCATTTTTACATAAATTGAGGGATAGAAATATTAGGTTTTGATGAACAATTGGTAGACTGAAATGATAATGATCAAGTGGTGGTTGGAAGTTGGAACAAGAAGAAGACGAAGAGTAGTAGTGTTGTGAAATTGCTAGAGCATTAATTAGCCACGTGTACGGATGGGAATGGTTGTCAAACCCCACATGACTTACTTTTAATTGCCAAGATAAGTCGACCCTATCATCATCATCATCATCATCGTCGTATTATCATATTTATTATGTATATATTGGTCTTCAAACTCTATCGTTAATTGGAAAAACCTAACTGGAAAATCAAAAAAATCAAACCGTTGAAACTGAAAACCAGAGTGGTTTGGTTTTCGTTTTCTAAAAACACCGAACGATCGGTTCGGGTTTCGATTTCATATGCAAAAAATCGACCCAAAAACCGAACCGAACCGAACTAAATATATTTTAATTTATTTATATCTAAATCATTTTATATTTATATTATTTTATATTTATATCTATTACTTATAGTTAGTAAATATGTTAATACTAGACGCATTCTCGCGCGATACGGCAGCGACGACGACGGGTGGCGGTGGAGGCGGGGGTGGGTGGTGGGGGCGGCAGTGTTGGTGTAATGGTAAATGTGAGAGTAATTGATGTTAAAGTGAGTAGTGTAGTTATTATAAGGGTTGAGGAATTTGTGCTGAAATTAAGGGTATTATAGGTATATTAGGTGAAGATTTTAAATTAGTGAATAAAGGATAGTGGTAATTTAGGCACTTCAAA
>JAOXNX010000028.1:17662236-17673262 GCA_028566075.1 Solidago caesia
ACAAAAATAAAAACCATTTTTATATACTTTTCATACTATCTTGTCATCCATGGATTCGAGAAAATCTAAAGCAGGTTCAATCCAAAAGAAAAGTCGTGGACGTGGTGCTCATTCTCAACCCGTTCACTCGACACAACATCAATCTCAACCCCCTCCTTATTATTCTCAATTGACTCCTTATTATCCTCAACCGAGCTATCCAAACCAACACAATTTTACCCTGATGCGTCCAAACCAATACAATTTTACCCTTCACGAGTGAGTTCAACCCGCTCCTTATGCAATGCATGCTATTTATTTTAATGAAATGTTATTATTTTTATTTTTACAAATTATTTACAAGTATAAAAGGGTATTGCTATTTCCACCTAATGAGACAAACGACCATACAACAAATAATGCATACCGTACAAGTTTTTAATGCACAAATGTGGTGTATATAGCCTTTGGGCTGGTGGAAATAACGAGGCAGGTATAAAAACATAAAATAAAATAAAAAGGTGGGGTTTGATGTTGGGTCAAAGAGTTTTTCTCACCAATGACCGTCAGCGATCCTAATTTACGGTTATAAAAAACAACAACTTTACTTAAATAAATATGGGTTAATAACGTTTTTAGGATAATAATAATAATAATGTTTCTTATCTTCTTGCATTTTTGTTTTTTCACTAAAAAAAAAGTGGATCAAATTGCTAAACGAGAAATATGCTTAAACTAAATTCTTTTAAATTTGATGTGTATCCATACTTATTTATAACACATTTAAACAACTATACTGGTCAGAGGCATCCGTGGTTTTACCCAAGGTTTTGAGTTCGATCAATTTGATATGGCAAGCTTTGGGGTTTTTTCTCTGAATACCTGTAACGGCTCATGGTCAACAGCTCGTTGTCTAGAGTACGTGCAGGACTTCACCATATATACGGTGAGGTTTCCCAGATGTCGTATTCCGACTGAATGTTCGAAAAAAATAAACTAAATAATAAAGCGAAAAGAGGTGAAAGAGAATGAAAATAATTTTATTTATGAGGAATTTATTAGGGTTATAACAAAGTCTTACATTTATAGACTACAGAATAGAATGTTCTAGAGAAAATACAAATATTTAAATATGGAAGTGAATATCCATTATGTATATTATATTACAATAATCCCTCTTAGATATTCACACATTATCATACGCTATCAAATTGGTGTTTGTTACCTTGTTAAAAACCTTACCAAGAAAAACCCAGTGGGATAAAAACTCGGTGAAAGGAAAAAGAGTGCAGAACGTATAATACTCCCCCTCATTTCAATATCCGTCTTTGAAAACCTCGAACATCGATCTTATATATAAATTGCTCAATCATTTGCAAAATTATTGCTCAATCGAATTTGATGAAAATTGATTGTGCTACCATCTTGTTGATCATGTGTCGAGATTGAATATATCCTTTTTTGAGTTTGAGCTATATACACCACATTATCTTTAAACAATAGTTTTGAACTTTCCTTGATAGTCTTGCGATCACATCCTTCTTGGTGTGTTGATCATTGATCTTCGACCATACATGTTCTCGACCATCTTCATAGTTTAACGATGTAGTTGTTATTGATTGTTTGATATCCATGAAATTTGTAGTGTCACCATTCATGAAAAACTAACTTATTTGTGACTGTGCTTCGATTGGATCAAACAAATATCCAACCAACATTGCTTTAGAACTATTTTGATCAAACAATCTCATATAGCTTGCGCCGAAGAAATAATCTTCCAATGACGAAGTGTTGATTCAGAGCTATGTATTGCTAACACATTTTTAGAAAGCTACAATATTGGGGATGTGTAGTACTATGTGTACGTAGTACTTGTAAGATACATCAAAATCCCATTTGCGATGCGAGACTTATAAAAGCTTAATGAGTAAGCTTTATCAACGTTGAAACTCTTTGACTTCTCGTCAATATATTTTGATAAATTGGGCAAAAGTCTCATTCAACAAATGCTTGATTTTCATATCGAGACAATACTAAACTGTAGTATATTCATCTCTTCGTGAGATTCACTTATACGAATTTGGACCATCCATTCTTTAATTATCTATTAATCTCCCCCTTAGGTGTCCAACTTGCAAAATTATGCCACGTTAAAACCTTACTATGTAAAACTCATTTGGACAAAAACCTAGTGAAGAAAAAAAAGTACATAATAATGTTAATGTGCAATTGATATATGTTGCTTGTGGGCAATTTTACCACATATATAGTTTGGCTATATAATAACATATATATTTCAAATAAATATTGTTCACAAGAACAATTCTTAAATGCTTTAGCCATTCTTAATTTTGATACATGCTTCAAGCATTTCAAATTCTCATAAAATAACAAGCCATATGCAAGATTTGATCATAGCAATGAGATGCTAATAACTATACGTATATTGAGGTTTTGGAAATCCACCTATAACTGTATCAACTACGAGCGAAATTATCCAGGTCTTTGCGAAAATTCATTGTGCCATATATGTCAATGTACTATTTTCTTATTTCGTTTTAGAGCAAAGACCGATAAAATATGCTACACATTCATGTGTATGGACTTCATGTCCAAAAATTTAAATATTTAGTAGCATTGCGCGTTTTGCTATTTTTAGCCAAAATATCTCAATTATTTTGCACCTCATAGCATATATGCTTTTAAATATTGCACGCATAGTATTTAGCGCTATAGAATATACATAATTATTTTGGACACCAATCTTATTTCGATTCCATGTGATATTTAACATTCTTTCGATTCAATGCGATACTTGACATGATATATGTTTATTAAGAAATTTCTTTATAACTCAGGTATCTAGGTTCTTTAGGAACCATCATATATAGTCTTTTCAAGACACATGTCTAGGTCTTTTTACCCCGATATGACCATCACAAATTATTGTTCCATTTTCTTTTCGAGGCTTTTATTTGGAATCGATATATATCAATCTGCATGCGTGCCATAGACTCATATAAGACATCATTATGAGATACGGTCAAAATCGGAGCATTGAAAATTGGTATATATGGCTTTGTTTGATTTGGTGAGCATGTATGTCAATTGCCAAAATTAAGTGAATGGATCACCCTATGAACTTTAAGCTCATATTCTATATTAAGCTCACAAATATTCCTTTCTAAATTCCTTTTTCTCTCCCCCTAAGTGAGTTATCCAATTCTGAAACACAATTTCATGCATTGTGTTAATATATATATATACCATATGCAAGATATATAGTTATTGACCAAAACCAATTGTAATGGGAGGAATTATGATATCTTATTGGCATGATACAAACTCATGTTATTACATGTACAACGCTTTTGCACAGACATAAAATTTGGATTTTTTTCTCTTATATTCATTTAATTTGCGTAGATGTTTAGTAAGAATTTCAACAAAGCAATATGTGTTGAAAAATGAGGTAATGTATCCAAAAAATCTATCAAAAACTTTCAGAAAACATAGGAATTAAATTCACCACCAGTTATGAGTCCTAGCAATCACATTTGCTAAGCCATTAATGACGCAAACTTCAATTTGCGATATAAATGATATATGACCATTTAGACGATACATCGATTTAGAAAAACTAAATAAGCCTACATACATCTTCTTACATCAGTTTTATCAGGATCTAATGATGAAGATCTTATCCTATATTTATTTTACTTTAATACCTTTTTTACAATAACCTATATATAATAAGTTTAAGCCGATAAATAAAACGAGTCAAGAAGAATAAAACATGTTAACCGCCATTTGTTTCCGACCACAAAATGTTCGGGTCCGTTACAAAATGTTGACCACAATTCAACAGACCCTATTACATGGCGCCATTGTAGCCTCTAATTGGCGCATAATAAAGTAATATCAAGATAAACGCACCAATTTCCATGGCTCCACCACCACCAAACCGTCTTCAATCTTGAGTTCACAAACCCTTCCCCTAAAAAATTCATCTCCTATTTCTTGTTTATCTTCTCCAATCCATGGCTTCTCTTCCATCTTTATCTATGGTTTCATTTTCATCTATATATAACACCCACAATCATAAACCATCAGTAACTTCACTTAATTTACTGCCACTAAACACTAGACCACAATGCCCTGCAATTTATAATCTTGGAGCTCGCAATGTTATCACTTGTTCCATGTCATCAGCTCCTGCGCAGCAAGTACCGGCGGCATCGTCATCACAGCTCCGCCCTGATGAGCTTGCTGCTTCCATCTTCTCCAAGGTCTTACTTTTTCACTTAATAATTATATATACATTCTTTTGTATCTATCTTTCTATCTATAGTTTGTTTATCTTTTTTTGTAACTTTAAATAGATTCTTTATCCTTTTGTTTTTTCAATTTAAAAATAAAAAAAAAAGAAATTTTAAAAAATTATACTCCGTATTATTTCTGTAATGTAATATCTAGCTGGTTTAAGGTGGAGCATTTTTGCCCTTTTCATAGAAGGAGGTCAGGTGTTCGATCCTTGTGGTAGACACCACTCCATCGTCTTGCCACTCAATCGGCTCGACTTACCTCTCATTGGGCTTGGGGCGGTCCGGTGTGGGCCGGTCAAGGTTTCCAGAAATAAACCTTTTCTCCTTTCTATATACTATCATGTAGAACAAAAGCCTCAACACCAAGAGGAAAGTGCCATGTTACCACCCGTTTTAAAAACAATTTAATTTGAAAATTTTAAAAATACATAAACTAGCTAAAACAATCTGCTGCCTTCACATTCCGCGTGTATATGTTATTAGGCTAGTTATCATTTATGCTGGAAACAATCTACAAGCTCTGATAACTAATTGATTTCCATTAACTCTTGTGAAATGGTAAGCACGATAGAGTAAAATGTTGAATATGTTTCGCGAAAAAATTAATTTGTATCGGCCTCCAAGCCCAGTTTAGTACAAAAATTACGATAACTTAAGAAACTTAAGCAATTTGATCTTTACAGATAAGCAAGCACTGAAACATAGAACACACAGAGTAAACAATCTATATTCCAAAAGATGTTTAGTAGGATCACATTTATGTTGTAATAAACACACTATTAGTTCCTCAGAGTTCAGCTATCAGAATTTGAAAGTTTTAGTTCAGATTTCTTTGCCCATAATGGTTTAATAGAATATCTGAAAGGATGTATTGTGGTACTTTAGATCATTATCGTGTGTTCATGTGTTATTAAAGTTTAAATCTTTGACGACTTGGGGGGAACTTAGTTGTATGTATCTATATCTTAATTAGGTTATGCAAACAGATCGAGGAGCGACACTGACACAGGAACAACATCTTCAAGTAGCTGAATTGACTGGCGAATTGAGTAAATATTGTATCGATTCACCTGTCACTTGCCCTCTTATTTTTGGAGGTACGTTTGTGGGTTTTTTTGTTGAATTACTACTTTTGTGACTTGTCTGTTTTGTTTTTTTCCACCAGATTCTTATTAGGCGTTGAGGGTGTTTGGGAGTACATCGAAATGAGTACTTATGCTTATTGCACATATTGAAAGCTAAAAAGGAAACGTTTGAGTATCAAAAAGTCTCTTTGCATTTTAGCTTATGTTGGAGAAATAAAGCACTTTCTTGCAAGAACCAAGTTTGGTGCCTATTTTGAATGCAATAATCAAAACCTAAACATCCCCTTTGTATGCACGTTTTGTCATACAAATACCATCGGTTTGCATGCCACAAGCCTAGTGAGTATGAATGAACTATCCTAATATCTAAAAGGAAAGTTCTCGCTGTAAATGAATCCGTCACCATAGCACCATTATATGGAAGGATTTCTAAAATCCATTTAACCTTTTGTAAATTTTGTGAAATTTCTTGTTATAGAAATCCTTCTTTTTGCATTCAAAACCAATGAACCAAAAGCTTCCTTAGTGATTTATGATTCTTGTAAAAATTGTTACTTATTCTGGGATTTCTATATAGACTGGGATGTGGTGTATTGCTCAAATCCTACATCGCCTGGTGGGGGTTTCAGGAGTGGACTTGGACGCATTATTTTTAGAACAAAGGAAATGATTCAGGTTGTAGAGGCTCCTGATACTGTAAGAAACAAAGTATCTTTCTCTGCTCTTGGTTTCCTTGATGGAGAAGTCTCCTTGAAAGGTATGCTTCGATCTATAAAATAAAACAAAGAAAAATTGCCAATACGGAAGGACTAATCAGTTTTCGAGATTGATGTTTTCATACATAGATATATTCGCTTACTGGTTTTCAATTTTTTTTTTATTTTTTTTGGCTATGTGTAGGAAAACTGATAGTTCTAGATGAGAAATGGATTAAGGTGGTGTTTGAGCCACCTGAACTTAAGCTTGGATCGCTAGAGTTTCAGTTTGGTGGTGAAAGTGAGGTTCAGCTCGAGATTACATATATTGACGAAAAATTGAGGTTAGGGAAGGGTTCTCGAGGGTCCGTGTTTGTTTTCCAAAGGCGAAAATAGGTTTTTTAAATGTCAAGTCCATCTTTATGCAGTTATGCATGTCTAGATGTGTTGAACCTATGCCGTTTTTGCCATGATTCATGTGTGTTGTATTGTATACTGTATATAACAATAAATAAAATGAAGCATTTACCTTGTTTGATTATATCTTTCTGTTTAATTTGCGGTTGCTTAATGTGCATCTTTAGAATCTGATTAAGAAAAAATGGTGAAATATGAGCCATTGTTAAAAAGTTGAACAAACAGTTTTGGTTGATTTGAATGAAATAAATTGTATAATAACACGGGCCATTGTTATCTTATTACCGTGTTTGGTTTAGGAGTCATTTTTACTAACAAAATGATAGGGTATTTTGGATACATTGAATTGTACAGATTGACAACCTCACGAAATACATGAGACAAACTAAATATCAAATGATAGATTAAGACAGAAGATAGTCCAAAGATAACCAATGTAATACCATTAACGATACAACTCAGGGTTCAGTTTGTTGTCATAACGATAACAGTTTCGACGTAAACCTATCATGACATCTTGCCTTGCCATCTATTCCACCTCAAATTTGTACATCTTTCAGATGGCAAGCAGACTTCTAATTTAGCATATTCTTTCTCTATCTTCTCTATATATAGACACATCTTCATAGATTAGAGATTACCTTCTCATTTAGCAACTTTATTAAGAGTCATAGTCCTCTTATAAATTGGAAGCCAACACAATGGGTTCACCACTCTGTAGATCAATCATTCTGGCAACGCTGTTGGTTTTTGGGATGTGGGCACTTCAAGTCACATCTCGAACACTAAATGACGAGACCATGTTACAAAGGCATGAAGAATGGATGGCTCGTTATGGACGTGTATATAGAGATGAGTTGGAGAAAGAAATGCGCTTCAAGATATTCAAGGAGAATGTTGCATACATAGAAGCATTCAACATTGCTGGGAACCAAGCTTACAAGCTAAGCGTCAATGAATTTGCAGACCAAAGGAATGAGGAGTTCAAGGCCACTCGTAATGGATTCAAGTTACCATCTACACTAAGATTGGGTCAAACCACACCATTCAGGTATGAAAATGTGACTGCAGTTCCATCTAGTATTGACTGGAGGAAGAAAGGAGCTGTTACCCCAATCAAGGATCAAGGTCAATGTGGTAAGCCCATCGTAAATCACAAATCAAACACCCTTCTTTTCGTATAAGCTTATCCGTCTTTAATTATTGTCGTTTGTAAACCGCAGGAAGCTGTTGGGCTTTTTCAACAATTGCTGCTACTGAAGGAATTACTCAAATCACCTCTGGAAAACTGATTTCACTATCCGAGCAAGAGTTGGTGGATTGTGACACGAGTGGTGAAGACCAAGGATGTGAAGGTGGGTACATGGACGGTGGATTCACTTTTATCGTCCAAAACAAAGGCATCAACACTGAGGCTGCATACCCTTACAAGGCAGTAGATGCAACTTGCAATACAAAAGAGGAGGCTATTCATGCAGCAAAGATCACAGGACACGAGGATGTGCCAGTTAACAGTGAGTCTGCTCTGTTAAAGGCCGTGGCTATGCACCCTGTTTCAGTTGCCATCGATGCTTCAGGGGCAGACTTCCAATTTTACTCAGGTGGCGTTTTCAATGGAACTTGCGGTACTGAATTAGACCATGGGGTTACTGTAGTTGGATATGGAACCAGTGATGATGGCGTCAAGTACTGGCTGGTAAAGAACTCGTGGGGTACAAGTTGGGGTGAAGAGGGATACATCAGGATGAAGAGGGATATTGAACCTGTGGAAGGGATATGCGGCATTGCTATGATGGCTTCTTATCCAACTGCTTAAAACATGCCCGGCATTGGGCGCGCGATTACTAATTTGGAATCTATGTAAACTCAATTCCTTCCATATTGTTGTCCATATGTTTTCAATTGCCTCCATATGAGAACAGTATGTAAAAGTTGCTGTAAATTTGTATGTAAATCAATGAACAAAGCCATTGTAAAGAAACATGCATGCACATAAGCTAAATTATAATCATCAAACACTTGTGGTTATTCAATGTTAAGTATTAAGACACCAGTGACTAATATCAATGTAAATGTTAAAACATGTCACTGTGTAATAAGCTGACATTTATAATAACATTCCATAAAAGTTTATTGCAATATACAATAAACAAATACAAAATTCCAACAGTTCAAAATAAGACACGATACTAATAATAAATTCAAAATATGATCAAATAAAAAAAAAATCAAGAGATTCCGACGTAATAATATAACGTCTACCCAAAACTCTTTCACCAATAACCAAGTATAATGAAGTATGAGATAAGACATGCTACCTTAAAGATTTAAGTTAACGAATATGACAAGTAATTATCGATAGCTACATAAATTAACTACTCATGACTTAAGAGACCTAGTATTTGATGGATAGACTATTGAACCATCACATAATTAAAAGTTACAATCAACACAATTAAGTAAACATTTATTTACTTAGGAAAAAAGTTGACGACCACTTTTAAGACAAGACAATATTAGTGTTTTTTTTTTTTTTTTGAAAGTTGGGGGTCTAACATACGTTGTCTTAACCGGGTCCGCGCTAAAGAGCTCTCGATGATAGATTCCCAATTTAAACCCCTATCACCCAAGAGATCTAGAGAGGAAAACTCACATGGGACCACCATAGATGGAAATTAAATACACGTGGTCACCCCCAAATATGCCTAAGAAAGCACACTCCATTTCTAAACCATAGGTTGCTGGTTTGACTCTTTATTACTTCTTGTGCATAGAACGACAAGCTCATTATCAATGGGGTTTAACCGAGCTAACCACCAATCACCTTAGGTTCGTTAAAAACTTAGTAGGTTTACACTGTGAATTCAGAAGATCAGGTGGTTAGAACTGTTAAATCCCATTGTTACTGAGTTTGTCTATGTATGCTCAAATATTACTAGCTTTATGTATTTTATTTTCCTATTTGTTTATCATTTTGCTTTTGTATTTAATCTACTAAGTGTAGTTTCCTTTTAATAATTTACTAACTAGGATTATTTAACATCAAGAAAACAATAAAATCTTAGTAAAATTAAAAAAATGTGAAAATGAAATATGCAGCAAGCTGCATAAAAAAAAATGCAACAAAGAAAGTTTTTTTTATAAAAAAGGTACAATTTAACCCTTTTAATTTACTCTACCAATATAGATTTGGAGTTTCGAGTTAAACCCATAATCAAATATAATAGTGTTTCCAGATTACTTCTTCAAAATGGGAGGATATTGTAGATGAGGTTCTTTTGTTTGCTCATAAACGGTCGATCAAGAGTATTGTTACAAAATTGGTTATTGCGGCTTCCGTTTACTTTATTTGGCAAGAAAAGAATGCTAGATTGTTTGCTCAAAAGAAACACACTCCAGATCAATTGGTTGCTGTTATACTACACACTGTTCGATTGAAGCTATTTCACGGTTCCATTTAAGAAATCAAGGCGGTTGGACGAGCTGCGCATTGCATGGGATATTCCTGTGTAGTAATTTTTTGTTGATCTTGTGTCGGTTGTATATATCTTGTATAGAAAGATAGGTGTTTCTTTCTGTTTTTTTGGATGTTGCTATGAGCATGTTTGTACTAGTTAGTCTAGCACTCTGCTAAACTTACTGAGCTGATTTTGATATATATAAAAGTATAACCAGGGTATTCCTTTTACCCAAAAAACTTAAAAGCCAACTAAATTAACATCGTAGCATGCCAGTCACATAAAAAAAATTCCGACCTCCGTTCCTAATGAAAACATTCATTAAACACACATATACTTATGCCATAGTTCCTTGTTAATGACCACCACAACTAATTATCAACCATGACATATACATTACGTGAGATTGTTAGGGGAATCAACTATTCATGACAGAGGATTTTCCTCGCACGCTGAGGTACACTGTATTAAGGTGCAGCGCCTTTAATTAAAACTTTCGTTTTCACCATTCTAACTTTAACAACTTTAATTTTTAATTTATTCCATAATTATTTTTAACCATGCTATTTTCTACTTTTATGCTAAGGTCTATTGGCTTTTCCTCCCCTCATACTTTATGTTTAGTGGTTTGTTCAATTGAAAACAAAAAAAAATGCATCTTAGCCATTAATTTTCTTTGATTAAGATCTAGTTTCTCTATTTTTTTTCTTCCCTTTTTCAATCTTGTCCTCTCTCCTTCCGTTCTCTCTACATCTTCACCACCATCACCACCACTACCACTATCTGTTGCTATCACCACCACCACTATCCGTTGCTATCACCACCACCACCATCTCCGATCCCCACCAAGGGCAGAGCTCGCACGGCTAAAGGCGGATCCCATACCGTAGATCACCAGTATCACCGATCAACCCTTCTATCTCCCCTTTATGAATACCCTAAAGGGTGGAGCCCGTACTGTATCAGTATCAGACAAGGACGACGACGACAGCGGCAGCGGGGAAGAACGGGGGGGGGGGGGGGGGGGAATTATTTACGGTGATTAATATTATAGGGAATGGTAACCC
>JAOXNX010000028.1:17694890-17708450 GCA_028566075.1 Solidago caesia
ACCCCTCTATAAATGCCTTAAGGTCTACGACCGGTAAGGGCGAAGCCCCCCGGAACGGCGTAGCCGTTTGATTAAGGGCTACGCCCGTACCGTCTCCATCGGGTTTTTTTTTTTTTAGTTTTCTTTTAAAAAAAATTTTTTGGAATGAGTTTTTATTATAAAAAAATCAAAAAATAAAAATACATACCAAAAAGAGGAGAGAATGAGGGAAAATGTGTGGCTGAGATTTGTCCCCTTGTTCTTTTTTATTTAGGTGTCCTCAAATTAACTCACCCCTAACACATTATACTTATATATAATATATATATAGAAAATTTTTAAAATTTTTATGCCCCCCTCAAAATTGTGCCCTGGCCGGAGGTCGGGTTCCCCCCTCCGGACCTCCCCTGGTATGAACCAAATCTTCAACAATGTTCCCACGACCCTACCGACCCAATTGTGATTGGCCGATAGACCATGAGGCGAAGCAAGATAATTGATCATACTCACTACAACTAGGCTATTGACATTCTAGAGTCTTTTTTAGTTTTTATAAATAACAGCCTAAAATCAGTTAGCCAAAGATATCCATCCTTAACACATTATATCTAGTGGCGTAAAACAAACTGTGATTAACTACTATCACAAACCACAAATACAACTATATAACTTTAAGCATTTCATCCCTTGAAAAAAAACTTAGATATAGATTTTATGTTTAAACATTGACTAGCATAATGCTCTCGCAATACGGTGGGGTAAATATTTTTTATTGGTGATATACGACTTCTTTTTATAGTGGTTCTCGCATGTAGTTTAATGGTTGGAAAGATAACGTAATTTATTACATTACTTTTTATGGAAAGAAAAAAAATTAATGTAAAAGTTATTCTATATGTACTTTAATTCTGAAAAAGTTTATTTGTTTTCTGTAAGACATGTTTGAGATTTTCATAGTTAATTTTTAAAAAGTATATAAGTTATAATATACTAAATAAGTTAATTACTTTAATGGAAAATTTAACTAAATAAAGTTTGTATTAATTAAGATATAAGTTAGGGCCTTGCTAATTACAGCCCTAAGGGCTGTAGTTAACATGTATAAAATAATTGTATTCTTACCATAAAATTCAGGGGTGGACTTTTGATATGAAAGTGTACAATTCTTTTTATGCACGTTAACTACAGCTTTTAAGGCTGTATTTAGCATTTTCTTATAAGTTATAGGAATACTATAAATATACACGCGCAATGCGCAGTGATGGATGATTTATCAAAACAAATAAATTTTAGTGTATATACAATTCGTAAACTTCATTTAGTACATGCGTCAAGTGGTGGTGGTGGCCGAGTCGGCGATCGCCGATCGTCGGTTGTGCATTGGTTAACACACGGATATATAAAGATGTGTTTATTATTATTGCTAGAATATTTATAAATTAAAATGATTATGTAAATTATAATAATAAATAATTCAAATAAGTATTAAATTCTAAAGGGGAATGGTAATTATGGTAATATTTAAAATTCTTAAAAATTAAGACACAACTCAAATGCTTTATAATGTAGTATAGAATAGATATAAGGTATTTTATAATTTTATATATCTACAATTTAAGTAATTTAATAAACTTTGGACAATTTTTAGAAGGGAATAAAATATCAAAATAGTTTTAATAATGGTAATAAAATATCAACGATAATGTTATGTATTATTTCATTGTAGTTTTAATTAATGGTAATAATAAAATAAATTTTTATCAAAAATAAAGTAGAAGTATAAACATAAACATGAATATATGCCATAAAAAGGAAAAAGGAAGTGATAAAAAGTAGTGTCAAAAAGCAGAAAGTTGAAGAAGAATAACAACAAAAGCCGTGTACCATTTTCTTACTGTATCTATTTTCTATATCTACCACTTTTCTTTTAGGGTTTTCTTTCTTATTTTCCCCTAAATTTCACCCATATTTTCACAAACTCAATTATATATACACACTCAATTACTTTTCAACTTTAACCTAATTTCACTTGATCTTCAATACCCACATCACTATTTCTCCAAGATTTGTAAGTTTCTCAATAAAGTTTGAATCTTTTTGTGATTGGTGTTATAAATATTCAATTTTGAAGACACCCATCTTGATTTATTTATGTTTTTTACTAAATGTAGTGTTTTTATTGATTTTAGATCTGTTTTTTATGCTTAAAGTAATGTGGGTGTTTACTATTTAGGGTTTTTGATAGTTTAAATTAGGGTTTGAATTATTTTATATTATATATATACATATATATAATTTTCTGTGGGAATGGGGTCAAGGGGTGAATTGGGTATTGAGAATTTGATGTCTGCAAGTAAATCTTTGAAGGGTAATATAGAAAAGTGTAAATCTTTAGGGTTATCGTTACGAAAAGCTGGGCCTAGGTTAGAAGAGATTAATCAGAGGTTACCGTTACTAGAAGCTGCGGTTAGGCCTATTCGTGCGCAAAGGGATGCGCTTGATGCAGTTGGTGGTCATATAAATAGAGCTGTGGTTCCGGCTGCTGCTGTTTTGAAAGTGTTTGATGCGATTCATGGGTTGGAGAAGTCGTTATCGGATCCTCAGTCGGATCTTAATGGGTACCTTGCGGTTTTGAAGAATTTGCAGGAAGCGTTGAGGTTTCTTTCGGATAATTGTGGGATGGCGATTCAGTGGTTGGACGATATTGTCGAGTATTTGCAGGATAATAATGTAGCGGATGTAAGATACACTAATAGCTTGAAAAAGGCTTTAGAGTATCTTAAGGAACTGCAGAGTAAAGAAGAAAAGGGTCGGCTTGATGGTGGGCTTTTAGAGGCGGCTTTAGATAGGTTGGAGGTTGAGTTTAGACGTCTTTTGAAGGAAAATAGTGTACCATTACCTATGTCTTCATCCCCGTTGAAAGATGAACAAGCCTGCATTGCCCCATCTCCGTTGCCTGTCCCTGTCATTCGGAAGTTACAAGATATTCTTAGAACCTTAATCGCTAATAACAGACTTGAAAAATGCAAATCTGTTTATGTTGAAGTTCGTAGTTCGATTGTTAGAGCAAGTTTGCGTGCATTGAACCTGGATTATTTGGAGATTTCAGTTTCAGAGTTCAATGATGTGCAGAGCATCGAGGGTTACATAGCTAAGTGGAGTAAACATTTGGAGTTTGCAGTGAAGCATTTATTTGAGGCTGAATATAAGCTTTGTAATGATGTTTTTGACAGATTGGGATTGGATGTATGGAGGGGTTGTTTTGCTAATATAGCAGCCCAAGCAGGCATGCTTGCTTTCCTCCAATTTGGGAAAACCGTCACCGAGAGTAAGAAAGATCCAATAAAGTTATTGAAGTTATTAGACATTTTCGCGTCTTTAAGTAGGTTAAGGTTAGATTTTAATCGTCTTTTTGGTGGGGCTGCCTGTGCTGAAATTCAAAATCTCACAAGGGATCTCATCAAAAGAGTGATTGAAGGAGCTTCTGAAATTTTTTGGGAGCTTTTACTTCAAGTGGAGTTGCAGAGACAAGCCCCACCTCCACCCGATGGCAGTGTTCCAAGACTTGTGAGTTTCATCACTGATTACTCCAATAGGCTTATTGGAAACGACTATAAGTCAATCTTGAACCAAGTTCTAGCCATTGAAAAAAGTTGGAAGCATGAAAAGTTTCAAGAAAGTCTTCTTCATGATGAGCTTCTTAATTTGATCCGAGCCATTGAATTGAATCTTGAGTCATGGTCAAAGGCTTATAATGATACCATCCTTTCATACGTTTTCTTGATGAACAATCACTATCATCTTTATAAGCATTTAAAAGGCACAAAGATTGGAGCTTTATTGGGTGATCAATGGTTAAGAGAACACCAAGATTACACAGAGTACTATTCCACCTATTTTTTAAGAGAAAGTTGGGCAAAACTTCCTTCTCATTTAAGTCGGGAAGGCCTGATTCTGTTTTCTGGAGGCCGTGCCACTGCACGTGATCTTGTAAAAAAGAGGCTTAAAGCTTTCAATGAAGCTTTTGATAACATTTATAAGAGGCACTCTACATGGGTTCTAATGGAGAAAGATTTACGGGAGAAGACATGTCAGCTTATCATTCAGGCAATTGTTCCTGTTTACAGAAGTTATATGCAGAATTACGGGCCATTGGTTGAACAAGATTCAAGCGCTAGCAAGTATGCAAAATTCACTGCTCAATCTTTGGAGAAAATGCTCAATTCTCTATTCTCACCAAAACCGTTGAGACATAGTAGTTTTAAAGTCCGGCAACAGAGTAGTAAATTCAGTAGTAATGGCGTGGAAGATCAGTATTCTGCTTCGCCGACTCCTACCATTGCATCAGCATGAGACGGGTTCTTTGTACATATTGAGGAACTCAGTGTATAAGAACACCTTAATTTATATTTTTGAAGTTTGCTGTATGAAAAGGAAGTTTTCGGTTTTTGTTTCTTGGATCTGCATACTAACCAGCCAGCAGAAGATTAAAACGACAAGCATAGTGGCGGGTGATGTTTAGCCTTTTCAGGGCGGTCTTTGTTGGTTGAATCCATAATTATTGGTTCTGTTTTAGGTTTCGCAGCAAGTTAAATTATTAAATTTAGTGCTGTTCTTTTACTGTACAATTATTTTGGTATAAAGTGCATCTAAGAACTCTGGCACCATAATTTTCACAGTAACTTTAAATCTTGAAATAGATGTGTATTTTATAAAGTTTGGTTTACATGGGCTAATGATGTTACATGTGGGCAATCTGTTTTTATTTATGTAAAGTTTACCTTTGTTATTGTATAAGTAGGTTTAGCCAAATTTGTAACTACTCAGAGTTACAAAATGACTTTGCTTTTTGATGGTTGGCTTGGTAATGACATTCAGGCTACTGGCATTTTTCTTCGGAATTTCAATTTTAAGGTTCCCCAAACCAACCAATGACTTTTGAAGAAGACGTTGACGAATCTTGACCCAACAAGCGCATTTCAGTTTTTATCACAATACTTTTTAATTAGCTCAAGAATCAATTCTTTATGGCTTTGCAAGATTCATGGTTCAACTGCTTGTTCCTCGTCTTCTCGCGAATTTTGTTTTGGAGATACAAATAAGTTATCTATGTGCTCTTGTATTCAGTCAAATGCTCAATTGTCAAATCATTGTGTTAGATTTTGTATCAAATAGTTACTGTAATTGATTGAAGATCATCATCAGAGTATGTTTTACCTATCTTCAACTTTTTTTTGTCGATCAAATATTATGCCATGTATAACCTCTAGCTAGAGTATGAGTTCATCACCCATAAAATCTCCAAAATCTTTGTATTGATATAATAGATTTCAAAAGAGATGTACAAGATCAAATTGTTTGAATTGTCAAACCAGTCTATTAGCAAATCATAACGAAAATGTTACATACAAAGACTTTGATAACCAGTCAATTTCGCTATTACTACTTGGTAGTAACCTTTTATTGTTAAAATCTAGCTCGGCATTTGTCTATCTAAACCCTCTAAAATTGTATTCTGAGGACAAAAATTGCAACCAACCCCTGAAAACAAAACTTCCCTAATGTATTCACTTGGCTATACAAACACATCCATAGATTTACAACGCTCCCTACGATGGCAAATACTGTTCAAGACATTGTTTTAAGTTTTGAAGAGTAACGGGCTTCGTTATGAAAGAGTCCATGCCATTGGTGAAACATTCTTCTGCGCTTTCTGACATTGCATTTGCAGTCATCTGGAAAAATCATCAAGTTTTAGAGGCAAGTTAAAGATAAAAAGGGTAAAAGGGTAAGCGCCATTGGAATTAATTGATTTCCTTGTAATCACATTATGTACTTACAGCAATGATGGGAATTCTCTTTCTGGGTTCCATCAATATTTGATTGCCAGAAGGAAGATCCTGCAGTTCAATTGCAGCTAACCGTGCTTCATCCCAGCTGCCGGTTCTCTCATATGAACGGATCAATCGTGTAGCTTGAAGACCATCCATTACGGGCATGCATACATCCTGCAACCAACGTAAAACCACAATATTTCACTCCGTATTTGAAAACTCAATCGTAACTAATTCATACTGATTGATCAGTTCCCCAAGACCCAGTTTACTAAAGTAATTATTTAAAAGTGACTTATAAGGACATGAAGAAAATACCATAAGAACAAGAGCATAATCACAACGTTGAACAGCACGCACAGCTTCAACCCCGTTATTCACAACATCCATATCTTGATTCAACTGTTTCATCATCCTCTTTGCTACCATCACGTTCACAACATGATCTTCTACTAGAAGGATTTTAGGTCTTGCTGATGATTTGGATCCTTCATTCAAGTTTCTAGAAATACACCCCAAGGATTTACCAGAATTCTCCCTTGTCAAATCCATGCTCGAGGGTCGGTTTTTTTGGATGCAAGGATCGTGGAATGGCCGATCTTGAGTATCATGGTTTGTGTTACTTTCAGCTACAATACTGGATATATCCAGCTTTTCGTTACCAATTACATTTCCTGTTACCTTGCTTGTTCGGCTTGAACCGTTAGAGGATAAAAGAGTGCCTAAAGTCCGTGGACTAAACTGGAAAAAACTACAAGTAACATCATCTTCAATGGATCCATTATCATCCACATCTTGGAACTCCTCGTTTTCATCTGAACTTTCACAAGCATTGGGAACTTTGTAGGGTAGAATAAATGTGAACGTAGATCCACAGTGTTCTTTGCTAGAAACCGTGAGACGTCCACCCATAAGCTCAACCTGGTATATTGACAAGAAACCATGCCTTATGATCAATCAGTCAAGTAAGTAAAGATAAAGGTCCACTGAAGCCGATGTTTAAGAAACATTACCAGTTGTTTGCATATGGCTAAACCTAATCCAGTCCCACCATATTTTCGAGCTGTATCTGCACCAGCTTGCATGTATTTCTTGAATAATGATGGTAATGCAGTTTCTGTTAAATCATAGTGAAAACATGTGAGCAAAAAGTAGATAAATTGCTCACATAGATGAGTACTAATTGCATATAAACTGAATTTAATGGCCTATGCTATACTAT
This sequence comes from Solidago caesia, assembly GCA_028566075.1. Classification (NCBI taxonomy): domain Eukaryota; kingdom Viridiplantae; phylum Streptophyta; class Magnoliopsida; order Asterales; family Asteraceae; genus Solidago; species Solidago caesia. The sequence goes on from JAOXNX010000028.1 coordinate 17,701,926, forward strand.
ATAGACCTCTAAATTAGAAATTTTAACAGAAAGTACATTCCTTTTTCCAAGCAAATTGCTCTTTAGAAAATTAGAAGATTAGGAACATAGAAATGCACCTGGGATTCCAATTCCGGTATCCTGAACATCACAGCATATCCACACCACAGTTTCATGTGATTGAGGTCCGTTCCCCATGTGTTCATCTAACAATATATTGCTTCCTGCGGGAAGCAGCGGCTCGTTTGTTTCCGTCTTTAACTTTTGCTGATCTTCTAGAGATGGGTCTGCTATTACATAAAGATTTATCTTAACCTTCCCTTGGTGGGTAAATTTGACAGCATTGCTGCAGAAAATGGTGTGAAATTTGAAAAAAGAATCGAAACATTAAACCAAGATTTAACATTGATTAAACCAAGTTTGTGCATTGCATTGTACCAAATTATCTGACTATATAGAAATATATTTATATATTTATGTAAGACCATGCATACTAAACGGAACCTTGAGAGTGGTAGATGTACCTGATTAGGTTGGTGAGGATTTGTCGAATTCGTAGAACATCACCAATAACCTGGAAATAAGTCATGATGTTAACTTAAATACCTCTGATAATGTATTTTATCATTGGTGGATCTAGGATTTAATACTAGGGTATGCACTATTATAATAGCACTTATAATCTTCACCCCTATTCATATATTATATGGCTCTGCAGTCTGCAACTACATGTCGTATGAAAAGAGTACATTTTTCATGGACCAAAGGGAATACTATTTATTTACTTAATGTTATTTATGGAAAGTATCTTACCTCAATCGGAACATCGTCTGCTACATGTCCTTCCAATATTAGCATCTTTTTTAGTGATGCAGCAGCGGTTTGGAGTACATGCTTGATCACTTCTCTGGGCCTAAACTTTGTAGCTTCAAGCCTCATAACACCTAGAGCAAGTATTAAACATTCAGCTTTGCAAATCTCATATACTCACTTAAGTCATTTTCATCATTGAACAAAGAAAATGGATAACTTAGAAAATGATACAAAGAAAGGAATATGAAAAATCTCAGATAAGATTTGCCACAAAAAGGTCCAAAAGTCAACCTGATTCGACTTTGGAGAGGTCGAGGATGTCATTTATAAGTTGAAGGACTAAATCACCCGAAGATAGCATGACACTCAAGAGTTGTTTTTGGTCTTTATCGAGCTTTGTAGTTGATAGAATCTCTGCCATGCTAACGACCCCAGATAAAGGAGATCTTATCTCATGTGACATTGTTGCTAACATCTGTTTTGCTCTCATTGTCTCCTCTACAAGAAAGTTAATTGCAAAAAAAATAAAAATAATGTTCATACCTTCAAAAGAATAGAATATAATGACATCATTGACCCATTTTCAGTTGGTACCAAAAAGAAAAAAGAAAAATTTTAGAGGATATGTATGAACAATGCATTTGCATACCCTCAACAGAATCAAACTTTTAAGTAGGGTAAAAATATAAACAGCAATAAATTGCAACGGTAATGAAGAACGATATGAGAAATAGTGGATGTGTTAAAGCTAAGGTGAAAAAGATAACTGCTAAACCTGTTATATGAATAGTTTTGTTAAGTTCGGTCTCCCTTGCCTTTTGCACGGCTATTTCCTCTCGGAGCTTTGCCATCTTTTCTCTCTTTCTTACCTAAAATCACAGCCATGTTATGGTGAACATGGTGAATCCCTCTTTACATAGTTACTTAAGACCGGTAAAAATTTGAAAATATAGATATCAACTGACCAATAAGAAAATATACAGATGTGGCAAAATGGCCGGGTCACTCTTGTTGGTTAACAGGTAAGATTGGGTTGACCCGAACACTTTTTGTCCATTTTCGAAGTTTTGATTGTTATAACTAACGTGTTTAATATGATTACAAAAAGCTATATTACTATAATAACAATATAAGTTTTGGATAAAACAGTTTTGGATGATGTAAATCTAAACTTTGTGAGACTTGTAAGTTGTAACCCATTTGACCCTGTTTATTTTTAGCTACAACATCTTCTTGGACCCATTTGACCAGTTAGAGGTACACCATAACCCAAATTGACCCATTTATAAGTAAATGGGTCGAGCTGCCACTTCTAATATAGCATGACAATCGATGACTCTTACTTGGTCGGTTATTTCCATTCCCATATAATTCACACCAATCGCCTCGCCTTCTTTGCTAAAAACAGGTTCAACGTATATCAAGAATGTTTTAGCTCCAAATAATTCGGTCTCAAATGTAATTTCTCTCTTTCCTGGTAATCCTTTTTCGAGAACTTCCCTTTTGAAGTCTTGGGATTCCTTAACACCGCCACCTTTGAATATTTCGGTATCTGTTTTCCCAATAATTTCCTAAAACATTTTATAAACATTAGATCTAAGTGATAAAAGATGCAACCTTGAAAGTTTAAACATGAAAGTTTCACATATATAATCAAGGTTTAGTTGCATAAAAAGGTAATACATTTTGGTCGAATTTCTATTTCGGAGAGCCAACTTTATGTTCATCCATAGAACAGCTCAAAATTTCTTTAAAAATCGATTTGAGGTAGTTTCTCAGTACCATCTCAATAAAAGTCCACATTTCAAAGGTACCAACACTTCATCTTCCATGTCAGCGCTTTGAACTGGTAACATTACTACACAGAGTACCTTAAATCGAAAACTTTGATAGTGTGAGGTTTCTTATGGATGAAAACGAAGTTAGTTGCCTAAAATAGAAATTGGACCAAAGTTGGTTAACTTTTTATGCAACTAACCCTATAGGCTATAGATGACTGACAATCATACTACCTCCTCTCCCAAACTTGGAAAATGATTATAGATGAATCGATATCTCAAATCTTTATCTTGATGGCCAATGACAACTGGTGCATTCTGAAGAACAAAATGTAGGAAGTTATCGGCCCTTTTCAGAATCTGTGAAAGTTCTTCAACCGGTGATGATTGCTTCTCGAGCATTTTAATGCTTTCCTCCAACTTTTCCAACAGTATTTGCTCCCGTTGGACACTCGCTTCTAACAATTTCTCAAAATGCAAAGCCCGCTGCTTCCAATACTTAACTGTATCACTATCATATTCATCATCTATTTCTAATCTTTCATCTTTAGTTATAACATCATATCGCCTCTTGGGAACATCTTGAAATATTTCATAAACTTCTTCAAGTATAGAAACTGGGCGTTTATCACCTCCATATCTTTCATCTTCAAACTGATGTTCTTCCAATATTTCCAATTTCTTGAGCTCAACTTCATGTTGTTGTTTGCTTAGATTCTCGAGTTCTTCCCTTAGAAGTCGTACTACATTTTCTTGTTTCCATTCCCAGTTTTTTACAAGATAAGATAATTGAGAGGACCCTTTCTCAGTATAGTTTGTGAGCTCAAGTAGGCGTTTAAAGTCAACTATAGTTGGTTCTTCAGTAAAAGCCAAATCTTCTAATAAATCTTGATCGGCTCCTGGTTTTTCAACATTAAACTTTTTTCCAGCTGCATCAATGTCTTCAGGCCACATTGAAGACAAGATTTCAACCTCCATATCTTCGGCATTGTTGTCTTCCATAATAAACTCGAGTTTAGAATAGTTGGATAATCATTCGATACTGAGATTGGTGTTATCTACTGAGATTTATAGGCTTCAGCATATGCGAGAGGCATTTATGCTTGAATTAATTCTGCAATAAAATGGTCAAAAAGTTGCTAAATGCTCATAGTAAAAAAAGTCTACTTGACTTTCAAAGGTCAATTGTAGTAAAGTTCAAATTCAAGTTCCAAATTCCAAATTATGTAAGTTCTTAGATCTTAATCCATAATGTCTTTTCTATAATATACTTGTTAACTCTTAATGTACTCATCAAATCTATTGGTTTACCCTAAACAGTATTTTAGTATCCAATTAAGCCAATAAAAGTCCCTCATTTCACACAAAAAGTCAAACTGGCTATTCTTTTGACTAGCGAGTATATGTACATGTACTACACATAGCTTCAAGCCTTCAAGTGTCCAACATTCACAACAATTAGTTACAATATCCATCTTTACTTACCTGAATGCTAAACATCTCATATCGCAAACAATCGAGATATATCGATCGTTAATGGAGCTTCCAAGTTGGAAGCAGGGGCTGTACCAAAGGGGGGTCAATGCCCCCTCGAAATTTAAATTTTGCCATGTATTTTTAAAATTTTCATGGATTTTTTAAATTTTCCTATGAGTTTTTAAATTTTCCTATGAGTTTTTAAATTTTTACCCCTTCTTGGATTTTTTTTTTTTTATAGATTTTTAAATTTTGCCCCCTTTGGGATTTATTTTTTAGTACCGCCCCTAGTTGGAAGGGTAGTTCTGACATCCAAATATGTAGTATTCCAATAAAATAAACCAACACCCATGCTAAAAACATTTATTTAATAAGTTTTTCCCATTATGCAAGTATGTACCTTTTCTGGCAATGCTAATAATTTGAATAATAATACTCCGTATTTAATAATCCTACAAAAAAATATTGCCTAGTGCCCACATCCCAAAATAATATACAATCATAAGCCTTTTAATTTATGCATCCATCAAAAGACAGAAATTTAAAAAAAGTTGAAAGAACTTGAAAAGGGTAACTTATTTCATCAAACCAAACAGTTACCGGTCAATATGATCCAACGATCCTCGGCTCACTTTCTGTGTTTGAACAAGAGCATAAACACTATCAAATGGAGAATCTTGAGAGCTCAAAATTCTGCAAGGAGAAACAAACCCCACAAAATTTAGCCATGGATGATTGAAACCCAGAAATTATTTTAGCTAAAAGTTGGTTACTTGCTAAGTTGCTAACGTACGAGGTTTTCCCTGTTCGGTTACTAGGAAGCAATGTTTTAAAAACCGGTATTTTAGTCGAACCGGTTTTCTCGCCGGGGCCGGTCGAACCGGTCGGCTTATTTTAATATATATTTTATTTTTTTTTAATAAAAATACTACTAAAATTGTTATTTTTTTTTATAAAAATACTACTAAACTTGTTACAGTCCAACGAAAATAGTCAAAATATAATTACAATCCAGTCAAAAATAATACCAAATAGGTATTTCATAACAAAATATAAGTTTTAAAGTTCACAAACAATAAAAAAAAAATAACATTAAAGTATACATATCACCATAAAAATAATTCCAAAAAAAAAAACGAACAGACCGGTTGAACCGGGTAAACCGGCCAAAACCGAAAAAAACCGGCGGTACGCAACAGTAGAAAAAACCGCCAAAAAACCGGGGTTAAAAAACCGGTCGACCGACCGGCGGTTGAACCGGCCGGTTCGAACGGGTTTTTAAAACATTGGCGACTACTGCCGGTGGTGTAACAGGAGCGGTCGCCCATGATCGAAAGCGCCGTCATCATTATTTTATTATTATTATTGTAACGCCCCAAAGTTTTAAAGGTAATAAAATAACCTAGTTTTGTAGTTTTGTCATTTATGAAAGTTCCTTGTATTTTATTTTGAGAATGGAATACTTAGTAGTTGGAACTTTAGTGGGTAGCGGGTATAATACCCACCTAATTTATTCAAAACCGGAATGGGGGGAGTATGATACCCCATACCTTGTTTATCATTTCATCCACTTTCTCTTCTACTCAAACACTCCACCATCCATCTTCAACAATAATCATCTCAATCTTCCACCAAATCTCTTGCAAAGATCATCATCCATTCAAGATTCAAGTCCCATTTTCTAGTATTATCAAGTAACAAGGTGTAGTGTGAGTGTGGACGAATTTGGGGAGAAGAAAAGAGGGGTTTTGTGTGATCCTCACTCCTTTCCATTTCTTATATCATCTAAGGTAAAGATTACCCTTTTATTATTGATTTTGATTTAGGGTTCATAAGTGGGATTTGGGGATTCTATGTTAGTTGGTGATCATCTTTGTTTCACCAAGGTTGTTAGTGATTTTACCCATTTCCATTGTGTATTATTGTTGTCATTGAGCTTGGTGAAAGAATGGTATTTTGATGTACCTATATTTTTGAAATGGAAATTTTAGTAGAAATGATGAAATTATTTAAATGGGGATTTTGAAAGGAAATGGCAAGGTTGTTTGGGTAGTAATTGGGAACTAGCAAGATTGATAGTTTGAGTTTGTATGTTAGAAGATGGCCTTATGTAAAGTTATGATTTTGAATTTGCTAGGTTGAGAGCAAATCCGTGTATTGTGTGGTCATCTTGCGTTATTGCATTGGAGGTGAGTTTCTCGTATGCTTATATATGTGTATTGGGTCGGTTACAAGTAAGGGGGTAGCCCGAGACTTGTAGTCGATTCGGTATAGGTCCATGAAATGGACAAATTGTTAGTTTGCACCGTTGGGTGTAAGATTTGGTTAGACACACGCCTGTGCGCGTGTGCAAAGTTAGACCACACGTGTAGTGTGGGAAGTAGCTATGGATCCATAATTGTTTGTTAGCTTGTAAAGTATGCACAAAGAGACGATATGACGATATGGTAGGCTTTGTACACCGCTTTACATGTTTTTG
>JAOXNX010000028.1:17737898-17757406 GCA_028566075.1 Solidago caesia
ACTTACCAATCGAACCCCAAACGAGTTTAGATCGAAAACCTTCAAAAGTTTTTAGAGAGAGAAAGCTAGAGAGAGAGTGGGGATCTTGATTGTGGATGAAAATGAAGGTTGAAAACTATTTATACTCCCCACAAGGACTCTCGCAAGACTTTACAGTTTCACCCGGAAAACCATTCGATTAAACGAATCTTTTGACTCGAAACTCATTAAGACATAAAACGTACATCAAAACATTTATTTTTAATTTACGTCCGTAACGACTATAAACTTGACATATTTTATCGAAGAAAATAAACACGTTTTAAAATACTATGGCAACGGCGATCTAGAACACGGCCGGACAAGGCGCTCCGGTGACGGTTGTCACAAATGTGTTCCTCAATTTCGAAAACCAATCGGCAAATATCGGGACGAAGACACTGTTTCAAGTAAATGGCGCAACATGCGCGCATCAATTCACTACTTCAACCAAATTTACGCACGTATGAACAACTATCCTAGCGGTGCAAACGAGGTAAGAATCCAAAATGCGTTGGCCGAGTATATAGAAATGTGTGGTAGACTTTTTCATTATTTAGCGGAGTGGGAGTTGCTACGTACAAGTCCGAGCTTTTCATTTTAAGTTTTTATTGTTTAATTTTAAGTTTTTGTTGTTTTTTTTATTCGTATTGTCTCTTTTTTTAGGAATGTAATGTTTTTTTTTTTTAGTAATGTAATGTTGTTTTTTAGATTTAATGAAATTATGTATTGTCTTTAAATAAATGTTGTATTTCATATAAAATAAAAATGTTAGGAATTTTTTTTTTATGATAATAAAGTACCGCCACGTGTTAAAAGAAGCCCCCTATTAAGAAGCCTCACTCCCACATTTTCAAGGGCTTCTTCCCATGTGACATGGCGTCACATGGCGGAAGAAGTCACCCTCCATTTGAAGCCTTACTCCATATAGCCTAAGGCTTTACCCAACCATAACCTTTTTCTCATTTCTTTCTCACCGTCACATTAGCGTCATATCATCTCTTTCTCATTTCATAATCCAGAAAATACCAATACCAATCATACATCTTTCTCTTATATTCCAAGATATTTTATTATTAAATAAAACAATAAAAAGAAACAAACTTTACTTTTTTTTAATTGGTTGAAAAGTACCAATACCCCACCCCAACCCCTTTTTTTCTTGCATTTTCTCACCAGAAAACATAGAACGGTTTCCTTGAGAAATTGGCTGAGAAAACACCACATGGTATTCTAAGAAATCATGTGAGAAAACTTTGAAAAAATAATGGGTTGGGAAGGGTCTAAGATTTACGTATTTTGTAGTTTCTACTTTTGATAGCAATGCATGTTGACGACTTTACTCCATTAAACATAATACTCCTAGGGAAAAATCATAAACAGGTTAGAGGAGAGTTTTGGCATTGATTGAATTGAAGTTTTGTTAGATGATACTATTTTTGAGTCGGAACAAGCTACTTCTATGTATATTGATGTACTAGTTGGGCACTCGCGCGATTCGGCGGCGACAATACACATCGTGTGAGGTGTCGTGACGACGTTCATTTCAAACCAAATACTTGTATAAGAAAATGATAACATTGTACCCGCGCAAAGTATAGAAGAAAATGTTCCGATGAATTAAAAAAATTCATTATTATTTTTCATAATTATAAATTTCAAAATATAAGTTATAATAAATTAAATTGATATTAAATAAGATAATTGTATAAGAAGGAAAGTTTGACTAAACGTATAATTAATAAATTACTAGGTGTATTATAAGTATATCAAGTAGAGATGTTTAAAATAGTTAAGAACATAAATATATTATTTATGAAGATGTTCAAATGTCGAGGACCACCATCGTCATCTTTGAACTGACAAAAACTTAGGCACCAACATCTTTGAAGGGAGACATGAAATCGCAATCTAAAACTTACATAACCATGTTTTAAACCATTAGGCGATATTGATGTGCGAAACATTATTTTTCTCATAGATTTTGGTTGATAGTGTTAGGGGAACCGAGGATAGACTAATTTTTTTGATAATGTTGGGGAACTAAAGAAAAACTATTTTTTTTTGTCTAATGCTAAAAAAAGCAAATAGCAGTCGAGCTAAATGCATAGTTTCGACTCCTATATAATTCACTCATTATAAAACTAGTAGTCAAAAGAATTGTTATTTTAATAGATATAACTCCTATAAGATGTAATTTAGGAATAACATTATTTCTAGTTAGATTGAGACACCTTGAACAAATGTTAATAAGTTGTAATTTTTTTGTGAGATTCAATTCGCTTAAAAATGACATTAAAATTTTAAACTCACTATTAAAGTGGTATTTAACAATATCTCTGTAGAAAAGAAAACAACATTTACAAATTTTTTAATTTTTTTTACATTTTATATATTTTACTATAGAAGGATCAAGAAACTTCTCAATGTTTACCATAGATCACATGTAAAGTTATACATACCTTTCTCATATCTTACTCTCAAATCCTTAACCAAATCAAGCACAACACACACCTCTTCAAATATCAAATTTCCCCAAAAATACAAACTTCTCTTTTCTTTAACCACACTTTCAAGTTGACTTGACGTTGACTTCTCTATTTACATCCACATGTAGCAACCCCAACACCCCTTTTTTTTCTTCTTCTGTATTTCCTTCAAATCCAAAATCAGCCAACCCTAAAACACACACAAACTTTTTGTCATATTCAATTATAAAATCAATTCAACTCTCAAAAACTACTAAATTCCACCACATCTCTTAAAGGTTCGATCTTTTCTTTAATTTTAGTCTTTAATCTTAGTTTTCTTGATTATGTTTCTATAATATGAACCGGGTTTTGTTTATATCAAAATCTTTCTTGATTTTAGGGTTTGTTACTATTTTATAATTTTATTTAATTGCTTAAAGATTGAATTTTTATCATAAATTCTTGAATTTAAGACATGGGTCTTGCTTATATCAGCATATCTATTTATGTATTATATAAATTTTAGGGCTTTTTTTAGTAATTTTCAGGGTTTCTATGTTGTTGCTTATTTGGGTTTGTTGTGTATTAATTGCTTAATTTTAGCCCTTACTGCTATGTTTAACTTGCAGTAAAGTTTGTATATGGTGTTGATAATTATTTCTAAGAGACGATTATTTAGTTTGGTTATATTTATGGCAATTCTGAAGAATATTAATAGTCTTTTTCTGATTTTCCTAATTGTTTTATTTGCCTAACTTTTATAGGGTTTTATTTCGAGAAATCTTTTTGGGAAATTTTGGGATAATGTTGCTGTCACATATGGAATCAAAGGGACAAAGATGGCCAAATGTTAGATTGGGAGAAATAGGAGATGTATCTACTGCTTATAATTATGGGCTGCCTGACATGATGATGAACAACTTATGGTCGGTATATGATTTTAACATACTTCAAGAACCACAAAATGATCATATTTATGGCTTCCCTGAGCAAGGGTCATCTGAGTTTACGGTTTCTGATGCCGCTTTATCTTCTTCGAGGTTTTTGCTTGATATGGAACAAAGCAGAGAGAATGATATGGAACAAAACAGAGAGAATGATGATCCAAACTCGATAAAAGACGCAACTAATGAGACTGAAATGGTTGATTCTAAAGTGACACAAAAGAGCGTAAAAGGCCCGCGAAGCAAAAGATGCAAACGAACTGTTTTTGAAGGTCCGTGGAGCTTTGTGTCAACTCCATCTATGGATGTTTATGAGTCAACTGATAATCAAGGGTCTGCTATGAGCAAAAGGACTTTGGTGAATGAGGTCAGTGGACCCACTTTCAAGAAACCAAAGGGTCAATATCTTGAAAACAGTGATTTTGGTTCGGAATCTGTTAGTGTAAATAGTGTTGGTAGATGGTTGGAGGATGTGGGGTTTGGCAGATATGCAGATATGTTTGAACTGCACGAGGTTGATGAAGAAGCATTGCCTTTGCTTACTCTTGATGATCTGAAAGAGATGGGCGTTCTTGCTGTTGGTCCTCGAAGGAAACTGTATGCCGCAATAAGTCGACTTAGGGGCGACTAACTCATCGTGAAGTGATCTCCAGACATGTTAATGTAAGTAGTATGTGTCTTCAACATGTTTTTTTTTGAATGCCTTCTTGGTGACTGATCATAGATGTGTTTTAGATAATAGATGGATGAAATGATCTTTTCTGATAAAGCCTCTTGAATTTTGTGTTATATGTTTGCTAATTTGCGTTACCCATGAGGTAATGATGCAGTATAGAATCGTGCAGAACCATGATACACAGATTGGAACTACACAAAATGTTGCAAGATGGTATTAAGTGTTAATAACCGAATGGCAGAATGTTAAATAAAAAACATAGGGTTCTAAGCTCCTAAGTGGTTGCCAAGCTCTTATGACTCGGCTTTCATGAAGAAGTATTGCCGTGTATGGTGTGTGAATGTATGTTATACCGTGATGACAGGAGTCAAAATCAAATGATCGATTACAGTATAGTAAAAGTTATTGAAACAGGAAAGTAATAGATATCTAGTATTGCTAGACAATTATCATATATTTTACCCAAGATAACATGCTTATTTGTCTAACTGCAAGAAGCATTGCACATCTAATCATGTTCTATGGTAAGCATTGCATATCTTATTTGTATAACATGCTTATTTGACCTCAGTAATCATGTTCTATGGCTACAGGATCCGGTCATAAAGCTTTTACAACAAAATGTTATAATACAAGAATACGTTGTTCGCTATTTCCAAACACATGATATATGCTTTGCGAAGGCACAGGTCACCTGTGTATTGTTGAACTGTAGATGTATGCTAATTATCTTGCATCATACTGGGAATTCGCCTGGGGTGGGGTTCGGCTTGGCTTGGAAACTGGTGAATGTGCACAAGGACTATTTCGACTAGTCTTTGACAACTTAATAAATAGACCCATATCTTGGCTACCTGAACGTATGAAACTCAACTCAATTTGATTACGTACTGCAAGTTTGATGCACATGAAACATTTCTGACATCGTCTACTCTTTCTTTGATCTTGCTTAAACCCTTTAATCTATAACTGCTATATGTTAAAGTTTTAGATTGCATTCTAAAATGTAACAAAAACTATATAAGAACACACATTAAATTTATGTTGGAGTTTGCTTTGTTGCATCTTGGAACCGGGCGTTAAACTAGATGGCTTTAGCCTGATCTTTAACATAACACCAATGGTGGCCTTTAATGAATTCCATCTTAGCCCAACAATAACCAACTTCGAAGTTTCATGGGCCAAAAGTTTGTTCGAGATACCAAAATCAGGATGTTACATCTACGAACTTTAGGCATGGTCACTAGTCCATGGTTCAATTCCATGACCGATGATACGAAGACCAACAAATTAGGAGTGATAATCCAGGTTGGATGGGTAGGTTGAAATTACATCTCTCAAACCTTACCAGATAATATAACTGGGCTGGGGGTATCATCCCAACCGTGATTGCTAACCCAAACATGACCTGGTTAGCTTGCATTTTAACCATGACAATCGGGGAACATAGGTTATACGTATGTGCGTTGGCATTTTTGTTCAGGTCAATCGTGCTGGTTTTGGGTCAAAAGTGTCAAGCAGGTTAAGCTTAAATACTGTAGCTCAAACAAAGTTTCTTTTCTGGTCAAATGGGTTTAGGTTCGAGTAACTTCATATATTTTTAAATTACAATATGGTTGATGGCTCGAGATTAGAAACCCTAACCTTTTTTTTTTGTCGGTATGAAGTTGAGTTTCATATTATGTCAAAAGTATTGCCAACATCAACTCAAATAGTATCCACGACCATGTTGTTTGCGGAAAATGCCTTTTAGGATGTGGTTCAGAAAATGTCTTAGGATGTTCGGGAAATGCATTTAACCTTTTATAACCAAAAGCATATTTGATAGAAAGAGCTTATCTTTTAATTCTTTCAAATACGTGTGATAATTTTCAATATATACTAAAACAGGATTTTGAAGAAGGCTCTGGTGCCCACCTGAGCCACTCCTTTTCCCGCTTCTCTCTCCTCTATAATTACATTCCCTTTTTACCTATTTTTAACATCAATACGTTATATTCTATACTCTATTACATTTTATATCTTATTATCTTTTATATCTAATGTATCTTTAATCTAATCAAAATTTCTTAAAAATTTTGCATCGCTTGATATTAATATTATATAAGTGTTTTATGTGTTATAAATAATTTGATTGTAAAATATTTTATAATTTGTCATAACAAACCACATATTGAAACGAAAGATATAAGCTATGTTTTTTGAAACTAACCGTCCATCGGACGGGGCATAAGACTAGTTGTTTCATATAAAGAGATACGGTACCTTTGACTACACTGGTCAATCATACTAATTCAAAAATTCAAAACTGAGGGTGAATTTTGTAGCAAGTTTAACACCATAAATGTGTCTTTGTTTCATTTTTCACACAGATTAATATAGTAGTCAAATTTTTTTTTACCAAAACCTACAGAATCCACATCAGTTTCGGATGATAAAAATAGTTGTTTGACCTAAAAAGTCAAACCATACAGGGAATAAACAGAAATAAGTAGAACCTCAACAAACCTTGTCAAAAATAGGGAATTCCGCTTTGAACCTTGTACAAGCAAATTTTTTAATCTGATCATTTGAACCAGGTTCTTGGAACCCAAACTGATTGCAGGGGAATGCTAAGATTTCAAGTCCTGCACCAAGATGTACAAGTAATAGCATAAAGCCATTGTAGACCTGTTTTCTTTTGGCAGTGTTGCATTACTTTGGTGTTAATTCTACTTCTGGGTCATGAGCAAGAAAAGCATATACCCTCCATCCCTCAATTATAACCTTTTATTTTAGTTTGTCCTCGATAAGTGTCTATTTCCCATATAATTTACCAAGTTTCCCGTGTTACCCATAATTACATTAATCACAAAAATGAATTTTCCTAAACCTTTGTGTATTTCAACAAGGTAACATTCATATTCAACTAACTAATTACTGCAGTAACTTTATAATCATTAAGCTGTGTGTTTTTTTCCATGTGGACAATATTTTTGGATGGAAGGTATTATGCTAATTTGTCTTCTATATGTGTCATGGTGATTAACTCATAATGGACTTAAATTACACTAATCATTCAGGGTATTGTACAATAGCCTTTAATTTTATGAAACTAACCTTGATCCTTGTACTTGTTATAAATTTGAGACAGCTCTGAGTAGTTCGATGATGTTAAACCACTGAACCAAATGTTAATTTTTAGTTAGAACAGTATAACTCATCTCGCATTCATTTTAATAAAACAGAAATTACCATTGTGATGCAACATTGACAATTAGTAGAACCTTTCCTTTGAATTTGGAAAGAGGGACATCCTTTCGATCAATATCCTGCATCAAAGCACAATCATATGTCATGAATTGTGACTAAATACAATTCATTTTATCATATTAAAGTAATTACCTGCATCATTTTTAGGAAACTATAGGTTCATCAAATACAGCTTAAGATGTGCCCGTAAATGAATTGTATATGACCTAATGTTCGAGCATATATGCATTGCATCACATACTTACATACAAATCTTTGACAAAAACACAAATGTAGTATCAACTTATAGATAATCCTAAACGGAAAACTTCCAAAAAAAATGAAAATAACTGCAGTTTTCTTAGATATCCTAAAATTAAAGTTACAACTTTAACAAGAGTTTAAACAAAAAACAGAGCAAAATGGGCTCAAACATATGAATGTAAAAATGTTCATTATATGAATCTTTTGCTATAAAGATTCAAACTTTTTGACAATTCCCGGTCAATATAAGTCATCCACAACTACAAACATATTCCAAAATCACAACAAACATAAAGAACAAAAATCTTGAAGAAAAATCATACCTTTACAGTAAAATCATAAATACTTTTTCCAGTGGCAGCTGCAGCAAAAACCCCGAACCGGGTTTGAGAATTCGTCGAAAACCCGGAAAAGATTTTAGCTTTTAGAGAAAATCCATGTTGTAAAAACCCAGAATTAGATGACCCTAATACAGTTTTTATCCCACAAGGCAATTGGGTTCTACTGGATTTTGAGAAATCAAGAAATGGAGATGTGATGTTTGAAGAACAAGGAATGGATGCCATTTTTGATTGATTGTAAATTAATTAAAATGAAGAAATAAAGATTGAACTTAGAATATGGGGGTTTAAAGAAAGTGGTAATATAGACATGGGCTTTAAAATAAAGTCATTGGTTTGTACAAAAATAAGTGCAGGAACATGACACATCCATCCCAAAATGAAAGGTAGTAAAGAGTACACATTTTCTCAAGGGTGCCAAACTAATAAAAGAAGGGAAATTTGATTTTGGAGTAAATAAAGTTATATAAATGCTTTGTTTGTCTATTTCTGTATTTATTCCGAGTAAAAGATAGTTCATTAGTATTATGCCTAACGACATCGATTACCATCGAATAATAATCGTTGAGTAAATTGCTATGTAGAAAACAAGAAAACTCAATAAATGATTGAACTACTCTAGGAATAATGAGTAGCTTTCGAAACAAAAACTATTACATGAAATTGCATCATCATGTTAACCACCTGTGGTCGTTTCCGAACTTTCCCTAGCAACCCAAAAATGTTTTTAAGGATGATGGTTCGAACTTGAGACTTTTTCTGAAGACATTAGGATGTTTAACCACTAAGTCACCTTAGTGGTAGTTACTATGTTTCTAGAGCCTCGTATTTTTCGTTTCGTACGCAGCCTCCAAAACTTCAGGAAGGTCTCTATCTATGTATACCCATTTTGTAACTCATTTCTTGATTAATGCAATAAAAATCATTTTCTAAATTCTCTTTAAATTAATAGAATGTAGGTCGATCCCACTGTTATTAGGGTTTACTCTAGTAGGGAGCCGTTGAGAGAAAAGCCTTCACAACAGTGTATCCACTTCTTTCAGAATCAACTTATTGAAGCCAAATCGTCAAATTCATGAACAGAGAGTTGAGAGATGGATTATTATAAATAATGCAACTCATCAAGTTTGTTTCATATCACTTTTGCACTTTGTTTTCTTCATGTCCCTTGTTACATCTCCGTTCTGTCCCGTTGGGTTTAATACATTGATTACATTCGAGTTTGTTTGAATATCAAAATCATAATGTTATTTTTTTGGCTCTACTATCGTCAATGTGTAAAACACAAATGGGTATGTGCATTATCGTTATGTACAGTTGCATAACATTTATTTGGTCTTTATGAAAGGAAATCTGGATAAATTTTCTTTCAAAAGCTCTTAGCTTAATTTGAGAAGCTACTTTGAATAGTTTATTTGATTCAAAATAAAAGCCAAAGCTCCAAGTATTTGAAGTTTAGAGCACTTTCATATTTTGGGGGCTAAACTTTTCTTTTTATAAACAATTCTCAAACAAAGTTTTTTTTTTTTACAAATTTTTTTTTAAAGCTTCGTAACTTTAAGCCACAAAAAGTTTCTAAAAGCCACTTACCAAAAACACCCTGATAACTCTAAAAAACAAGCAAAATAAGTAGTAAGGAAATTTCTATTTACAAATCTGAGCCATTAGACAATTTTGATCAAAGCACCAAAAATCTATTGAACACAACCAAATTGAAAGACCACCTACAGTCAAGGAAAGAATCGATTGTCTATCATTCGACTTTATGTAGTTTTCAAATGGTTCGCCATGTAATCTTTTTGCATACCAAAACAAAAAATTGAATAAAATTTGAAATTTGATTCCTAAAATCGAACACAATAGTTGGTTTCATGTTCCAATCAAGAGCTTTTCCATTATTGAATCTTAATTTACTAGTTTAACCCATACAAATCCTATAGACCTAATATAACTTCGACATTATCTTGGTTTGAATTTGGTCATGTCATACTCGTCCCGCCTAGCTTCCATGCTCACTTAAAATGTGAAAAGCACCAATACCAAGTATTTTCTTGTACGTAAGATAAACAAAATCAGATTCACGACAAGATGCAAAAAGGTTATCGTGTTTACAGCAAATATATGATCTGTTAATGGTACCATGTAAGCTACATGACACATATCCCATACGTGCTCCCATATATAAAATGCCAAAATGTCCAACACTAGCAGGAAACTGCATTTGCAGGCTATCATCATCACCCGCATGCTGTGCTGCTGCTGCTGCTATTTGCAACAAAACAGAAGAATTGTACAGCTGAACCATGAATAATCTGCAAATTTGCAATCATGATACAACATAAGCTTGAAGAAACAGATAGAAGAATTATGTTCTAATAATGATCCCATCATGGCTAATAGCAGTGGGGCATTTCCAACCTGTCTACCTATAATTTATAGGCTATAAATGGGTAGATTAAAGTTATGTTTATTAATAACGAGTAAAACTGCTAGGATCAAATAAACAAGCTTAAACGGGTCAGGCAGGTCAAATGTCACACAAAAAGTATTTTTACATCATAAAAACCTCCCAAGTAACTTTAATCAAAATAATAGATTATTATTAGAATAACGCAATATTTGGAATCATACTTGACACACTAATTGTTTACAAAAGAAATGAGAGTGCTTCAGTCCAACCCAAAACAAACAAAAAAACAACTAATGTTGACATGATCCCATTTGGACCTTTTACCCAACCTGCCCATTTGTACCAAAGCATACTCAAATGGGCAAATCTTTTAGTCCAGAAAAGCTTACTTGATTTCATATCGATCACACCTAACAGTTTCAGAATAGTTCATCTTCTCCGGCTGTCCCTCTCTCTTTCTCTGCGTTTATCTCTATCATGATCTCGCTCCTTTTCTCTTTCAATATGTGCATCATAAGTTCTGCCCTTCTCCCTGCTTCTACTGGATGATTTACGCTGTGGGCTTTCACTGCCATGATGACTTCGCTGACGCTTTCTTGAAGATTCACGTGAATCATCTCTTTTTTCCCTTCTCTCTGCAGATGATGTCCCTGTGATTAAAAACATTGTAAATTCTGTTATAGACGGGAAAAAAGAGATTCACCACAAAATGCAAAATGCCAAACAGCAAGAAATAATTAAAACTCACTCTTGTTTGGCGCATCTTCGTTATAATTTGTGAGGCCATACTTATACTGTAGCTGTTTCTGATGTGCCGTCACTTTCTTTTCAACTTCTTCCTTCAGTATGCCCCGCTCTTCCAGGCTTTCACGATATTCTATCAAAGCTACCTCAATCTGCCTCAATTTTTGTCTGCAGATGTGGAACAGTCAAACAGCCATGATTGTAGATGTGAAGTACAAAAAATCATAATAAAACATAAACCTGAGAATTCCACCTGAGTCTATCTATTACTTCTCATGAAAACGGCTTTCGACCTAGCTGTATTGGTGTGACCCAACAGCCAAAAGGTGGCAAGATCAAGTCTCACTTGAGACAATTGGTCTTAATAGGTGAATGTAGGTGTGTAAAAAGAAGATAAATTACCTCTTCTCTTCATTTAGTCCACTATCGGAACTAGTGAGAATTGCCTCGGGGCTGCTACGCCCACCCCCGCCATTCTCACTTCCAGAAGACGAATAGCCTAACCCAAGATCTTTAGTACTTCGTTTTTGCTCATCATCGCTATCATCGTCTTCCCGGGCCCACTTAGAGGCAGGCAATACAGAATCCGGCTTTGCTTTATTAGGGAAGGCTTTTAGCTCGGGTTGTGGGATTGGAATCTTTGAGGCCAAAGATGCTGAACCTTTTCCTTCCGAAATAAAATCATCTTCCACTTGATGATTCCTTCCTGAAAATCCCACAGGCCCTGTATCAACATTACCTTCTCTATGATGATTCTGGGGATATTTCAAGCTATCATTGAGTTCATAACCCCTCTGTTTCTCTGACTCTTCAAGATAAAGCAGTCGTGCCACCATCATTTCTCTGCCACCAACAAGAGATAACCCGTTGTGTCGGCACCGTCTTTCCAGCTCAGCAAGAGGAAGACTCAAGAGTTCTTTCATGGCTGCCCTTTTGCCTATTGCCAATGCTGCATCTGGACCAGTGTCATCAGAACTAGACTTGTCTTCAGTTTCTGGTGCATCGCCAGATATGGAATGGAATGACACAACACCAGAGTTACCAGACCTAAGAAATGTAGACCGTAGCCCATTCACATATGCATCCGAAAATAAGAACCAGTCGGCCCATACTTGAAGGACTTTTAGAACTCGTTCCTGGCAGACAACCGAAAATTAGATATGGAAACAGGTCAAAACAGTTTTGAAACGATAGGTCATTTTAAGTTAAGGGAGAAAGGGGTCGGTTGACTAGCAACCACTTTCTGTTATGTGTTTCTTATAAATCTTTGATGTGATAATGACGATTACAAAAATAATCTACAAGTTTGAGTAAAATGATTCAGTTGCTTCTATCATCACAAATAGACATTGGACGAATGTCAACCTATTCGACCTATTTAACTTGTTTCCCTTTTAGATGAATTCCTTTATTTGAACAGTTAGCAAATAACAAAACCCAGATCAGCCCTTTCATAAGTAGATGGGCCAAAAATACCACATGTATCACATAAAGTTACCTTCAAGGCCTCAGCAGTGATTCTTCCAGTGATACTCCGATACAGGTCATTAAAGCTTTCCAGTATATCAGGCAGATTCGCTTCAAATTTGGTCCGGTAAGCTGAAGCATTCTTTACAGGAGCACTACTATTATGAAGAATGTCTGAGACAAGCATGAGTCGTGCAACTTTAGTTGGTATAGGGGTTTCTTTAAGAGTCAAAGACTCAGTTAAAACTTCAACTATCTGCAATAAATGGAGCTGATATGAGCAAACAAGGAAACACTGACGCGTAATCATAATTCATAACTTCTGATGTCATACCTCTCCAGCAGCATCCGCATTATCTAATGCAAAACCCATTGCTTCCTTGATTTGAATTCTTTCTAACGTTAGCGCACGAAGCATATCTTCAAATTCATCTCTTTGGGCATCAGTCAGTGTACGTTCAGTTTCCACACGCTGCCCATACAGAGCCCATACAAAAAAAGTTATGAATAACCTCACTGCATCTAGCTGAAGTGAGTTCAACTGAAAGGAATATACAGAGGTGGCAAAATCGGTGGGATTTGATGGTGGGTTTAAAAGTACTTACGTAAACACAGGTAAATTTATGGTACAGGGTGTACCATAATAGCCGTTTGTCCTAAACTTTGAATTCTTCTATAGATATTTAGTGTGCCAAACATATGCATACTTATATTTTTCGTTAAAGAATATTTTCATTTTTAACAAAGAAGTTTTTTGAGTTTGTATGCATTTTGGGTTACTTCTTACCTGTTTGACTCATTCGATTCATTATGTTAGTTAATACTTTATATTTTATCCACTGGACCCATTAGAGATCAAGCACAAAGTGAAACAGCGATCGACAAGTAAATCGACCGATCTGGGAATATAATAACGAGATTGTACCCTGCTTCTTCCAGCAGCAAATGTAGTTCCAGTCTCGTCATTCTCTGGGCTCTTGGCTGTTGGCAAAGCAGGCGGTACCCACCTAAAAATTAAACAGTATCAAGTGTCAGATATCATTAATCAAAACTTCTGTAAAAATTACAAGCAATATTTATGTCAATTAGCAGTTGCAGTTACAGTATCAAAACATGCTTCAGGCATTGATTACCTCCCACTACCAGTTATCATGATGAAAGGTTCAGTTCGCCACCTATGCAAAGTATCACCCTGCATTTGTGAAACCAAATGTAACTCTTAAATCCATAATATCTTAGATTAGAAGTGTGCTTTTTTTTGGTCATTGGAAGCAAGGATGCACGGACTAAGTATGTACCTGAGCAAAGGAATACAGTCTCCAAACATAGTAAGTATGCTCTTTAGAGCCAAGTTCGAATAAGAAACTGAAAAGAGGATTTCCACGGACCCGTTCCATTATAGCTTGCTCAAATGCGCAGCCTCCATCAAGAACATAAAGAGCCATTGTATCAATTACTTTGCGAAGACGAAAATCTTCAAGCAGAACAACATTTATATCGGGTACATTGGGAGTAAGAACCTAAGCACCAATGTTACGACATACCAATATCAATACATATTACACCAATGCATCACAGGGTTGAATTTGCCAAATTCTTATCACATTTTATTTCAAATCGAACTACTTCTATTTTTTCCAAAATGTAAGGTAACATACCAAAGATACAGAGTTAACCTACCAACTCAGAATTCTGGCTTGGGACAGCAGTAACTGGAGGACCAGATGGACCAGAGAGAATCACAGTGGCACCCTGCAAACCAGAAAATAACTCGTAAGTCCCTTAAAAGTCGTTACTAATTTAAATCATTAGCTCCAGAAGTCATGTATATCGCATACTTTTGCTAATACTAGGCTTTTACAAATATTATGAGTAACATACCTCTTTACTCCTGATTGCCATTTGTCCTGGAGGAGGGGCAGGGAGTGATTGAGAGGGAAGGGAAACAGATTTACCCCACCCAATATTCAATTCATAATCATAAACAACCACCCCTGGAACATTAAACAATTTTAATCATCACAGTTACTAATAAAGTTGTGGTTCACATGTTACACTAATGATTCAACAAATTTATTCAAAACCTAGATTTTAGATTAATCTTCGAATCTCTCCTTATTAACAAACTACTATATCTAGCAAGAATTCTACATAATCATACGGATCAGGTTGTTGAACTCCACTTCACACAAACTATCATCTGTCAGTCTTGTTTTATTTATGTAAAAAATTGTAGCTCAAGAAGTTGCAATATTTGTAAGGAATTAACCTTGCATTTCATCCTTTGCAGCTTGTCCATCTGCACGGTTCATAAAAGCCACAAAACCACAGTTCTTTTGCCTCTTGCGCTCCTCTTCTGTCCTTGGCCACATTATCTTCACACTAGCAATGGGTCCAAATCTTCCAAATGTCCTTAGGAGAAAATTTTCATCCACCTGGAATGTGCCAAACATAAAAATAGATAATTAGATATAAATAAAAACGCCAGCCTGCATTTCTTCACCAAATGAAGCACCATATTAATAACACCATTTGACCTGAGGTGAAAGATTCCCAACATAAAGATTGGTGGTCTGAGGATCTCCATCATCAAAGGAACCAAATTTCCCACTTGGATCAAATTCATCAGGCAACTCATCAAACCGACTAGATAGCTGAGAAGAGTAAGATACAATAAAGTGATTTCATATGCATTTAACATGTGAATATGTGAAGCTTCAAAACACTTGACGCCCATCTTACAGTTGAAGCAGCACTTTGACGCCCATCTTGCCATTGTTCACGTTCTTGGTTTCGTCTTTCTCTCATTTCTTGTTCGTGCTTTAGTTCCTCCATAAAAAAGTCTATATTTCTTACCTTCCCTTTGCTTTTCTCCTTTGACCTCTCTTCGTCCTTCTATCAACAGTAGAAAAAAGTTATAATCAGCTATATAAAAGTCAAAGCTACAAATGCAAGAAAGTCAAAAAGGTGATAGCACAGAAATGTTTCATCAGTTCACTAACCTGTTTTTCATTTTCTTTACCCTTAGTCGCCATAGGAGGGGGTAAGAAAGAAGGAACATACCTGCAGAGAAAATATAATGATGCATAATCTTCAATGCATGGGTACATGTTCTGGACACAAGTACATATGCACAAACAATAATACTCCTACCTTTACTTTTTCACCTAAATTTTTATAAAGATCTCACACCTAGTCTACAATGTTAGTTACTAATATATCACAAGTTGGTAATGATCGAGTTCATGTTATATCGTTAGTCAGAATTTCAGATATTATTATACTTCATATATCTGGGCAGTGGGCCACACTTGATATGGCAGGAGAAGCTAAGCAAAACCTAATCACGAAAAACATAACAGATGTTGATGAAGTCCAAACAGCATGATGATTCTAGCTCAGGCTAAGAATCAAGAGAGGTTCACTTCTGATCTCTTGACTTGGTTAATGAAGCGCCAGCACTTGCTAAGATGATGCCCAGCTTTTAAGAAGTTTCAAGATCTATGCAACTCTTGTATATAGCTCCAGGCATTGTTACACAAAATATGTTTACATAGAAAAGGTTACACTGTAACTGTAACTAACTTTATCTTTGTAAAATGTGGCTTGAGCACATACTGGCCGACCCTAAAAGCAGAGGTAATAAGCATATTTATACAGGCTCATACACTTGGGATTGAGCTTGGGCTCAAATCTCCTAGCTTGGTGAGTAAAGAGGGATGAGAAAGAGTCAAAGAGATAGAGAGTGAAAGAGAGAGGAGGGTAGTAAGTAATAACACTATTGACAAAGATAAAATGGAGCATTATGTCCTTGTGTCCTACTATTCCACAAATCGCCTATTGAGCGATTACATACAAACATGTCAGCCCATCAAGACTCTAAGAGAAAAGTAAAACTTACTGTACAAATAAAAAAAAGTGTTAAACATCTTATGTAAACATCAATAACACTAGTTACTTGCTACTTGGACTGCTCTTGGAACTATATGATTACATAAAGTAACCTCAACTTTAATCAAAAGCAGCATCTACATATAAAAAACCTCCTAGTTCCCTAAAGTTACCAGCCTAAACAAGGTAAACAAATCTTGATGACACCATCATCATCTTATAGCTTCTATATTCAAATGCCTTATAATAAGAGCAAGAAAACATAGTTAATCAAAAGCGCTTGTTTACCTACTCCCCTTCTTTGAACCAGATACTTCTTTGGAATTTCCACCTGCGATTCGTGAATGATAAAAGGCCCACTTTCTTATTAATGTGTTTATGATAAATAAATCATTCACTTATCCATATATATGCAACATAGTAATCACTCAAAATATTTATAAAAAAAAAATACCAAAAATAGATTATGCATGCAAGGCCCCATAACATGTACTAACCTGTTTCAGGTTTCACTTTCTCTTCGTTAACAGTTCCTCCTCGAACAAAAGCTCTTAACCCAGATCCAGTATCCCCCTGAAATGACTCCAAAAACTCGGCATATAAACGAGTCGTTTCCTCATCAGCCCTCTACATAAATAGAAAACATTTATTACGCTTCCCTTCAAAATTCTGACTAGAAATACACAAAAACACGTGTGCATCAATAAATTCCCACAAAGGCTTTACCTTTTTCTTCGCCTCTTCTTCTTCACGATGCTTTTGAAAAGGTGTCTTTTTCCGTGTAATCGAAAAAGAACTCATCTTTCTGTCACACTGCTTTTGTCTGTGTCAAAGATTGAAAACCTATTTACCTATACAAAAAAAAAAACATAACATTCGTAAACAGCTTCATAGCCTCCATCAACACGAAAAGCATTTAATCAACAATACAAAGCTCCATATTTCCTTTCATTCATTTAAAGCAAATTACAAAATTCACAAAAACACATTCCGGATCATAATCACAAAAAGGAAGCAACTTTAGAAATTTAAATCATAATGACAGCTGTTTAAACTCAAAATAGTGCATCTGCAATTTAATTTCTTATAATGAAAATAGCGAAAAACAAACCTTCAAAATTATAATCAAGACCTAAAACTAGAAGCCCTAATTTCTCACCAAGCCTTATACATTATTTATAATAAAATAATAATATAAATAGGATATTATGCAATCAGTAACTTTATATATTTAAATCATAATTACAACTATTTAACTTTTCAACATTTCACATCTTCAATTTTATTTCATTATTATAAAAAAAATAATAATAATAATAATCAAGCCCTAATTTCTCACCAAGGCCTTTACACTATTTATATTTAAAATAATAATAATGCTAATATACACACATATAAATAGATACAAGTAATGTAATTAGATAATAAAAAAGGAACCCTGATTTATAAAAAGTGATTATTTAACATATATAATAAATAAATAACTAAATAAATATATATATATATATAGAGGTTAATAGGGGAATAGATTAATAAAAGAGTGGCTATTAAACAGAGAAGATAAAAGTTACCGTGATATTTTATCGGTGAAAAAAAAAAGTGGCTAATCGGAGGAATAATAACTCCGGTGAGGCGGTGGCGGGGCTGAATTAGCTGAAAGAGGGGATGAAGACCCGATGAGATTTTTATATTTGAGCCTTTTAGTTGGGGAGACAGATATATAATTTAATAAAGCTCCTCACGCTGGTAGAATGTGATTAATCAAAGATAATGGTATTAGTCATAGTGTATTAGCGTGATAAAATAATGGTGATAAATTAAAGTGTTATATATTCACTTTTGTGTGTATTTGTTAAAGGGTGTGGTGAAAACTTGTTTAAAAACCCAATGGTTTTTGAAAACTAAAATCATTAGGTTTCGGTTTTAAATTGTTCAAGTTTTTCGATTTGGACCTACAATTCGGATTTGGTTTTTAGTCATTCTTAACTACTTGCGGGTTTAGACTAACTTGGACTATAAAAGTTTCAAATTTATGCCCAATGATTATAACAATTTGAGTTCATCAAGTTATAAATAAAACATTGAATTGCTAAACAATATATATAATTGACTTTACATAATTATTTATATCTTTTATATATTTGATTCAATATGCAATTTATAAAACTAA
The DNA here is from genome assembly GCA_028566075.1 of Solidago caesia. NCBI lineage: Eukaryota > Viridiplantae > Streptophyta > Magnoliopsida > Asterales > Asteraceae > Solidago > Solidago caesia. The sequence goes on from JAOXNX010000028.1 coordinate 17,756,526, forward strand.
ATCGATCTTGTTGTATATTTTCATTTAAAACATATAATTAGTTTAGTTTTATACACTTTAAAAAAAATTATATTAATATATCTAATAAAGCACAAGTAATAAAATGATATAAATAAAAGTAAATTAAACAATATATATTTTTGCTTCTGTTCGGTATTGTTTTTATGGATCGGTTTTCATATGAAACAAAAAACCGAACCAAAACTTTCGGGTTTCAGAAAACAAAAACCAACCCGTTTTTTTGTTTTTTCTGTTTTTAACGGTTTTTTGGGTTTTGGTTCAGTTTTTACTCACCCCTATGAACTACCAACAAGTTTATGTAATTTTTTTGGTTATTGGGTAAGTAGGATATATGGTGTCAGTAGTTAAAAATAATTGTTGTGTTCAATATGTAATGTTATAGAAATATATTTTGAAAATCCCAACATTAGATTTTTAATGCGAGTATCATATGGAGATATGGTAATTGGTATGTACATAGTTGTCCCCATATGTGTGGTAACGTATGTCATGTCAATCTCTTTTTTGTACATCCTATACTCAATGTGTATTACAAAGAGAACTAAGAATGAATTTAGGTTAAGTAGGAAAGTGATTCATGCTTATTTTCAATATCATCTTTCGTTTTTTTTTTCAAAAGAATAGATTAGAAGCTTAATAACTGGTTTTTATCAGTTATCTTACATGCTCATCTTAATAATCTATAATTACATTTTTATGTGACACATGAATGTCTTTTAGCCCCAATTGTACTCAATAGTTAGAAACATGATTTCAAAAAAGTAAGACAATATAACTTTCATAATGTAACACCCCAACAAGGCGGAATAATGGGAATGCTACATAATGTACAGCTCGACATGGAATTACATAGATACTGC
>JAOXNX010000028.1:17786169-17800536 GCA_028566075.1 Solidago caesia
TTATATAGTAAATGATAAATGATTTTACTAAAATACCCTTTTAATTTTAATTTTAAAAAAGTTCCTAAAGGTTCCTGGCCTTTTAGGAGTTCCCAATATATCCTTTCCCTATATATATATATATTACCACCGTCGAGCAACCACCACAACTTTTCTTTTTGATCTTGATTTCAAATTTATGTTGATTATGTATATATAATTTCGTTTTATAAACAGGGAGCGTGTATACACATATATATATAATAATAATAATATAAAGATATTTTATTTTGGATTTTTGTTTGAGTTATAATATATATAGATATATATATTTAGGGATGTATATGTATTGATAAGAGAGGAACATGAGGGAAAGAAGATACATGGATGTAGATGTGTATTTTATTTTAGATAGATCTGAGATGTGTGTGTATGGATTTTTTTGGGATATATGGAAAATTAGGGTTATAGTGGGAAAATGTGGGGTTAAAACCTAAAGGGGTAAGAAAAGGATAGGTGGGCTTCTAAATGACGAATCTACCCCTTACTCGAGCCCCACATTACCATATTAACGTCCAAAATTAGACGGCCGTTAGCATTTAGACTGCGGATGCAAACAAAAACAAAAAAAGCACTCTTTTGGCACCAAAATCGCAACTTTACATAAGTTTAGACCATTCTTACGAATTGTGTGATAACACAGGGACCGAAAATGCAATTAGTTCTTTTTTTCAATTCTTAAAAACCCACTTCTACTTTATGCATTTAATATTGTATTTTTAGCTACAATGTCTCACACACAACCTATCTTTACATTTAATTAAGACTTATAATTATAATTATAATTATTCGTTTCTCTTAATATATAATTTTTATTTTTATTTTGTTTTTATTAAATTTAATTTGATTTTATTTAATTTTTCATTTTCGTTTTATATTTAAGTTTAGTTAGTTTTGGTTGACATCCAATTGACTTGGGCCAAACCCACTCCACACAAACCCTATGCATAAAGTCACCGAGCCGAACCCCTACAAACAACCATGTAAAATCGATTCTCGGCCACTATATCCTTTTTCTTTCTCCTTTTTCACGCACACAGACTCTCTTCTCCAATCTCCACACAATCCAACTGTTCGGCACATCCATTCTCGATAATTCGTATTTCCCGAACTTTGCCCTATGTAGGCACCTCTCGGTATTCAGTATTGACCGAACACCAACCCACAATAAGGTATGTTTTTGGCCCTATTCACAGACATATCCACCCTTGTTACCGACTTTTCCTTTCCAACATTTTTGTGCTTATTTGTGATGATTTATAAACCTTTTTGGTACTTGTGCTAACTAGTGTCAATCTAAATCTTGTTCTCACTTAATTGTTCAACATTTTTTTTTAACCGACCAACTACTAGAATCGCCCAACTTATTCCATACGGAGTGACCATCTGCGAAAGGTCACCGCTAAGATGGCCAATCCAGACGCACAGAACCCTTAGGCGTCCCAAATTGCTCCAAATCCGGGGAGCCCTTAGGCACGATGATGAATTATTGGTAAAACCCGCTTGCCTCAATGATTGACCATGTTTCCAAGAGACAGGGTCTCCTATCAGTGGGAGATCCTATCACTGGCCTCCAGGACAATTGAGCTAAGGGTGTTGGCATCACCCACGGTATGGAGGCGTGGGTTGCTGCATACCACGCGGTAACACCGCCGCCTGTGGTGTGGGTTGGGAAGCCGGATGTGGTATGGAAAGTCTGTGTATATATATATATATATATATATATATTTGTGTGTAGTGTGGGTCCAACAAAATTAGGGAATGCGGGTTGAAAAAGGTAAAATTGAGGTGACATAAGAGGATTGGTTGAAAGTATCTGTTGAGTGGTGCGGCATGGGTTGCAATGCCAACACCCTAAGCCCAGTTGACTTAATTGTTCCAACATTTACATTGGTTTATGATTACTTATGTCGTTTCACACACTTTTGTGCTACTTATGTTCATTCGTTTATTTGTGTAAAACCCTTGTGCTCATTTTGTTTTCATTAATATTAATGACGATTTCTAATTGATCACCACACTCATGCTTTTAGTCGTTTACACAGATAATGGCAGCCAAAGATTTTGCTAACAACTTTTATATGGCGAAAACCTTTGCCACGACATATCCGGAGATCATCGCAATTTTGAGAGGCCATCCACTATATCCAGCTTTTTCCAAGAAGGTTATCGTCCCTTCTGATTATCTAACACAAATGTGGAAATCTTTGACTTTTGTTCCTGATTTGGAATTATTCCATTTCAAGCTAGTATCTGGTGAAACCTTTTGCCTCCAATTTGATCTTGAACTATTTCGCCGAACCATTGGTTTCCCACTTTCTAATGCTTACCCCGATAAACTCAACTTCGAACAAATTCCTTCCAATGCTACCATCATCAACGCCTTAAATGCCTTAGGGTATGAGGGTCGATTTAAAAAAGTTTCTGAGTTCAAACGCAATCTTTTTGCCAAACGTTGGTGCATTCTTTACATGATTATCAACCGATGCCTCACCCATTCCTATTCAGGCATCGATTCACTGACCAAACAGATCGCCCAAATTCTATATGGTGTTGCCTATCACCGTCACATTGATTTCGCCCAAATCATCTGGTCCAACCTCATCAAAATCACCCAAAAGAAAAACAAATTCACCAAATACATTCCATACACCCGCTTTCTTTCCATTATCCTCGATCACTTTTTGAACACCCACCCACGAATACCAACACTAACCGATGATGAACCGGTTTTTCTGAGCTCCATGAAGTACATTCATGATAACACCGGTTCAAATGTTGCTCAACCAGCTGACATTCCTCAAGCGTTACTGATTCTTGCTGATCGTAATGATAAGGCGATCTTGCGGTATAGAGAGTTAGTCGCTCGTATGGAGCCGACACAACCGCAGGCTCCTGCCCCACTAGCACATAGGTCACCTGGCAAGGGGTCTAGTAGGTCAAGGTCCCAAAAAGAAATTGAGGGGAAAAGAAAAGAGGGTGATTTAGGTGAAGATACCTCAAGAGAAAGACGTCAAAAGCGCCGTCATGACCGCTCGCCCCGCTCGCCTGAACAACTATCTACTGAACCGATCGCTGAACCTTCTCAACCATCACTTCAAGTTGAACCAACTGTTTCTGTTGCAGCCACACCATCTCAAGATCCATCACCCTCCCCGTCTACTGGCAGTTTCAATGTTGTCAGGGGCCATAAAAAGAAAAAGACTCATAAAAGACAGGTTGTAGAAGTGGCTGCAGAAGAGGCACCAACACCATCCAAGCAACAACCAATTGTGCCTTCGTCTGTGTCTGATCGTGCTGTCCCATCTTCTCTTGAATCAAGACCTGATGACATAGTACGTCCATTTAATGACGAACAGTTTGTTTTTAAGCAACCGGAGATGGAGTTACAAGGTGGGATGGAGGGAGTGGTTGAAAAATCTGGAGAGGTTGAGCAGTTCGGTAGTGAGATAGGGCAAAGAAAAAGAGATAGCCCTCCCCGAACCACACCCAAAATCGGGGCAACCACATCTGCTGCCGCGCTGCATATGTTGCGTCAGAGCATTGAAGAAGTCGTTGGCTGCCCACCAGTGCATGCACAAACCCACCATGAGGTCTCTCAACAGCAAGAGACCATTCCAAGTGTCCCTGGGGTATCACCACATAATCAACCCGCGTCTCATTCGGAGCAAGGTATTGAAATCAGAGGCACCCCGCCCGCGTTTGAGTCCTATATGGCTGCTATGACTCTCGCGCGGATGCAGACTCGTCAGACCACCACCATGGCTCCACTTCAAATCTCACAATCGACCACACTTACATCATCATCATCACAATCAATCCCACAATCGCAAACTCAACCACAATCCCAAACACAACAACAATCTTCATCCTCTCAACCATCATCTTTACAATCGACATTTCAAGTAAACCTTGCTGAACTAAATTGGCGTGATCTTAAAGCTTTATTTTACTCACGCCTTCTTATTCAACCAACCCGCACACCAACAGAAAATGCAGTACTCTCTCTGTTATCCTCTGAACTAAACTCGACTACACAACCTCCACTTGACCTTTCTCCAGTTCTGTCACGGCTTGATCAGATTGATCGCCGTCTTGCCTCCCTTGAGTTCTGCCGGCCATTCCCCACTCCTTCAGGATGCCGTCATGATGATCCTGATTCTCAGGATCCTCCTGAGGGGGAGAATAGGGGATTTGGTTCATAATATCCTCAATTTGCTTCAACATCAACCGCTCAAGGATCAGGGGAGAATAGGGGATTTGGTTCGTTTTATCCTCAGTAAGCATTACATACCTACTTACTAATAATAAAAGTACATATCATATATCACTTTTGTATTTATTTGTTGTAGCATATAATCAGCATGCACGATCTTATTTTAAAACATCATCACACAATTAGGCATATTTTTTGGGTCTTTTAGACGTATACTTGCACAAGTCGCACAAATCATCTTCTTTCACTCTCTGAAACTAATCATCATTGTTGTTGCTTAAGTTTAAACCCCAATAGTTCTAACTAGGGGGGGTACCAGAAAAAAATTCAAGAGGGGCAAAATTTAAAAAATTCATGAAAAAAAATCCCAAGAGGGGACAAAATTTACAAATCCATAAGAAAAAGTTAAAAATCCATATAAAAAATTAAAAATCCGTGGCAAAACTTAAATTGCATTGGCCCCTCTTACCCCCCCGCCCCTTTTGGTACCGCCCTTGGTTCCAGCAGTAGCCATACTATTTGTTACAGCACTCTTCACTATCTCATCTTCCTTGCAATCTTCAATAGCTAATGATGCATACCCATCTCCATATACCACTACCGTGTCACCTTGTGAAGTCAACGATGATGACAGTTTGTCACCTATATGTAGAGAAGTCTATAATGGCGGTCGTATAATTGACATAAGTCATAGGTACCAGTCTGACATGCCTTCATGGTTATCGGATGATGGGCTTGGACAGTTTCGTAATCTTTGCTAGTATGAAAAATGGTTCAGATGTTAATGTTTCTGAGATGAAAATGGTGACAAATACTGGAACTCATGTTAACGCTACTGGACTTATGATTGATCATTACTTCAATGCTGGTTTTGATGTTGACACATTTGACCTTCACGTTCTTAATGGTAATTGGGTTGATGATTTATAACTTGTTTAATTTATTACATCTATATATGGAACTTTATAAATATCATGAAATGTCTTGAGAGTATGATGATCTCACAATCATATGTGTAAACATATGAGTAAAATCTTAGTTACGTAGGAGTACATTTATAGATGCTGAATTAAGTTAGATTCCCATGCAGCTCCATATTTCTAACTGTCCACCACTCCTGTTCAACCTATTGCCTATAAAGTTTAAATAATAGGTCATTTGTGCATTTGTACGTAGTAAGCTTTTCAGTTTTTAAGATGTTTGGTTTAGATGTTACGCTGCTGAATTGGCACTAGACCCTATGCAATGATTGGTCCCTGCACTATAACCCATGACAAACTATTTGAAAAGTCATAATACTTTACCTTCGCATTTTGTACAGACCGAGTTTCTAGTGTCCCAATGTCCTGCATCAAGTTAGCATCCTTATTGTATTGAATATAAGACTCTAATGCAAGTTTATTAGTTATTGTTACATTTATTGAATATACAGTTGAGTGAAATATAATCTTGAACATGTGTTGCTCCATTGAAACAGAGTGAGTTTCTAGTGTGTCCTTTCCCTCTATATTTTTCTTGTCTTGTAATTCCATCCTATCCAGGTGGTGCATAACACTCTCAGTCTTTGGTTCTCATTTTGTAGGTATTGATTATTATCCGTTGCTGCATTCGCTGATTCTGTTCCTACTCATCGTGTTTTCTTTGAGAGCAGGGCAAGACATTTTTCAATATTGACCGAGTATGTACTTACGAAAGTTGTTTGATTATTTGTTAGAAGATGTCTAAAATATCTTTCAATGAACTAGTAAACTTAGGTAATCGCCGTTATTATAACCAAACACACTAAGTAAGAGATTCATTTATAATAAATACTCCGTACTATTTAGTTAATTTAACTCATACGTTCAAAAGTTTCTATAAATTTGATGGTTAATTATTTTGGTAGCTGTTTCTGGATTTCCCAATAAGATATTTACCAAGTTGGCTAGGCATGTAGGTTTGCTAGTAGCATTCATCTTATTAACACCGCTACCTGTCGATCTGCTCTCAGGAAATCATTATTGTTGAAGGTCTGAAACTTGATGATGTAGAAGCAGGACTGTATAACGTCCACTTTTTACCTTTAAGGTTATTAGGAGCAGAAGGATCTCTTATAAGATGCATCCTCATCAAGTGATACTAATATAATTAGTAGTGATTCCATGGAAAACGTCGATGGTAGCTCTTGTTTCGGACACTTGGTATTGGAGATCTCAGATGAACATGTATCTTATGGAACCTTACCATATATGCAGTAAAAGTTGCCATTGGTGGTTCTCTGTGATGAAAACTTTTCTGTTGGTATTTGCATCACCCTGTTGGGACGAGCAATGCTCACTAATATTTTGTAGTTTAAAAAGAATACGAAGCTTGATGTACTCTCCAAACCGTCTTCTAATTGTAAGGTAATGATTGTTCTTGGGGCAACACTATATCGTGAAGGTCATTATCCAATTTTATTTATCTATTATTATTATTATTTTTTGAAATTAATCAATTCTAGTAAACTCAGCATTGACAGACTTTTGAGATGATGAAAAAGGGTCCATACAGAAAACAGAGACCAAGGACCAGAAAAACAACACACTGTAATCAAGCAATCTCGAGTGAAATTACGCGCTTGCAGTTGAAGACATGGATTATGATAAGGAATACCAAACATCCAATTTGAAATTTGCATATATACACAAGCAGAGCATGGATTAACATATAGTTGTATCATTAGAAAAACAACCTATACGGTTCTTATCTCAATGCATTGAATTATCATCCCTATAAGACTTCTGCTACCTGACATATGTGACAATCGCAAACCTGGAATAAGTCCCTCAGTTAGTATCTGCTTGTAATTCTTATAATTTTACTTCCATACAACCGTCATTCCTTGGTTGAGGAAGGTCTTTTATTTTTGGTCTACTCGATGGGTTGTAGTTATTTTTGGTTTTACAACTGGAGTATGAGGAATCGAGGACTATATAAAAAGATATACCAAGTAACCAAGACCCCATAGAACTATAAGCGGATGCAAATTTTACTTCCACCAGACCGGGCTTATAGTTTGATTGGTCCTTGGGGAATTTGTACACGAGGTAACTTGCATATCTTGTTTGAGATGATAATACATTCGGTCCTGGTAAATGGAAGAGAGAACCAAACACTTATAATGTTATTATTTTCATGAGTAGTAAATAGCTACATACGAAAAAGGAATAGTTGTGGCTCATTTAAAAGAATACATCTCGTTTGCCATTTTCACAAGAACCGTTGGCTTACTATAGGAAGTTAAAAACATCTGAAACGATATAATAAGATAACGGAAAATGAAGTTTATTTATGAATACTCTTTGCATACTACGAGTATGACTACTACTACAAGTATTACTTGATGAGGATGCATCTTATGGGAGATCCTTCTGCTCTTGATAACCTTAATGGTAAACAGTGGACATTATACATTCCTGCTTCTATATCTACAAGTTTCAGACCTTCAACCAGAATGATTTCCTGAGACCACAGAATGTAGCGATGTTGAGAATGTCGATTACACGAATAACCATTAGATACAGCTAAGAGTCCGGTGTCTTAGCAATTCATATTATACGGGTTTTAATGTAACGACGTGTCTCGATTTTCAATGAGGATATTGTTGAATTTCATACAATATAAGATTATCTATAATCATCTCTTTCCTTAGAATATGTTCTAGTTAAACGATGCAAGAGTGTGCAAGCAAGCAACTCACCCTGCTTTTTAAGAAGACAAGATGAACAGGTTTCAGATCATCATCTGTAGCAACCGATAAGTAATCAATACCTACAAAACCAGAACAGATGACTGATCATTTCTTGGTAATATTCAAGATGATGTTTACCCATAATTGACATAGAGGTTGCGGCAAGTATTTTCCTAAAACATAAGTTTTCCTGACAGCAATTATTGGTTCTCAAAATGATCTGGTGGTTTACCAATAAGTTTGATGTCAGTGTTGTCCCTCAGCCATTGGGCTCCGTCCTTCATAAATCCCACATAGCTCGAGTCAAATCGCTTTTGCCACATTAACCGTCTGAAGTTAATGACCCAAAAAATTACCAAATAAGAAAGGTAAAAATATAGGCTGAAAAAAGACAAGCACCATAGAACTGTTGATCCTTACTTATCAGTGTTCAACGTTCTGAAAAGCACACGCCTTACTCCCTTGGGAATGTTCAGCGACTTCATAACTTCAGCTGCGATAAGTGAATAAGTCATCATGATTAACTTGCAGGGAGTTTAGAAAACTAAGTTGTGACATTCAATTATTTAAGATAACAGTAAAGAACTATAACTGAATAAGTACCTGTTATGTTCTTATCCCTTGGAACATCAACTAATAAAGCCGGGCCTGCAAGAAAAAAAAAAAACATGATATGTTTAGACTTAATCATGATTTAGTATTGTATAACTAGTATTCTTGTAGACGAGTCTCCAAATTAAGATAATTTGTATTAGCACAACTATTATATATGGAAATTTTCAAAACCATCGTTACGCATAACAAATACAGTAATTGAATACCATTAAGTACATCTATATCAAGACCATTGATATCGAACCCTGCTTCATAGTAATTCTCAAACAAATGTCCAGGTGCATCAACATGAGGGCCAGAATGAGCAGGTAACTTATAAGCGAAAAGTTACATTCGGGCCCATTCTTCATACTAGTTTGGAGTGTAAGATACAAGTAATACAACCCAACCCCTTCATCAGAATTCAGAATCCCATGATCGTGTTTCTGAACTAAGTTACAGTGACGGCTCATTTTTCTTGACATAATGTTCACTAAGTTACAGTTTGTTGAAATCTTGATAGGGTCTTACGACTACAAGTCACAAAAATCCAAGAATAGTTCTGGTTAATCACAACACATGTTTCCAACTTTAGCCCATTTAGCAAAACTACTATTAACTGATTAATTTCTAATTAAGTGCTACTAATTTGACCCGACCCAATATAGGCACACAGGAACTGAACTCACTATAAACTCTCTCTGTTTAATAAGAAAAAAAATATACTAATCATGAAACAGATGCAATATTTAGATCAAATGAAGTATTCAAAATCAAGAAATCTATGGCATATGATGTTTTCTTTCTCCAATTAAGCTAATGAAAAGGATCCATCCAAGCTAATGTTGACAATTAGTTTTCAAGACTATCGATATCAAAGCAAACACATACTAGACTAATATTTAACAAATATAAACATATGATCTACTTAGTTCAATACCGTTGAGTACTTCTAAGTCAAGACTATCGACATCGAATCCTTCTTCGTAGTAATTCTCATAGAAATGTCCAGGTGCATCAACATGAGTCCCGGAATGGGCAGGTAACCTTATGATGGAAAAGTTATAATCTGATCCATTCCGCATACTTCGGTATAGTCTAAGATACTCATCTCCAATCCCATTAACGAAAAGCCCGGAAAGTGTTTGTGAACTGATCCTATGTGTGATATCATATATTTTTCCATTTTCATAAACTTCCTTCCTTGGAGGAATCAAGTGATCACCACCGTATGGAGGTGGGTATGGATCATCTTGTGATGACAAAACCATAGTAGGCACAAAAACAAGCATGATAAAGATCATTTTTGGGATCATGTTCTTTGCTATCTTGTTCATGAAGTTGGACAGTTTGCTAAAGTCTTCAAAGGTTGTTTTTCTGGGATGTATGGGATTTGATTATTTATAAGTACTCGTCTACTAAATAATAAATAAAAAAATATCTAAATATGTTCGTATGTGAATGATGATCTGTATTCCTCATAAAATAAAGAGATAAATAGTTATTTAGAGAGTTTTTGTTATTACTTTATCTGCTTAAAATAATAAGCCATTACAATAAAAATTTCATTTGCCCACATTTACTTTTTTTATACTTTTAAAAGTATATACAAATTCTGTAAACAAAGCACACAACCCTTAGAAGCGAATATCACATTAGATCTATATATATGACAATTACTAGTAAAATATAGCATACCATATAACATATAATTGTTAATTATGGTTAATAATTACTTCCGCTTTCAAAATGAATGTTCACTATTCTATTTTAGTTTGTCCCGAAATAAATATTATCTTTTAAAAATATAATTTTAGTTTCACCATTTTATCATTCATAAAATCTTTTAAAAAAAAACTAGTTTCTAAAAAATTTTAAAAAGTTAAAAGATAATTTAATTTTATCACTATATGATAATTATCTCTTTAAATTTGATGTTTTTATTTTTTAATTTTTTTTTGAGATACACACTTATTTTTATGATACATGGAATATCACGGCATAACATCTTGCATCATCCATGAGCACATTAAATTTGTCCCCACTATGTTAGCTACTACAAAATCCAATAATTGCTTTGACAAATCAAATGGTTTAAACCTTCATTTTATAAGTAAAATCTGTGTCTCTCATCAATTAAACCATATATAGATTATTGACGAGAGATTCTCAAATAAAAATCCGTCATGTTTATATAGGTATAATCAAAAAGCTTCAAATATAATAAAGAGTTTACCACTATATATCTTGATCATATTACAAAATTTTAACTTGGAAAAACTTTTTAAAAAAAAATGTTAACTTAAAAATATCTTAATCGATGATCTAGATTTAAAAAATATTATCACTCTTTTCGAGGTCAAATGAGCAATTCAATAACAAAAGATTTATGCAAATATTTATATCTATAAAAACTTTACTGATTGAACACCAAACCGCGATTACGTTAAGAGGGCGATCTATGGATGATTATGGTTTGCTTGGAGGTTTATTGGAGATTCTCCGCAGGTAAGGATAACCCCTTTTACGTCAAAAGTGTTAAAGTGAAGGTGAGTTTTTCGGTATACCGAATTAAGGGATTGTTTTTTCCTTTTTATAGTTGATCTTATCTTAAGGATATATCTTGTGTTTTCTTAAGCATATCTAGATAATGGTTTATCTTGATTTAGTTGCCTAAGATAATTTATATACCGATTTGCGTTCCTTAATTTACGGGATACATGTCTCGGTTATTTAGGAAAAGATTATAATCTTCTTTCCAATAGTAAGCCTCTGTGATAGGGCTTCGTATATGAGTGTCTTTGTATACACGGAGGGGTATATCATCAAGCCCCCAGTCTAAGATTACGAACCGCAAAGAGCGTGATGTTAGACTCATCCGAACCTATCCTAATGCAAGGGGTCAGTTTGTCATTACTGAAAGTTAAAATGTTTTAAGCAATGGGTAAAAGGTGAAAACTTAAAAAAAAAAAAAAGAGGGGGTAAATTTTTGAAAGGGAGAAGTAGAGGGAGATGAAAGGGTAACGGTTGGGGCATTAAATAGTTACTTTACCAATCTTCCTCATCACAATCAACCGCCACCTACATTCCTTTGTCCGTTCGCCGATCATCTTTTCCGATCAGTCTTCATATTTTGTTGTCTCATTTTCCGTACTACAATGGCACGTATAAAAGAAAAAACCCAAGCCGCTACTAGTGGAGGCGCCGCTGGTCCCAACGCTGCGACTCCGGTGGGGGGGTTCTTCAAGAGGGTCTTTTGGGAGGTCGGCACCTGGTGTAAGGGGTGGGCGATTGAAAAGATCAGCGAGAAAATCAGTTCATCCAGTGGTATTCAACGACTCGGATACTGATACGGAAGTGGATCTGGTGACGTATCAGGAAACTCGAAAAGAATGGGCGCGGCTTCGCCGAGAAAATAAAGAGTGAGTCATTTTAAGTGTGACCTTCTCATGTGAATTTTCGTTTTATGTTATGCGGGCGTCCCCTAGGCATACATTAAACTGGCGATTGCATGTCTTAATAGTAAAGAAATACGGACGTGGGGGAAAGAGCAAAGTGATATGGAGCGACCCTTCACCGAGTAAGGATTATATAATCAAATCAAGAATAGAAAGTATCATAATTAGAAATAAAATTTACGGAGGTTTGCGCTATTCCAGGTGCGATCTACAGGGTCGTCCTCCAATGTTGCAAGCTTGTACACTCCATTGCCATAGGCATTTTGTACTCTATATGGTCCTTCCCATGTTGGCCCCATTTTTCCTTGGTACTCAGCCTTGCTGGCACTGTTCAACCTTAGCACATAGTCCCCGACTTTGAAAGAGGTGGGGTTAGTGCGTTTGTTGTAGTACTTCTCAATTCGTTGCTTGTATGTTGCTTCCCTGATGGCAGCAACATCTCTTCATTCTTCCAGCAGATCCAGGTTCATCCTTAGCTCGTTTTCATTATTGTCATGATTTAAATTTGCTGTTCGACAAGTGGAAACTTGAATCTCCGCAGGGAGAACAGCCTCTGTTCCAAAGGCTAAGCTAAAAGGGGTTTCGCCGTTGCTACTCTTTGGGGTTGTGCGATGAGCCCATAAGACAAAAGGTAGTTCATCAACCCAACCATTTTGTTTTTTGCCTGCCGTTTCCTTGAGGGTGATAAACAGATGTGAAAGATTGCTTAATTTTTAATCGTTCACAAAACTTCGGGAAGGTGCCTTCAGCGAACTGCTTTCCGTTATCCGATACTATGGTCTGGGGAATCCCAAATCGGCAAATAATGTATTCCCATACAAACTGTTCAATTTTCTTCCCGGTGGTCAAAGCTAAAGGCTTGGCTTCCACCCATTTTGTGAAGTAATCAACAGCAACCACCAAGAATTTTACCTTTCCGGGGGCCTCCGAGAGAGGCCCGACATGGTCTATTCCCCATTGGATGAATGGCCAAGCGGAAGTAACAGGGATCATATCTTGTTTTGGTAACCGGGGTACGTTTGAATGTATTTGGCATGCTTCGCACTTTTGAATATAAGACGAGGAATCTTGGTGCATAGTGAGCCAGTAGTACCCTAACCTCATTATCTTGGCCACTGAAGACAGTGGCCCTGCATGTGCTCCGCAAATGTCTTCATGTGTTTCTTGTAGTACAATCTGTACCTGTTTTGGTCTGATGCATCATAACCATGGGGTGGAAAAAGACTTATTGTATAACTGCCCATCCATCAGTTTATATTATGGGGCTTTAATCCGAATTTTCCTTGCTTTCATAGCATTTTCCAGTAAAATCCCGCTAGTAAGATAGTCAATTATGGGGGTCATCCAGTTGTCTTTTTTTCCACAATAAGATCTGCTATCTGCTTTTCATCGATTGACCGGTTTGCTAAGACTTCAACCAACACCTTTTTCCCGAGGTGTTCGAAGGTGAGAGCGGCGAGCTTGCTTAGTGCATCTGCTTGTTTGTTTTGGTTCCGGCGTATGTGATCTATGCTGAAGTGTTTGAAACATTCTATGAGCTCCTTTGTTTTAGCGACGTAGCGCTTAATTGTGTCTTGCTTAGCTTCATATTCACCTCTGACTTGGTAAGCAACTAACTGAGAGTCAACGAAGGCTTAGATGTCTCTGATCTTCATTTCCTTTGCAAGACTTAAACCGGCTAACAGAGCTTCATATTCAGCTTCGTTATTAGTAGTATCAAATTCAAATTTCAACGCGTAAGTGAACTCTTTCCCTTCAGGACTAACCAGTCGTATCCCCGCACCAGAGCCTTCGGAGCTCGAGGCTCCGTCAATATAGAGCTTCCAAGTTTCTGATTCCACCGGATCTGTTATTTTAAGAGAAGTATAGCCCTGCACTGAGTCACTTGTCTCTTATGTTTCTGCAATAAAGTCAGTGAGTACCTGTCCTTTGATAGAGTGCCGTGTTCTGAATTCTATGTCATGTTCCCCAAGTTCAATAGCCCATTTTGCCACTCTCCCATATTTTTCTGGTCGTAGAAAGATCTGCCTTATAGGTTTGTTAGTTAACACAACAATAGGATGGGCTTGGAAGTACCATCGGAGTCTTTGTGCAGCATGCACTAGTGCTAAAGTTAGTTTTTCAAGTTTCGGGTAATTGACCTCCGATTCCTGCAGGACTCTGCTGACAAAGTATATTCACTACTAGAAAATCCCGTATTATCGACGGATTTTCGATGGCAGAATATTCCGTCCCAAATTACCAACGAATTTCCGACGGATTTCAAACAAACAACCAATTAAATTCTTTCAAAAATATTTACGACGGATTAGGGACAGATTACCGACGGAACGAAATCTGTCCCAAAT
>JAOXNX010000028.1:17812041-17827486 GCA_028566075.1 Solidago caesia
CTCGCAGTTCTCGACAATTTTGTGGTTCTCGTTTTAACTTTTTACTATATATATATATATATATATATATATATATAATATAACCAAAAATATATAAATGTATGTATACATGCACAAGAAGATAAATTATCTCATGATGGGACTGGAGAGTAGATACAACAAGGTGGAGGTTGACAATCCAACTGACGAATTTCCATATCCTCCGCAACCGGAATTTGGCCTCCTCCATAATGAGTATATGTTGTTGTTCAGGCAAATTCCTAAGATTGTGTTTATTTTGGCTACAATGGCACTTTCATGTTTGGTTTTTAATCGTTCTTCTATCACCTCACCCTTTTCTAGTGATGATAATACATCTGTTACCGTGATCAACCACCTTACAAATTCAGTAAGTATAATTAGTTCGTTTAATACTTCTTTCTGATCTTTTCACATATTATATTTATTAATTATTTATTGTTAATTTTCTTAACGATTACTTTTTTTTTAATGCTTAGTTGTTAACAGTTAATTTTTCACATAATTAAACATAAATATTTGGATTTGAACCGGGACCTTTAAAAATACAAAGCCTCTCACCTCTTCTTAAGCCACTAGAGCAAGAGTTCATCAGTTTATTGGCTTTTTTTTTTGAAAGGCAAAATGATGTATATTACTATAAAAGACAAACTAGCAAGATGCTAGTTGCCACAAATACAATTACAAGAAGTCTAGAAATAAACAAAAATAACCATACAACCTCTAGACTCATCAGTTTATTGGCTTAACAATTACTTCTTTATTATTTTTATACTTAATAATATAAACACTAAAAATGTTACATAAATTACTTGATTTTCCTGAATATGAAGCAACACGAACTCAAAATATACGTCTTTATATTTTCAAACTTGAATCCACGAATGTATGGATCTCTTTTGTGATTTTCATTTTTTTTTTTTTTTTGATATATCGACAATTTATTAACCTTGAAATAGTACTCATACACTTATGTCTTTTTTATTGAAGTTTGAACTCGATCAAGATTTATTTTTTATGAGGACTATTTTAGTATGGTTAAGCCATAAATATGTATTTATAAAAATTTTAGTAGTTTAGCTTTTTATATAAATTTAACCATTCGTAATTGTGCTATGTAATCTTTAATATTTTCTTTTTGTCCGTTTTAGTTTATTTTGAAATTTAGTTGCAGTTATTTTAATACATTTTCATCATTTTAGTTTTCTTTATATAATGATTACGATTAATTAAGGAATATTCGAACTATTTATTCATATATTAACACTAGTAAAATAATCAGTATATTTTTAATACATGAATTCATACAAAATATAAGAGGGTTGGATAAGTTAGTTATACTACAGCCAATAAAACAAAACAAAAAAAAAAAGTCCCACAATACAAACTTCAGAAAGGTTATATAATTACAAAAATGATCAAAAATTATAAAATGGTCAGAGGTTTACAAAAAAATCTGAATTCTGAAATGGTCAAAAATATTAAAAGTGATAATGGTCAAAATAGAATAAAATAAAAGTTTATTGTAAAAGTATACTATGGTCAATGGCTTGTATATTAATTGTAAGTTCTAATAACTTTATTTATCTGTTTTATGGGTATGAATATGATTTACCACTCGATATTATGTGGATACATTAATACATATGAAGAAATGTCGTTATGTGTGTATATTTTGATATCGAAATGACATTAATTATCCAATGTTATCACTAATTACAAAGGGTAATGACATCACGTATCCAATTTTCATATCTAATCCGGCTGTTAACTGATGCTTAATAGGATAACGATCTCGATGAATTGAAAGGCATACTAAATCAAGCAACATTGGGTAATCATACCGTGATAATAACAAATGTGAATGATGCTTGGGCTAAACCACATTTAACGTTTGATCTTCTTTTGGAGAGCTTTCGAACCGGGATTCAAACAAATCGATTTTTGAAACACTTAGTCGTTGTATCTTGGGACCAAAAGGCATATGTGCGTTGCTTAGAGTTACATTTGCACTGCTATATTATCAAGACCCATGGAATGGACTTTTCTAGCGAGGCACATTTTATGGCAGCAGATTATTTGAATATTGTGTGGAGAAAGATCGATTTTCTACGCACGATTCTTGAACTAGGATATAGCTTCGTGTTCACGGTATTCTTTTTCTCCTTCGAGCTATTTCTATGTCATTACACTCGATTATGATAAGATCTTAATCCATAAGGACCATAATTAACAGGGACAAAGCCAAGAGGTTAGTTTGGGAGTTCAAAACTGGATCACTAACATTTGTATTTAATATAAGCAGATTCATTCCCAAGATTATGATAACATTGCTATAAAATCGCACTAAAATGAACTTCAACTCAAAATTTTTATATTTTCAATGGGTTCATGCGACTTTAACCTTGTTTGTAACATACTAACTTTGTCCTTGCAAATTAATATCACTTTTTTTAGAACGACAACTTTCGAATTGAGACATCCCACCATCTAATTAGGGTGAGGGCCTACCTAGACCAAGGTAGTCGGTTGTCTTAACCGACTAAGTTTTAACACTTAGAGATTTCAAAGAAGTTTTAGATACATATCTTAATGTCTATGATATAATTTTTACAAAAGTAAAAATATATAATGTTACATAAACAAGATTCAGAAAAACAAAATAATTTTTTTTTATGAAAAAAAGCATCATTTGACCTCTTTTGGATTTGACATTAATTAGTTGGTTTCTATAAATACAGGACACAGACATAATGTGGTTTAGAGATCCCTTCTTGCATTTTGATAAGGATGCTGATATCCAAATTGCTTGTGATACATACAATGGAAACCCATTTGACTTGAAAAATCTACCAAATAGTGGCTTTAAATACGTGAAGTCGAACAAGAAAACAATTGAATTTTACAAGTTTTGGTACAATTCAAGGATGGCTTACCCGGGTTTACATGATCAAGATGTGTTCAATATGATCAAGTTCAATCAGTCCATCAAAGATATGGGTTTAGAAATTCGGTTCTTGGATACAGCTTACTTTGGTGGATTTTGTGAACCAAGCAAAGATCTAAACAAGGTCTGCACAATGCATGCTAATTGTTGTTTTGGTTTAAAGAACAAGGTTCATGATCTTGGAGTTATGCTTACTGATTGGCAAAATTATATAAAATTGCTTCCAAATCAAACAACAACGGACGAGACTAAAACTTCTTGGACAACTGCTCGACGTTGCAGGTATTCTTCCATCTTTTTGGCTACGTACATTCTCCAAAGATAAATTTAGAGTTAATTACACGTACGGATGGTTCCTGTTGTTTGGCTGTATTGTATTAATCGTCTCTACATTTTAAAGACTATACAAGTCGATGTTATATTGTTTTCATTTGACTTCATCGATGGTCCATTTTTTAATTGCCGACTAATTTGGTCCATTTTTCAATAACTTTAGCACCATATGTGAAGCCAAATTGAAACAATAGGACCATCAACATATTTTTAAAATATAGGGAAGATTAATGAAATACGGCCAACCCACGGGTACCATCCATGTAATTAACTCACAAATTTATTATTTATATGTGTTTATCTTGAGAGTTTTTATTTATTTTATATGATCTTATAATTATAATGTTACAGGAAATGTGATCATATATGCTTTATATATATACTATTATATTTTTCTTACAACGTACAAATATATGTTTTACATTGACGTTAATGTTATATATAATGCTTGATTCTCACTAGGGATTCTTTTAATCGTTTTCTTGCGTCAATGAAGAAGGATGGCCGAGGAAAGAAACATTAATAGGTGTTAGCCTTTTTCTTATAAGGTTTTAGCCTTTTTATTAAAAGGTGTTAACCATTTTCTTGAAGATTTTAGGTACAAATGCATTCAAAGTAGTGTTATTTGTTTTATCTTATGTATTAAAGATCGTATACTTAAGAATATGATGATATTATGAGATTATAATTTCTTCTTAGCGAATTGAATAGAGAAAATTAAAAAATGACTTTACTCGGATGTTCCATAATTCCCTTGCCATGATATTATAATTTATAATTAGTGAACTGAATAGAGAAAATAAAAAGAGGAAATTGTGATAGGACATAACAAATACTTATGCCCTATATTTATAAAAAAGTATCACAACAAGTTAATATTATGTCGATTCAACATTACATTATATTAAAAATCGCAATAAAGTATAAACTTTCTTTTAATTATAGTATAATATAATATATGTAGGTTCAAAATCACAGGTTAATGAATTTTGTTATTATGAGAAGATACACGCCAACAATATAAATACAAAAAATATCATATTTATTTACTATCCATAATTACCTATTAATTAATATTAATATTAATTTGAATTATAATTTTGATCTAATAGTTGAACATGATTTAATGGTACACTTCTCCAATTATGAATTAAAGTTTTATTTTTTTATTATATATTAGAGAAGATAAATAAAATTAAATGTACTACATGAGAACATAAAAGCACAAAGTATACTAACATTATTCGAAATTTCAAATCATAATGATAACAACAACAGTAATAATAATAATAATTGTTAGTAAACTAAACACAACATCGCCAATTCGCCATACATACAATTCAGATGAAACACGGTACAGAAAGAAAACAGAGACCAACAACCAAAACAATCAACACCTTGTAGGAGTGCTTCTTCTAGAATGTCACGATAAAAATCAAGGTTGCAATTAAAGACATATTTCTCAAATTCTTTTGACCTCTGAAAAACCAAATGATGTGAGCATCTCGAAGGTTTAACATACATAGATTAACCCCCGATCACTTTCTAGCTATATGGGTCTAAACTCAACCCCTAAAATAATAACTGGAACCGTACAAGCGTCAAGTTTCAGCTCGTAACCCGGAAAAACTCCCTCCTTAGTATCAGTCTGAAATTCGTATACTTGTACTTCCATCCAATTGTCGCTCCTCTGTTGTGGAACGCCTTTCATTTTGGGTCTAATTACTGATTTGTAAGTGATTCCATCATCCTTTGCTCTTATAACTGGGGTTAGCGGACTAGCTAAAGGGACAACCGAACAGTCATCCAAACTATACCCAAATGGGGATACCACTTCCATCGGCATATTAGAATCTAATTTTTCTTCTGATAATCTGTACACAAGGTAACATGCATATTTTGTTCCAAGTGATAATACTTGGTATTTTATTTCACTTTGATATAGAGCTCCCCAAATTTCTTTGATCATAAGCACTTCACCAAATCTGCCACAACTCAGAAAATCAACTAATTGTATGTGATAAAAATATGTTGGATATGGAAAAAGACAAAAACAGAAAAAAGATTTGAGAAGTTAGATGTCATCGATCAGGCGTGTTTAATGTTACTCCGTACTTTGTTTATCTCAAATGTATACATCAATTGCTTAAACTGTAATTTTGTCATTCAAGTTAAACAAAAAAAAAAAGCTTATGAAATATTTTTTGTCAATGAAAATCCAGGGTGGAAAATCCATAGGTAATCAAGTAAGTAGGTTAAACTCCTTGTTAACAAGACAAGACCAACAAAAATAATGTTTACATTGATCTTAGCACATGGTGCTGAACATTCAACAAGAAAAATAGTGGAAAGACATATATAAATAGAACCTGGAATCATCTGATTGAACCCAACTAGTTTTCTGGATCTTGTTCACTGTTAAACCCGCTCTTGCAGATAGCATCAGACATTTCTTCCCATTTTTATCGAGAGAAAACCACTATCAATCAATCAATAAATATAATGTAGATATGTAAGTACAAATTTATCATATATGGCTTCAAATCCCTCTAACAAAACTGGTAGAACAAAGCTCATATGCCCCACAACTTTACCTGTTGTCCATTATTGAATAGCCTTTTAAAAAAAGAAGCATAGTTGATTAGGAACCCCTGGCAAAAAATTGAGTAGAGCTCCTTCTTGGTTTTCCATTCCACTCTATCCTTTGACAGCTTGATTATTTCTTCATAATCATTTGGCAATTTTTGTTCCCAATATGTGTCATCATCTAAATATGACAAGGGTGGTTGCATATCCAACTGCTTCTCATCATCTGAGACTTGACGTTCTTCCACCTATAACAAAATAATAACCAAATTGGTCGGACTTAGTTTATTAACCAGCCATTGAAGAAAAATGTAGTAGATTGAATACTAGTTTTCCCCCAGATCTCTGGGTGATAGGGGGTTCTCATCGAAGGGATTTAAATTGGGCATCTATTCTGCGAGGGAGCTCTCTAGCGTGGATCCGGTTAAGACAACGTATGCTAGACCTCCCGATATTTGCGAGTAATTCACACCTTTCAAAAAAAAAAAAAAGTTATTTGGTAGAGGATTTGTAAGCTAGATACATTTTCCGTGGGTTGAAACTCGATGCCTTCAACGTATAGAGGTATATTACTGTCTTCAAAAATAATATCAAGATTAACAGGTGTCCCGTCGCTAGTAAACTCATATAATGCAATCCTGTACCAGCCATCTTCTCTCTTATCAGCAAGGTAAGAAGTCCAAATTTTTGTCTCCCCATCTAACTTGTATGTGAGATTTAGATAACGGAACCAATCATCTTCGCGCCTACTTTTGTAGACAAGGTTGACAATGTATGTGATATTTGGTGATAAGAATTGAGTTCTGACACGGGTTTTAAATTTGCACACCTCTGCATATAATGTACCCACGGGAAATCTGCATGAAGCAACAAATAAACAGTAAACTGAAGGATGATACATATACATTAATCATATATATAATCTACTCATTAATTAGACAATGAATTAGAACATGGCTTAGCTAGCAACAACGGGTGTAAGTAGCAAAAGGATGAGAACAGCAAATCACCTTGATTTATATTTAGTCGAATACGGATAACGTATTCCTGCCTCTCGAATCAAACATCCATCCATAGATATCAATACAGAGTGTTCTCCCTTGTCATTTATTGAAAACCACTGTATGCACATGTACATTACTAGTTAGTTAAAACTCATGGATTGAATCAAGAGAAGTGGGACCATCTATCCATAGTTTCTACTTCCAGGAATATTTTTGTTTTCTTATATAATATGTTAAAGGTAACAATATTCAATATGTGTGTGCGTGTATATATATATTTACCGTTTTGCTTGCATCAAGAAGGACCCCATTGTAGAGAAGTAATTTCAGTTTCTGAAGAGAATGGTATCTCAGAGGTGTTACAACAGCCTTAAGTATGTTTACATACTCCTCCGGCAGTTTGAGATCAGGGCGCAGCTGAAATTGAAGTGCAATCTCAAGTTTTTTAACAACATGAGACATTGTTGGCCGCTTTTCACGAGACACCTGCACACATTGGAACGCAATATCGGAAAATGTAACCATAGAATTCATCTCCATTGGTTGGGTCAGATCTTGGAAGATAATCTTGTGTATTTCCTTATTTCTGTAGCTTTGTTTCCATGTGGGCACTAAATTACCATTGCTAAAGCATAGTCTTCCACATAATACTTCAAATAAAACAACGCCGAAAGAATAAACATCTGATTCTTTCGTTAAGACACCCATGTGCAAATAAACTGGATCAAGATATCCAAGGGTACCTACAACATTGGTGAAAAGAGCTGTGTGCTCCTGATTAGCAGGTCCTAGTTTTGACAGTCCCATGTCAGAAACTTTAGCATTCCATTTGTCATCCAATAGGATGTTGGAACTCTTTACATCTCGATGAATAACTCGTTGCTGTGTGCCCTTGTGATCATGAAGGTACCTAAGTCCCTGTGCAGCGCCAAGGCATATTTTAATACGTTTTATCCACGTGAGACCAGGGGAACTTAGACATTGATCGAGACTTCCATTGGATGCAAGCTCGTACACAATTACCTTTTCACCAGCCTCGTCACAAAATCCCAGGAGAGAGATCAGATTTTCATGTGAGTATTGGGTGAGCATCATTATCTCTTTCCAAAACTCGGGATCTCCTTGTCCAAACTTACGATCTAGACGCTTAATAGCAACAAGGCTTCGCCCCTTAGAGTGAGGAAGTTCTCCTTGGTAAACCTTCCCAAATCCACCAGACCCGATAGGTTTGTTACTAAAATTATTTGTAACTCTTTTTATCTCCTCCAGTGGGATCTTAAGATATTCAAACTCTTTCATGAATGAGTCCATTCTTTGTGGATGATCAAATGACAATTAATAAGAAAAATGAAATCAAGAGTTCCTATCAATATGTAGTTGGGAAATAATGTCAACCCCCCCTGTTTCGAGTGTCAGGTGAAATGTTCCGCTGTTTTTGTAGAATAAAGAATGTAGGGTGGTTATCATGTAACCAGTATTTTGAAAAACCTTATGGAGAGAAGATGCTAACTTAGCTTACATATGATGAAGTTGGGTGGGATCGGATGACCGAAGTCAGCTTCCCTGTATGTCAGCCCAGATAGCTTTTGTTAACAAGAAAACTAATACAGATGTAAAGATCAAAGGAAAACTATTGATAATATATATGAATGTATATGTAAAAGGTGAACGGAAATGGGAATAGAGAGAAATGACGGCTGCTTCAAATGGTTAATTAGGGTTAACAATAATGATTAAAGGTTTACAAAAGGGTTACAAAATCTAGTTACGCTTAAGCCCCTCATAATTTACAACTAGATCGATACCCGCCTGATAGGCGGGGATGTGGAATAAAATTTGATTTATGTATTTTCGAAAAAGTAAAATAATGAATATTTAAATAAAAATACATTTTTTATTTTACAAAATGTAAAAATACTAATTTGATTCACACGGGTTGTTTATAAAAATATTTGACAGTATTAACAATAAATATTATAAAATAATGAATCTATAATCAATAGTTTATCAAAGATTCTAATTTGTTCGTGACATGGAATCAACACTTTACTATTTATAAACTTTGCTATAGTATAAACACCTTCGACCTATTCACACATAGTATAAACACCTTCAAATACACACAAAAATCATCATCATTGACAAAACAAAAGTCTATACTGCATACACAATAATAGAACTATTCGTAGAACCTTTCGAACTATTCACATAATAATAGAACTATTCATAGAACCCTTCAACCTATTATTAGGTGGTGGTTGATTTATCCGGTGATGTTTCAGGTGGAGGTGGAGATGGTGGAGTTGGTGGTGATAGTACATATAATATCCAAGAAATCAATTTAATGTACACATATGATCTAAGTAGGCAATTTAATGTACACATATTATCCACATTATCAATTTAAATATAATTTTTTTTAACCTGTTATAATAGGTAAACAGGTCAACAATGGATGAACAATGTACAAATTTAACAAGTTTGTAGGTGATACATATCAATATTTCAGTTACATTGATCATCCACTGATTTAATCCTATGTTTTTATTTATTTTAATCAATGTTTTAAAAACCGGATTTTTCATCGAACCGGCCAGTCAACCGCAAGCCGTCGAATCGGTCGGTTCAACCGTTTGTTTTTTTTTTTTTAAATAAAAAAATGCTATTAAACTTGTTACATTTCATTCAAAAATATTACCAAATAGTTATAATCCCAAGAAAATATATGTTTTAGTGTTCACAAACAACTAAAAATAATATTAGAGTATACACATCATCATAAAAATAAAAATAAAAAATTTTATTTTTTTTAAAAAACCGGTTGAACCCGAAAAACCAGTCAAAACCGGCCGATTCGAACCTTTGAACCGGACCACAAAAAAATCGGGTTTAAAAAACCGACATCTCGACCGCAAACCGACCGGTCCGGTCCGGTTAGGTTCAGTTGTACTCGGTCAATGTATGGAGGTTTTAAAGTTGAAGCAGGGTCACATATGTATGTCTTTTGTGTACAAACAAATATTTCTAAAAGTGCCCATTTCCATGTGCCTTGCTATTTCCACTATATATTTGTCTATTTTCATCATTTTAAAACTTAAAACATTTGTATGGTATGCAGTATTTGTTGTACGGTAGTTTGTCTTTTGTGGTGGAAATAGCAATGCCCATTTCCATCCCCTTTTTTTTTTTTTGTCTATTTTTATCATTTTTATACTTTAAACAGTTGTACGATATGCATTACTAATTATACATTGTATGGTGGAAATAAAATTAAGAAAAAGTCAAGAGTTGCATCTGGAATCTTGAAGTAAAAGATTCCACGTATTGATTGAGAGTTTTGAATTTGACTCTTGTCACTTGCTACTACTCCATTTTTTTTTCTTTCTTCTTATCAAACAATTACATTACACATATTTAATAAAAGAGTTTCTTAATTTATCTTATAGCTTAAGAATTAATAATTAAAGAAACAGATTATGTTTTTAAGAAACTTAAAAATGCATTTTTATATGATTAGTTAAGTATGTTTCTTTAATCATCTTATGGCATATGATCATCTTGTGGATAAATTTTTTTATGTATGCATTCTATTGCTTAAAAGTTAAAACGTACATAATTAAATAAAAACTAAAGTGTGTTAGAAAACGTTTCACACGGTTGTATGGTCTATTGATCTTCCACTGCTCATGGTCTGGTCTCTTAGAATATAAGGGACCTGTGTGGGGTTTAGAAAAAATACGTGTTAGAAGAAAATTTTGTTTCACTCACTTGTCACCTCGATACTGTTTACATATGTAAATAACTTTTTAATGAATTAATATTTATCAAAATCAGAATAAAATAACAAATATTTTATGCTATTTTAATTTGCTCAATGCTTGAAATTTGTTTGATGATCGATGTCCGAGAAACATATGTCAAAACTTAAACAATTTAACATATCTCAGACCACCATGAGTCCAAATTTTTACGTTTCTCTTCACCATTCCTCAACAAATAGGGAGCTAAGACCAATGAGAATGGGGGCGTGCCAACCCACCTTTTGCTACCTTTTTTGTACTTTTTTGCAGGTCCATCCCCATTGAAAAATGTGTCACGTTACCAAAGGAACGGAGGTGCCCTTTTGACTGTTACACACACACATATATAATAATAATATAAATGTAAATTAAAAAAAAAAAAAAAAAGTTAAATGCTGACAAAGGGCGTGCCCCCATTCCCATCAGCCTAAATATTATATATCAAATATCAAAACAAATCAAATACATAAATACATATAAACATCACGGTTCTTTATCAAATTTCAAAACAAAGGGTTGAGTAACCTCTGTCAAGATATTATTCTATGTATATATATGTAACCGTACGTGTATATACATATAATAAAATTTCAAAATCCTAAGTAAAAAGTTGTGTGGATACTGGAGGTTTGTGGAGAAAAGTTGTGTGGTCGATCCATTGCTCCTCCCAGTCATGGTCTTTATTCCGATTAGGCTATCTCAACCGGGGCATTGTAAACAAATTGTAAACATATCTGGGAACTAAGTTGCAAGGAGGTGTATCTTGAAAAGTCTATTGTTGGTATTTTACTTCCGGGCTGAGCATTTTATTTGGATAGATGTGTGGTTAGGATCGGAGCCATTGGCATCTTTTTTCCCTAATTTGTATGCTGTGGAAAAATGGAAATATTGTACTGTAAAAGATAGGTTTACAATAAATGGGAATGGAGTAATTTTTCATGTGCTTCAACGTACATTATCTCCAAGTGAAACAATCTGACAATTAGAGCTGATAAATTAGGTTCCTGTTAAGGTATGATAAGAATGTTTAAGGAAAAAAATACACTATGCCATTTTATATTATTTTAAAAATAATTATTTTTAGTATTTTAAGGTTCATTATTTAAATTTTTTATACTTAAAACATATAACTGTCATGCTCAAATCACCAAAGTCAAATGTTAAACAAGTCGTTTTCATGTTTAATACTTATGTTAATCGTGCGTTTCTAACCTATTAAGACCTGTTAACAGCTCTACTGACAATTTGACCAAACAAACCATTATAGAAGATGGTCTAATCCACTCTACCAAAAGTAACAACCGATGAAACTACAACAACAACAATACCCAATTCCTGCATATATAACCGGTGTATGGGGAAGGTGAGATGTATTCAGTCTTGCTTCTACCCAAAGATATAGAGACTGTTTCCATTAATACCTCCGGTCAAACGGGTAAAACACGGATAAAGAAACTCTGATAGGTATTTAACATATTGTAAATATTTCATTCTTTCTTTTTTCAGTTACAACTTTTAGATGGTTATATAAAACTATTAGTTTAATATTATAGCTTTTGTTCGAATTGTTGTTTACTAATCAGTAAATGAAATTCTAATGATATGTTAATATGAACTTTGTATGTTATGTTGAATTTATTTAAGACACAAATTACTTCTATACAATTGAAAACTTTGCTTATGGTTTCGTGCACTGTGTGAGGTTTCACTGTTCATTGAACAATGAAGCTCTCTGACTGCCAGACTGTTAAGTTGCTGCGCAGCTGCCTGTCAGGCTGCTTGCTTTTTTTTTTTTTAAGTTATTATTTTTTGGTCATGCATTTACCTAATATTTTATATATATATATATATATATATATATTTTAAATTTTTAGGTCATGCTTTAAACTAATGTTTATTTTTTTATTTTTTTTTCTTTTTATATTTACTATATCTGACTTTGGGTTTTAGCTTTTCTTTTTGGGGTTATTTTTTTGGTATTAGTTTAGCTGGGACTCTTAGGTTCTGAAAAAAAGTGAGTATGGTGGCATGACGAGAGACAATCTTAAGAAGAGGAATATTGCATGCTATATAGTCTGAATGATCATGTATGTATGTATCTTATGTGGATATAATGATGAGACAACTGATCATGTATTTCATTCGTGCTATTTCTCACAATCCTAGTGGGAACGGGTATGTCATGGGTGCCAATTAAGCATCTTCATTCTTTGCGATTGGCATTACTGATTTATGGAAAGTCCATCAGTTGTATCATCATCCGGGTATAAAGAAGAGAAAAAAGGTTTTCAACGTCGTAATTCTGGTAACAGTTTGGAGTATTTTATTGGAAAGCGAGGAACCACGCGGTTTTTAATAGCATCCAGCCAAGGGTATCGAAGGTCATAGAGGAGGTGAAAGTCCTCTCATACCTGTGGATTCGAAGTTGGTCAAGGAGGTTTCTTTTGACTATTGTGCATTGGAGGAACAATGGGGTGGCTGGTTTCATATAGCTGTTGGCCGGGAATTGGTTGTATGCTTTTGTTTTTTGGTGTATGCAGTAGTATGTAGATGTCGTGTTATGCAATGGAGCACCTTGGTAGATGGCTTGATTAATAAAACGAGTTTTGTTCGCCGTTAAAAAAAAAAAAATACTCCGTACAATTTTTTTATTTATCTTAATCATAAACGCACAAGGAATCTGATTAGTCTGAAGGATAATGTTAAAATCTTTGTAAGGCATTTGCTTCTCCGTCGCTAATTGCGTCTTTTCCTTTTACCCGACCGGCTGAATGGCATCATTCCTGTATCACGTCTTTCATACACTTATATACTCCGTATTACCTTATCCAAGTTTTTTGTAACTGATCGATCACCATTTCTTGTAACTTTTTCTCAGCAAACAAAATATTTATTCGGATTCCTGAAAGCATGGCGTCTTCTGTAACTTCATCCATTCGCAAGAGCTTCAACTATGACGTGTTTTTAAGTTTTAGAGGTGAAGACACTCGTAAAAATTTCGTTGATCACCTTTATACTGCTCTTGAGCAGAAAAATATTCACATTTACAAGGATGACGAGAGAATCGAGAAAGGAAAAAGGATCAGTGATGAACTTATTAAATCCATTGAAGACTCAAAATTCCACATCATTATCTTCTCCAAAAACTATGCATCTTCATCTTGGTGCTTGGATGAGCTTGTTAAGATTATGGAATGCCAAAAGACAACTGAGCAAACCGCATACCCGGTCTTCTATGACGTGGAACCCTCTGAAATCCGCAAACAAAGCGGAGTAGTTAGAAAAGCCTTTGCCAAATACAAAAATACAGAAGGTGCCAGAGAATGGAAGGAGGCTCTGAAAGAAGCATCAGAATTAGCTGGGTGGGAGTTAAAAAACATTGCTAATGGGTAATTCCTTCTTCAATTCGTATATATATGGATCGTATATATATCTCAACAATATTATTGCATTTTAAGTACCTCTCATCTAGATTCATGTCAAAATACATAAACAAAAACCATACGTACAGGTTTTAAACAAAGAATCAACAGGCCAAATGTATGAGTTGGTTCTCAAATTTGCACAACTTAAGCAATAAATAATAAGACACAAAGTAAATAGACAAGCCAAGATCTAAAAATATTCAAGTCATATTATGTACTCTATTATAACGAAAAGTATTACAACGTATAGTTAGATAGCACTAACTTGATTACAATGAATATATTTATTACTAGACTAACTAGAGATCGAGTTTAGACTTACTAAGACTCAAAATTAGGTTCACGGAAAATACAACTTATGTAATATGTAAAGCTAAAATACACTTAGTATTACAAATGGAACAACAAGAAGAATGTCTTCACCAAGTATTGCCTTTTATAGAAGAGAGAAGAGACAATGTCTTCGAGACTTGGATGTTGATGTGAAGGTAGTTGTCAACATTTCATTAGTGAAGTACGACGACATTTAATGCTTTTGAATTGTCTTATTGTTTTTTTTGTCATTTTGGGTAAAAGAGAAAAACTTGCAATGACTTACTTGGATTATACCCAAAGAGGATAAAGTAGGTCACATGACCTGTTCAGTCATGTGACCCTTTAGGTCCAAGTTTTCTCTTTCAATTTCCCGCCTAATTTTTACTTACAAAACATTGGATAAGATCAAAAAATCATTGTTCAAATGAGTCGTTGATGGCTCGCTGATGACTTTCTTCAACGACCAAGTCATCGTCAGCGAATCCTTGTCCTAACGGTAGCCGTGAGCAAAAAGGGTTCGGGCCGACCCGGACCCGAACCGGGTTGGACCACCCAAACAAAAACCCGGTTTGACCAAAACCCAAACTGGTTTCAAACCGGTTTTTGGACCAAAAAACCCAACCCACCCAACCTGATTTGGATTGGGTCATAACCAATTTTTGGGAACCGGGTTCAAAACCGATTTTTCAAAAAAAAAAAAAATTCGCCGTGATTCGATTTTTGGGCACATAATTGCTAATGATTCAACATTTGGCCCAAATATACCTCTCAATTGGTAATATGTAGTAAATTGACAAAAAAAAATATTCGACGTAATTGTTAATAAAGGACTTTAAAATGGCTAAAAATGTCAAAAAAAAATTCACTACAAAATTCAAAAAATTCAATTTTTCTTCGTCGTAATTCGATTTTTGGACACATAATTGCTATTGATTCAACACTTTGCCCAAATATACCTCCTAATAGGTAATTTGTAGTGAATTGACAAAAAAAATTCGATGTAATTGCATTTAAAAC
>JAOXNX010000028.1:17833650-17844907 GCA_028566075.1 Solidago caesia
GGTGTAGTGGTGGCGGTGATGGCGGGGACTATTGGTAACGGTGTCGAGTGGTGTAGGTTGATGTAAAATGTAATTGATGTAAAAGGTGACAGTGTAGATATTTTAGAAGATAAGAGTTTAGGGTTTAAATAAGAAGATAAGGGCTTAAGGTATAAATTAGTTTATTAAGGGCAAATTGGGTAATTTTTTATAACTCCTAGGGGGTTCATTAAGGGCAATTGGGTCATTTTGCATATCTTTTTTTCAACACTTTCTAAAAATAAGAGGGGTTAGAATTTTTATAAAATATAGTAAGATGAAAAGTGGAAAAAAGAAAAATAATTTTTTCTTTTTTTTAACTTTTAATATAGCCGTAGAACGGCTTTTTTTACTCGAAGAACGCAAAAAAATTGGGCGAGCCGTGGGGGTCGCCGGCACCCCTTATCACCGGTGGATGGTGTTCTGGGTGAACCACAGGCGATCCGGGCCTGGTTCGTCGGGGAGCAACCCGCATACCGTCTACCCTCGTTAACTAAATTAAGTTTTTAAAAAAAATAGTCATGTGTACTCTCTTTTCAGAAACCCCAAAATTCAAAAGTGTTATTCATTTTAGGGTTTTAGATAGTGAATGTCCACACACAATCCCTTGTCAGATTTTCATAAGTTATGCAGAAAACCCTACAAATTAAAAATGGGCACATTATCAAGAAACGATCGAAAAAGGCGTGACCCAGAATTCCAATCGCCACCAAGTTCTAATCCTTTTCACATTTCAAAAAGACCCAAATCATCATCTTCAATAAATCCAACAAAAAATGCAGTTTCAAGACTCAAACTTTATCCTCAAAAAGTGACCCCTATTGTTAGAGAATTACATGCTCCTTGTAGATTTCTTAGAGGCTTTTTTCCCAAGTTTTTTAGATCTAGTTTTGGATTTTTAAGAAAAAAACCTTGTTTTTTTAATCATGGTATTGGAAATGCTCTGTTTTCGAAGGCGAAAGAATCGGGAAATGGTAGTTGCTATGAAAATGTTGTATCTAATGTTTATAATGAGGAGATTGTTAAGAATGATGATGAAAATGTTGGTCCGGTGGGTTCGAGTTTAGAGATTGTTAAGAATGATGATGGAAATGTTGGTTCCGGGAGTTCGAGTTTTGAGGTTGTTGAAATGGTGGAAGATGGGATAGAGGGTGTGGAGAAATTAGAGGAGGTGGAGGAGATAGTAGCGAAATATAAGGAATTGGATCGGAAGGTGTTGTTGGATTCGTCTGAGGATTTGAAAAATGGGAAGATGTTGGAGACGTTGTCGTTGAACCAGGGTTTGGATGTTATGGATGTGGATGTGGGTTTGCCTTTGTATAAGAAGTTGAAGGATGAATCGGCTAAAAAACGTGATCCTAGTTTAAGAAGCTTAAGGTTTGACATTAAGCTACAGGAAGCGAAGTTAGAGTTACAACGACAGTCACGCCCTGCCAAGAAAAAAGAGGTAAAGTTTTTGTACTCTGTGTCTATTGGAAGTGAGTATGTATTTTCTCTAGATCGTTTTCGTCTTTTAGTATGTAGTATCAAGTTGATAGCTTTTTCAGGATGTAGCAAATGAACCTTTTAAGCCTCTTACAGATGACGAAGTGGAGATGGTTGATAATGCGCTAGCTTATTCCAATAGGTATAATTTGATGTTTGTGTTTATCACTCTATATGTAATAAGCCTTTTTGGCGTTCTGTTTGATATTAAACGGCCCGTCCTAAATTTATAGGAGGAAGGCTTTGGTCACTCATACAAATTCAAATATAACGATCACAGGGGAAGTTATGCAATGTTTGAGACCTCGGGCATGGTTAAATGATGAGGTGATTGTTGATTACAAATGCCATCTCTTATTAAAATTTAACGTTCGTTATATGTAAGGGTACACCACTGATTTCGCTATCAGCCTATCACAGGTCATCAATGTGTATCTTGAGTTGTTGAAAGAGAGGGAAATCAGAAAGCCCAAAAAGTTTTTGAAGTGTCATTTCTTTAACACATTTTTCTACAAAAAGGTTAGTCAGTCTCTGCGTTTTTCTATATCTTAAGCTGAAAGGATGTATCATATCTTAAAAAAAAAAAACTTTGTTCAACAGCTGATAAGTGGAAGGACTGGCTATGATTATCAGTCAGTTAGAAGATGGACAACTCAGAAGAAGTTGGGATATGGTCTCCTTGAGTGTGACAAGGTCATTACTTGATTATTTCCGGTGTGTGTAATTTCTTTGTAGTTTTTTTTCTTCTTCCAAGGTTACTGATATTAGCTTTGATCAGATATTTGTCCCGATCCACAAAGAAGTTCATTGGTGCTTGGCTGTAATCAATAAAAAAGAAGAAAAATTTCAGTATCTTGATTCGCTTGGAGGGGCTGACAAGAAAGTACTGAGAGCGTTGGTATGTCAAGTCTCCTTAGTATGCTCATGATGTTATGTTGTGTGCACATGCGAAAGCATTTTCCTTTTATTATTCAAGGTTCACATGATACATATTAGTTTGTAGATGTATGCATGTTTCTTAGCCCTTTGTGAAGCTTATTTGTTGCCCGTGTGTCCAGGCCAAGTACATTACGGATGAAGTCAAAGATAAAACCGGGAAAAACCTCGATGTTACTTCATGGGAGCAAGAATTTGTGACCGATCTTCCTAATCAAGAAAATGGGTTTGTGTTAATGCTTTGGGTAAATAGGAATATTAGATTATTTGGAGGTTTTCGAGCATTTGAAGATATGATACGTATTGCTTATTGCTTTTCTTACATTTTGTTTGTGGGCAGGTATGACTGTGGCATGTTCATGATCAAATATGCAGACTTCTATAGCAGAGACATTGGACTATGCTTCAACCAGGTAAGATATTGCACGAACCATTCTATAATATTTTTATTTTTTCTGGAGCATGGGTTTGTTTTTGGCTACATGATGCTACCCGGTTACCTATTTTTTAAAACTGAGTTGATGCACTATATGGTCATTATAATATTCAAAAAATTCCATCTAAGTCGTCGTACTTTTTAAGAAATCCCACCAAGTTAGTACTTGTTCAAAAATCCATCTAATACATTGCCACATATATAACTAATGGTCACATCATCCACCTTGTTATTTTTACCGGTTGATTTGTAGAGAACTTAGTTATATGTTTTTCAAAGTACAGTGACCTAGGTGGATTTTTGGAAGAGTACAATGACCCCATGAATGCATTAACCCTGTTCAAAGGTTAGAAAAATATTGATTGCTCCTAATGTAGCACATATCTGACATATATTGAAATTTTCTTGTAGGAGCATATGCCATATTTTAGAATGAGGACAGCCAAGGAGATATTGTGTTTGAGAGCCGAATGAAAATCATGATGTCATGGTGTCATGGTGTGTTCTAAGCATGGTTTCTAACCAGAACTTCTGGACCAGTTTCTATACAAATTCCCTAAATATGTTGGCACTTATGTTGCAAGGGTGGTTTCGCATCTACCAAATTAACCAAGTGATTCGTGATCAGGCCAGAAATTTTTGGTTTTGTGGTTTAGGGATGTCAAGTTTCATACTGGGAGTGCCAGTCATTGGAGTAGAAAGCCTATCTTTTTATTGGCTTTTTTTTGTGTGTCTTGATTGCCTAGTACATATTTTACATTTTTACCTTTATTATATATAACTTTGATTGCAGGAAATGTAAATCAGAAGTATTTTAGCACCTGTGAAGAAATGAGACCTGTCGTGGTCTCTATTTATTTCTTGATCTGTAGACATTCTGAAATTTTTATTGTATAAAAGTTAGTCAAGTTGTAAAGAACTCGGGAAAAAAAGTAATTACATTCTAATACATTTGCCCCCGTTAAAGTGATCACATTCTAAAGTTTGTTTCAGTAGAAAAATAAGTATTCACATTTTAACGCCTGTACCATATCAAACCTTGTATCTATCAAATTGATATGTGAATCTGATGGGAGACTTTTTTGTCCATGGAAGGTAAGTGCTAATCTTATAGCACCAAAGTGGATATGCGTGGGCGAGGCACTGTTGAAGGTCTGTTGGGACGGACAATGTTACCAAATTTAGAAGCTTGAAAAAAATTTCTTAACTTGCTTGTTCCAAGTGGATCGTACCAAATGTTTTACTTCCTTTTTTGTAAGAGAAGATGTGGGTTACATGGCAAGGATTTACCTTAGATAACTACCGAGAGTTATAGGAGTTTTATCATCACTTGGGACAGAAGAAATTTCATAAAACTGGTCTATTTTTGATGCATAAAAAGATGATTTTATATGCCCTTAGGTTGGTTTAAATAGTTATTATGGTATTAAAATAATAATGACAATGCTATTTAAATAGTAAAAGAAGTTTGAGACTACCAAATTAGAGAACTAGATTGACACTATCAAATTAGTGCTTGAAGTGCATGGCAAGTTCAAATTCTTAAGATGTTTTCTATCATTGTTCATGGTATGCAGGAATGGTTCAAATTTTTATGAGCGTGGACAGTCAACGTCTAACGAATTGATTGTTGTAGCCTTTTGAGATGGTTCGTCATCAATGTTTGGTAAG
This sequence comes from Solidago caesia, assembly GCA_028566075.1. Classification (NCBI taxonomy): domain Eukaryota; kingdom Viridiplantae; phylum Streptophyta; class Magnoliopsida; order Asterales; family Asteraceae; genus Solidago; species Solidago caesia. Next base: position 17,838,197 of record JAOXNX010000028.1, read on the forward strand.
ATATTAGACGATGGACTTCAGGTTACCTTTTTTGGCACTATAGAAGATCCACCATCCTTAATTCCTTGGTGTAATCTTTAGATTTCCCTTATTCATTACACTTAAAATTTCTGAACTTTTTTTCTGCACTGATCGAGAACATGAAAATTGACGATCTTTGTTGTGACACGGGTCATCCTCAGTTGATACATTTACAACATCATACAAAATTTCATAAAATTTATGTTAGATACTGAAATATGCATTTGTTTGAATAATATTCCACTTCGGATATACAATCAGAAAAGAACTTGATCTGGTGGTACTAATTCATGTATGCAGTGCCATACTTTAGAATAATTCTCGTGCATTTTCCATTTACACATATATAACGAAATCGAAATAATACCAAGTCTTTGAGCTGAGAGTAGAATTAGTTTATACTTTTATGCTGGAAGCTGTATACAACCCACCATTACATATAAAAACCACTACCCTGCACAACAGTATTTTTTATGGTTAACCTTTCTTTTTCTTTCCAATTTCTCACTGTTTTCTTGTACAAGTAGTCTCTTACAATCGAAAAGCCCACACCACTTAAATCAAACACATCTCTCTCTCTCTAACTCAAACTAACTGAATCCAATCTTCAGAGGCATCAACATCTTTTAATGCACTCGTCTCTGCAACTACCACATAATGAACATCATTAATCAATGAGAGCTTAAGAAGAAATGCCGTCGAGCGAATAAATAGGGACCAAGTGAGCTTACAACGTAACGTGTGTTGTTTATATCAACGTGGTACTCTCTTACGGCTGAGTATTTCCTGCTCTTTGAGTCGGTGCTGGAATCTGGCAAGGCGAGCCTGGAGGCTTACAAGACTAGCTGCTTTGCGTGAGAGCACAAAACTCAACTGGGTCACGTAATTGTCAATAAGGCTGCCTGGTTTGTCAACTTCAGCCAGCAATTTCATTTCCTGGTTTCAAGAAAATAATCAGGCTACTTACACTGGCTTACACCCTTAAAAGACAAAAATAAATATTCTTCATTCGGTGTCAATTAAGGCTAAAGTCCATTTTGTTTCGCCCTTAATTTACTACAGTAATGCATTCTCTAAAGAATGGTGATCATGCAATAATCAACAAGACAAACACAAATGTAAAATAGAACACTGAGACGAAAGTTATCACTTACTTCACGCACTATTTCCATTGTATCTTCAATCTCTTTCCTGTGGGCTGCAATTAGAGCTTCTTCTTCCTACAAAATCATCATGCGATTTAAAAACTGAACTAACAACATACAGGTACAGTCGAGTTTTATCAAGTGAATCCGTTGACACACACCTCAAGTATTTCATTGACATTTTCATCATGAAGCTTCTCAGGTTCTGAGTGTTTTGATGCCATACTGGCATTAGTAATACTAGATCCCTGTTGCTTATTACCAACAGTTGAAAATTCAGTATTATTAACATCTCGTCTTGGCCAACCACTTTTCTCAGATTTTTCATCACCATTATCTTTCTTCTGCCAATTAACAATCTTTTCAGATTTTTCTTCTCTGTAACTTTTTCTTCGAGGTGGTGATACCTTCTGCACTGTTTCTTCAGTATCAGCTGAACTTGGCATCGAGTATATTTTCTGATTATTTGAGCCACTGAATGTATTTTTTGAATCACCTTTCTCCTTTTCAAGGTCACTGTCATCCCTGCTGTTAAACGAATAACTTGAAGAGCTAGGAGGAGGTTGTTTCTCAAAATCTGATGTGGTGTTGTAAGTGAGATTCTCTCTTTGTTGGCCCCTTCTACCTGTATCAATGACTTTTGCCTCTTGATGTTGCTCGAAGATGTCATCTCCATCAGAAGAAACTGGCATGTTTGCCGATGAAGAGTCTTTACTAGTTATTTGCGAACTTCCAACCTGATCTTTTTTCGAATTTCCACTTTTTGAAAGACTCTTAACTCTGATAATTTATATGTATTACAAGTCAGATACATAAGATTACACACTACATAACTAACCAAAAAAAAATATATATACAATAAAAATAAAAAAAATAAAAAACCATACCTATCAGCATATCTCAAAGTATTGAGAGTGTGTTCACAAGAACCGGCATTTGGAGAAATGCAAGATATCATAACAGTCCTTGAGTTGCCGACAAATGAGTCACGAAGCACTTCAGTTAGCTTGCTCCCACGAAATGGAATATGAAGCTGGTCATTATCAAGAGCACGAATGCACTCTTTAAGAGCCAAAAGGCTCTTATTAATTTCAGCTCCTTCAATCCTGTAATGGACACAACTAATGCATATTGAACATGATGACGAGAATTCAACCCAAACAAAACCTATAATAGATCCCAAACATTACTGAGGTATTTGATCTAGTATTTCCATACATGTATGATTAGAGTTGGTAAATTCAGTTCTCATATGATAATGGGTCGAATTGGGCAGGGTTTTTATTGATAACAGTTCAATGGGCAAATTAAAAACAAACTTATTTCCTGTAGAAATAAAGAGAGTTTCCTTATGTGCACATTACCGTGTTTGTCGATCGTTATCAGTTGTATCAGCGCCTCTTTCACTGCCAGCAAGATCAATGAATGAAATTTTCCCCACAACCTTCCCACCTTTGGATTCATTGTCATCATTGTTTCTTCTGGTTCTGGTATCCTTCACCTCATTGTGCTTTTTCACAACTAGCTGTAATATTGCATGTGACCTTGAAGACTCCTCATTAGCACCTGTAGAGCCAGTACTTCTAGCAGCACTACCCCTCTCAATGAATTCTTTTACAATTTGAACATCTAAAACTTCAAACTCTTGCAATCCGACAATGCAAACCTGTTGCCGTCCATCTTCTCTAATGCAAAGTTTCCTACAAAAGAACAGGAGGAAGTTAAATTAAAACTTGAAACATTACTTGAGATGATCATTAAGTATCAATCTAGCTAACTAAATAATACTTCAGAAGAGTACCGACTTTCTATCACTCAGAAGATCATAGAGCTTTCCACCATAGATCTCGAAGTAACTAAGCCATAACTTGAACTTTTGATTACGGTAAGCTGGCTGATTTAATAATCTAACAAGATCTTCTGCAGCTCTAAGTGGTAATGGTTGCATTGTATATGTCTTACCACTTCCTGCAATAATCAACCAGTAAAACCTCTTAAAATCGCCGTTGAAAAAAACAAAAGAAAACCCTCTTAAAATCAACTTACTCAAAACCAAAAAAGCAAGCATAAAGAAACAAAGCATTAAGCAATGCTAATTATGCCTAAAATTATGTTGACAGAACTCTAACATACCTGTCTGACCATAGGCAAAACAAGTTGCTTTTGTCCTTTGAAATATAATAGGAATGATCGGCTGTACAGTTTCACGGTATACCTGTTTCAAACAAACAACTAAATTAAACCTGTAGTAGAAAAATCATAGAGCATTTTAGCACATTCATCGGCCTGCAGCATTGAACCAGGCAAAACTAACGAAAAAGAACACATACCACATAAAATGTTTTTTCAATGAGAAGATAATAGAAATTCTAGGTCAATATGTGGAGCCCTTACCTCATCATTGGTTACTTGCTGATCAAGAACAGCATCGAAACAGAACTCATGATTCTCCACATAAGCAGTCAGGTCAACCTTTAAGAAAATCAGACATCAGTTTATTTTCTTGTTAGATGTGAAAACTAATATAACTTCAATGTAACAATCAAATAGGCCTCGTCATCTACTTAGAGTTATGTCCAAACCTTTAGCTTGGGTTCATGGACAGTTAGACCATTGGCACAGACACTCACAACGTCATCCTCCTTGCGAGAAAGTTCCTTTTTATTCAGTGGTCTTTTGCGGACCTGATATAAATATAAAAAAAATATAAACTCACCATGCTCCCACAAATCACTTTAACAAAATGAATTAGCTAGGTTTTATTTTCCTTTGAATTATACAAGAATCGAGAATTCAAAACATTCAAATGAAATGAGCATCATGTTCCTATACCAGTTAGTCACTTCCAATCGTTCGCATTACAAGTATAACCATACGAACAAAATGTTGAGCAGAGCATAATATACCCCTACATATGTATTACATAAGGCTTCTATAATTAACTATGTTTAACTAATGCACTTGTGCCAAAGTGATATTGATGACCACAAGAGATAGAAAGAGGAAGAGAGGGAGAGACTACATACCACAACTTTAATCTTGGCCACGTTATTTTCCCTTGTATTGCTTTCTTTTTCAAATGTAGGCAATCCGAGAGAAGCATCTACATCTGTCTGTCCTCTTTGCTGCCGGTTGGGCAGGATATCAAGGTTATTGTTGACTGCTTTAGTAGTAGCAGGAATAAAAGGTGCTTGCTCAAATGGTTCTGACATAACATTCTGGTGAAAGAAAGTAAAGCAATAATATATGAGCTACTCAGTTACCAAATGCAAAAATAGCTTCATTGACTGTAACATACATATTAAAAACTAGTGCAGATGAGAATACACTCCAGGTTATTTATACAAACTGTAAAAATAGAACAAAGATAAGATTATCAGACCCCTCTTGTGCCCATTTATATGATCTTCAAAAGGTTCAGGTAATGATATAAGCGATAAAAAGTATTAAGCAGTGTGATAAGAAATTTCTATACCTACAAATTCTAAAATGAATATAACTAGTTTCAACGACCATCTTGTCCTAGAATCATGTGGGCTTCATTGTTTAGTTAGTTATGGACTTATGGTACATAGATCATGTTTTTCACGACACAGGTCATCTATGTTTTTAATGTGATTCAATCTCTAACCGCATACCGTAATAATATAAAAAAGTATATGTGAACCTATCCGAAAAGTCTCCAATCAAAATGGAATTAAAAAAAGCTTTTTAAATTAAGTCAGTAGATTTGAAGCAATTGCCAAAAATTTCAAAAGCCAAGGCAGCAATTCAAGCAACCACGTAGCCTAAAAACTTGTCTCACATAAAGCAAATATTTCTAAGGCAACTTTTTCTTAAGGGCTAAAAGATATTCTGAGCAATGAGATACATACCTCTGTAAGAAGCTCAGTGTCATCCATAGAATGTAAATCCAATAGTCCTGCTCCGAAATCACCCCTGAAATCGGGAGAGTAGAAACCATCTGATGCACCCATGCCCCCATAGCCTTGGGCTGTTGGAGAGAAGGGTTCAGAACCAGATTCACCACTAAAATTAAGGTTCCTCATTAGTTTAAAAAGCCCTGCAAACAGATGTACAAGATAACACATTAAAAATAGAACATAACCAAACTAAAAATAACCCTAACAGAATTCATATACACCATAAAGACTCCTTTGCAGTTGAAGAAAGAGGCAGTTACACACGTAAGTTATTGGCATGCCTTTTCCTGTGTAACATTCTATTCCTTAAAAAATTAAACGACTAATTTCCCTTCCATGCAGATCCTACAAAATTAATAAAAAGGGAAAACTTGCCCCAGTGTTTGCACAGAAATTTGGCTGCAATCATTTGAATGTTAAAACACAAGATTCGACAGCTTTTCGCTTAAAAAACGAGGTCCCTATTCAAACCATAGCCTGCGAAAATCAAGTAACTAAATAGGATCAAACTTGAAAATAAATTACAAATTTTCAACCATGATTAAATGGACATTGCTTCCATACCTGCATGAGTTGATTGGGTCGAAAGCGTTGATCATTCCCATTAGACGCCACGGGTGAGGCCAGATGCTGCAAACCTGCAGACTGAAGCCATCGTGCCATCACGGCATCTCCAGCATCACTAGCAGGACCATCCGCAGCAGGTTGATCATACAGAGAAGTTGCATTTCTCTGTTGCATCTGGCCGCCCATTTGGCGCTGTGATCGGCGTTGCGGAGCCAACTTTTCTTTCAGGTTTACTCAGAAAAATCTACTCCAACATTCAAACAACAAAAAAATTACTTACAAACATTACATATTAAATAAAAATTATTTTTTAAAAGAAACACTAAATTTTATTTCCAGATCCCTTTAATAATCCTCCAATATACACTTTCAGATTCTAATTCTTATAAATACAAAATAAATATATATATGTATATGCATATATATACAGTATATATATACATACCTAGAAAATAGGGGAAACTTATTAGAACATGCAGATCAATTGGTTAACCTGGTAACAATTAAAAAACAATAATAAATTTAACGGAATAATAATAACAATAATAATGCAGATATGAAAAAATATATTAAAGTAAATATAATCTAACAAAATTAGTGAATTAAAAGAAATAAATGAGAAATGTGAAGAGAATTAAGAGACGTACCGGAAAGAAAAGAAAAAATTAATGTGGGAAAATGAAAATGAAATCTGAGAAATGGAGAATTGCAGATCTAGAAATACCAAAATTATAAATTTATAAAAAATAATAAAAAAAAGAAAAGAAAAGATGGAAATGATGATGGGATTTTCATGTGAGATTATGATGATGCAAGAAATGAAGGGATTTTTTGTTTGTTAATCATATGATATTCTAATACGCAAATATATATATTTATGTGTAGAATACAAGCCTTTTGTATCTATCTATATATGTTTGTAGGTTCCGGTTAAAATAAAACAAGTATTAAAGTAAAATAAATAAGACAATTATATTTTCTTAACTGAAAATCATTGTGCATCATGAAAATCTTCGTGCATCATTGTATATACTTGTGCTCTATGAATCTTCGTG
>JAOXNX010000028.1:17860925-17876532 GCA_028566075.1 Solidago caesia
CCATTTGGGTTCGCCGAAACGAACCGAACCAATTCGCCATTTTTTGACCTGGATTCGCGAACCAAAGCGAACCAGATTCGCTACCGAACCGCGAACCAGATCGCTGAACCAAGATCGAAAATCGCGGGTGGTCTACCGAATCCTGTTACTATGGGTTGGATAATAGGTGGTGATGAGGCACATTCTTATGGGACAGGGAGTTGAGGATGATATGGCATATTCTCATTGGAGCTTATTTTATCTTAAAATAGAGTGAGGCAAATACTTTATATATAATAGCTTATATATAGATATAGGTATAGAACTATAGATAAGTATTGAGTATTGACCTGATTGGCTGATAGTGATGATATTGTTATTATGTTAGTACTAAGTTTATATTTATAAATGATATGGAGGATGCTTCAGTTCGGGTATTCCGTATATGTACTCCTTTTGTTTTGTATATGAAGTGGCTGTTAGCAACTTAGCATTTAATCGTTGTAGATAAGATTCAGATGTATATTTTGGAACATAAGTTTAAAGAACGATGGTATTTTAGTTATGCATCCTGCATTGTTTTGACGTTATCACGTAGAAAGTAGGATGGAAACTTCTAGTTAGGTGTCTTTGGATTTCTATTCGTTGAGAGAAACCTGCACTCCTGCTAGTCTATCTTTTTTATTTCAAATAAATTTAGCACTTCTAACTTGAATGAGTCGAGGTGTGATGGAAATATCAGGGATGGCAATGGGGAGATTTTGGGGCAGATAATGGTATTCTTGACCCCTTAATGTAAAATATGATCTCGGCGGGTCCTGATTAATGAGCGGCTTTTGGTTTCGTGAGTATCTTTGTTGCCTTGTTGTGGATCCCCATATAAAATAAATGGAGAAAGTTAACAACAGGGACCTCTGAATTCTGATGACTGTAAATCCCCTTATATTATCTGTAGGCTTCTAATCTCAAACCTGAGACATACATAGAATAATCTTAAGATATTTCGGATGATATATCCTGATTGACACACATCCCTCTTCACACTCAAGACAAAATAAGAACAGTAGTAAAGGAAAGCCACCGGAAAGTTAAGCAGTAGTGCAGTGGTGACTGGTGAGAGGCTGAGGCCGATAAGCAGCTGGTGAGGAGTACCCGAGTAGTAATGGTGGGTGGATTGGGAGAACGGGGAAAAGGAAATTAGGCAGGGGAAAAATTGCAGGTTATGGTATAGGGCAATAAAGATTCTTTCATAGATTCATAACTTTAATCAAAGCCTGTTCTGCATTAACTGATCTGGATACAATTTAATATTGTTGCAAAGGAGTGTTGTATTCTGCATTGCTCTGATGCTATATAACAATTTGGCAAGTTAGATTTGATGATTGTTTTTGTGGCATCGTATTTCCAGCTAAGGTTTGTCAATTTACTTTGGCAACTTTTTATGATGCGCAGGGGTGCTTCATATTGTAATTTTATGCTAATTGATCTAACAAAGTGTTTGTGAATGTTAAAGTTGTACTTGATAGCAGCATTGCATGTGTACTGAATTTAAGCAGTATATAATTTTGAATTTATATATTACAAGTATACCTTGCATTGCATGTGCATCGGTTTTTGTAAGTGGGCAGAGCCATACCAAGATGCTGTTTATCTCCATTATAGAGCCTTTATATTCTGCTTGCATATATATGTATTGCTCAAAGTTCTGAGGTCATAGGAAGTATTCATGGCTGCAATTGCAGAAGATCATCGATTCAGTTATAACAAATAGATAACAAAGGAAACCATCAGCTATATGACATTTAGGCTTAGAATTAATTTAGTCTAACTAACTCTTTTGCAAGTGATTTCATATTAACTTATTCTTCTATTCATTTGTTTTGCCTATCCTTCTCTCTTATTAATTTTGTTAACCACACAACACAGGCAGGTGATGGCATTCTTAATTTATCCTGTTAAATAGGGGGATTTCCAGCTTCGTTCCTTAATATATTGGAAGACTTTAAGGAACAAAAATGGCTGCCTTGTTGTCCAATGATCCGATGCATTTTGCAATGCATGAAGGCGGTCCTCATAAACAGTCTGATAATAATCACGAGGAAAATAGTGGCCGCTGGTATTTTTCTAGGAAAGAAATAGAAGAGAACTCACCATCGAGATCAGATGGCATTGATCTTAAGAAGGAGACATATCTGCGGAAATCGTATTGCACGTTCCTGCAGGACTTGGGTATGAGACTTAAAGTGTGAGTTCTACTGTCCTTTTGTTTTTGTATGATTATTGTTCCTTATAATAATATCTTTATTTTTTCGCATAATTTTTTTATTTATAGTCTTCGGGAAACATGTCACTTGAAAATAACATATCCTGTTAAATCTTTTAAGTAAAGGATTCGGAGGACTTTATACCATGGAATATGAATGTGTGAATGAACTTGTTGGTATCCATAATTCTATATTATAATTTTTGTGGGCAGCTTTAATTCTGGATTTTAAGTGGTAAAAAAGTAAGCAACCACAGTTATTTTTTTTAGTATCTGCTTGACACTTGTAGTTCTCTTTCTTCTTATTTTTGAAAATAGTATTTATTCATTACATTGTTATTTATGCTTCTTTCTGATACTTAAAAAGTGTTTGCAAGCATACTTTGCTTTTGAACATTGTTTGTTATGAGTTGTTTTTTCTTTTCTCGAAATTGTTTCTCTATCATGTCATTATTTATACTTTCGGAGGTCATATTGGATGAACCGAACTTCATCAAACACATGAGGTAGCATTTTTATTAACACTCGCGTTATTTTGTTTACCTGAAAATCAGAAACTTCTGCTCTTTGTCTATAAAGCCTTGTGGGGTTTACCAATGTGAGTATTCGTATGAACATGACTATGTCTTATGATTTCAAAACTAGATATCTGTTTCCAAAATGTAATTATAGCCACTGAACTTTTTAGAGTATCTGTAAATGCATAGACTTGTATGTATACATAATCGCTGGGGTCTTGATGATCTTTCAAAGTTATGTGCAAAAAAAAAACCCTGCCAGTAGTTTCTATATTGAGAATCCAAAAAGTCCTTAAATGATAACCAAAAAGTTCCCCCTTCCACCATGGTGAATTTATTGATCAAATAATTATCAGTGATCCAAGTCTCGCTACCTATAGTTTGTATCAGTTACCATTCTTGGCTATGTGACCTCTGAAGCTTTAGAATGTTGGAGAAATCGTATGAATATCAGTCCATTCTATGAATATAAGCTAGAGCTTCTATTGTGAAGAGTAACTTGACCACTGGGTTTTAATTAGGTTTTTCGCATTTTATACATTTTTTTTCCTAACACTCACCACATGTATCTATCACATTTCTAATTTGTGTATACTTATGCTTGTATCTTTGGAGGTGTCAACGTTCTTTTTCAACTTATAGTGCTTTTGGTGTAAATGTCCATGCCTTTATTCGATATTTGCAAGCCCTCAAGTATTTCCAAAATAATAAATAGATATATCCATGCAGGCCCCAAGTAACCATTGCAACAGCTATCATCTTTTGTCACCGCTTCTTCATTCGTCAGTCTCATGGGAAGAACGACAGGAGGGTGAGCTATGCATTGTTTCACTTATGAATCTTTTTGTTCAATCCTTGATTTGATGTTGGCTGGATTCATTACTGTGTATGTTTGAACTTTGAAAAAGTATACCCTATTTGAAAGTTTGAGTGTTTTCTTTCCAAAAGTTGAACAAAAAAGTCATGTGATATACTGTTTACATGTGTGTGTGTGTATAAAATATATAATAAAAGGGTAAATTGGAAGGAACCCTCTGATCCCTGGTACCATTTTGGTACTAGCCAAGCCCACCCCGTAACCGGTAAGATACCTCCACTCTAATCCGCATATGCTAGGAGTCGAACCCCCGCCAATAGATTTTCACATGTGTGTATAAAATAATAAAATATATACATAATCACTCATAGTATATAGTTTGCATATCGATAATTAGACTAAAACATGACATTTTCGTCAAACATACATTGATTGCAGACAGTGGCAACAGTCTGCATGTTTCTTGCCGGCAAGGTTGAAGAAACTCCTCGTCCTTTGCAAACTGTCATCATTGTTTCCTATGAAATTAATCACAAAAAGGACCCTGAGGCAGCACAGAGAATCAAACAGAAGGTACTGTAAATTCTGATTGTGTCAGACATAGGTTCTTGTATGCTTTATTTTTATTTTTTTAAGGTGATGGGTCAAAACAGTCTGGGTCGGGTCGGGTATCCAACTCTTTTTGTTCCACGTTTTTTTGAATTCATCAAATAGTTGATGTATATATTACACTAGTATAATTAAAATTGATATTTTATTTGTGACAATAGATCGATTTTGGATGTCGAAAACATTTAGAGAACATATTGGGTCATTTCTAACCCAATTGACTGGCTCTATCCTTTTACCTGTTCTTTTGTTAACTAAGTTATTAGATTTTTGACCAATTAGGAGTTAAAGTGTTACCTGTATTGACCGACCCATTATCAAGTAAATGGGTTGAAAGTGCCAAATCTAGTGATTTGCAAACTCAATGTTCTTCATATGTAAATAGTTAGAAATTCTAAAGCTCCATATTTTTGTTTTGCAGGAGGTGTATGAACAACAGAAAGAACTAATCTTAATTGGGGAACGTGTTGTCCTTGCAACTCTTGCTTTCGACTTCAATGTGCACCATCCATATAAACCACTTGTTGAGGCAATAAAGAAATTCAAAGTTGCTCAAAATGCACTTGCCCAAGTTGCATGGAATTTCGTGAATGATGGGTATGCTGTAATCCTTTTTGTAGTATGTAACTTGTGCGTGTGGTCATTGCCCCTTTTCTGCTTTTGACCTGCAAAAAGGACATATGCAGGCTTCGGACATCTCTCTGCTTGCAGTTTAAGCCCCATCACATAGCGGCAGGTGCCATTTTTCTTGCTGCTAAGTTCCTCAAAGTAAAGCTGCCATCAGACGGCGAGAAGGTTTGGTGGCAGGAATTTAATGTTACCCCACGCCAATTGGAGGGTTGGTTTCTTGCCTTCATATGTGATATTTGACTGCCAAGTAAACATTTATTATTTTCTTTATAGCTCACTATGCTCTCTTAACATTTAATTTGTTAAACATTTTAAGTGGGCAGGAAGGGAGGGGTTGGGGGTAGTTCTATGCTTGTAGACGTATGGTGTAGATGAATTAATGAATTATTTTACCTCTTTATCATCTCCTTTCCTGAAAAGTGAGTTCATTTTATTAACTGTCAGCATCCCAAAAATATGTTCTATTATGAGTATTTATTGTAGAGGTGTCAAAATGGGTGGGTTGGGTAATTGGTCAAAGTGGGTTCAGCTCAATAAAGGTAATATTTTAGTGTAGGTCCAAACTGGCTGTACTTATCGAAACACTTCCTGCACAACAATGGAAACTTTTTGTTTATAATTAGCGTTACAACTTAAATGTAATCAAGAAAGTTTTGTTATTTCAATAAACTCATGTTTTTTTGAACAATTAACTTTACGTTATATACTTTGGGTGCCTTTTGATCTGCTTGAGCTGTTCTCTTATAAGGCTTTAAGCTCTAATTCTGACTTACCTGTTTGACCCGTTAGAGATGTAGCATAAGCTGAATCAACCCAATCACAAGTAAATGGATCGAACATCAATGTTTTTGGGGTAGCTGAACAGTCGAAGTTACATATGGGCTTATTATTGTGGGTGGTAGAAATGACCGAGTCTTTTGTTTCTAAAATGAATTAGCAAATACACTTCACCCAGTCACTTCTGAGATCAATAAAGTGGGGTGATATATATAGCTCATGAGGGAAAGAGTGACCAGAGAGGGCAATGTAATTTTTGGTTTACATATGGTGTGATGCTATTTTAATATGAAATAGTAACTGATGCTATTTATTTATTGCAGAGGTGAGTAACCAAATGTTAGAGTTGTACGAACAAAATAGAATGCCGCCATCCACAGGAGGCGGGTTTACTCAGAAGCCACGAGCTCCTGCTGTTAACCAAGAACATGGCACAAATGACAGTGATTCTCATGTCGGTGCCGCCACATCCAGATCAAACACCTCAAACCCTGCATCATCAAGACCCACTTTGGATCATCCAAGAACATCCCAAGGTCAAAGTAATGATGATGGAAGTACAGATAGAAATAAGGATATCAATTCTGATATTGAGAACAATGACGACCAGCATTATGAATCAGAAAACGGTGAAACAAAATTGACGTCTGGTCTAAATAAACATGCCGAGGAAGATGAAGAAAGGGGTGGGGGTCAGAATTTGGAATACAGAAGTCAGACGCCTAAGGATGCGAAGATAGATAAAGATAAGGTTAGGGCAGCTTTTGAGAAAAGAAGGAAAGCACGTGGTGGTGATGTAACTCGAAGAACAGATTTCATGGATGATGATGATCTGATCGAGAGGGAACTAGAAGATGGTATAGAATTGGCTGTTGAATCTGAGAAAAGCAAACAAGGAACGAATGATTTTTCTAAACCTTCAAAGCATATTGATGATGATTTTGATTCCGATTTAGTGGAAGAAGGGGAGGTTGGAATGTTGGATGAAGGTGACATTATAGGGACGTCACCCATGGCTAGTAGCCGGAAAAGGAAAGCTGGTGGGACACCGCCACCTGACAAACGAAGAAGAAACTAGAAGGGTGTCTGAATTGTGCTGAGTGAGGTTCTAGTGTTTTACATAAAGGTAATGCGTAATGGTGTTATGTTCCTTGTATTTAAATGAGAATATGGTATTCATTGGTAACCTTGGATGTGCCAACTGTTCATCCTTCATGTACTTGCTGGAACCAAATTTTGGTTGTGTATGCTTTCTGGTCATGAAATGGCATCGTTAAGTTATGAAAATGAATAGTCTCTTTCTGTAACCTCAGTTATTTCCCATTTCTTCCGTCACACCCCTATGATATATTTTATGTACACCCATTTGGTCATAATGGTTTGACGTGCCTAGAGATTGCAATGTATGTGTTCAATGTCTGGTCATAACCGACTAGCAACCAGTTTTAGAACTGACAGTTACTAGCCAGTCCTGGGTTGTTGCTTTATAACTGGTTGGAAGTTGCAAGACAACCACTTAGAATGCAGCTACCTGTAACATGAATCCATAAGTTATATTTGAAGTCTTTCTTGAGGAACAAAGCTTTGAGCGATGGGAATAATCCCGCCCATCTTTTGGTTTGCTGTTTTGTGCTTATCTTGATCAACTGCTGATATCATTCTTAATAGGTAGCATTGGTTTGAGGGTTTAATCGTCGTTTTGAACTTTTTCATTTGTCGTTATAATGAACCTTCTATTTGTTCTTGCCTCATAGTCGGTAGTTTTCAGTTTTAGCCTGATTCGGAAGTTCCAAGGAGATCCAGTTACAAGTAACACAATATTAACAACAAAAAAAGACGTGGAAAGGTATTGGAGCTGTTTTTCTCAAACTTGTTACTTCTGACCTCTTGATCTCTGCCTCTATCATTGGTTACTCCTTTTTTTTTTCTTTTTTTTTTTTTGGAAAGGCGAATTTCATTAGCACAACAAAACTGTTACATGAGAGATTATACAAAGAAAAACTATATATCTACAAAAAAATGAAACATTCCCCAATTCTCCCATATCAAATTCAACCTTGTAGCTCTATTTTTGATCCATAAGAATCCCAAGGCATGTATATCTTGCAACATCTGATGCGAAGGTACCAGAGTTCCGTTGAAAATTGCTTTCCTTGCCCTCCATAGTCTCCAACACGTAATAACCAAATGAAGCATACGTTTAGTCACCATGCCCACCTGAGAATGATGGTGCAGCTCCAACAAGTCTTTTACAGAGAAAGCATAAATGGGAGGGATATTACACCATTCACCCACTTATACCAGACCTCGATTGCCAGGGAGCACGATGTCAACAAGTGATCTAGTGACTCGGGGAATTCATTGCAAACCGGGCATAAAATACATGGCACAGCCACATTCCTTTGAACAAGGTTGTCTCTTGTGGGAAGTCTATTCATTCCGGCCCTCCAACCAAAAATGTTAACATTTAAAGGTATCTGTTTATTCCAATTAAACACATTGTGTATATCACCAGATTGGCTGAAACATAGCTTTTCTACACGAGGAGACTGTAAAAACCTGATCATTTCCTCCCGCATCCCAGACCATTCGACCTTGTCCAACTTGACCAGGGAGTGACTCACGATACATTAACTGTGAAAAGATTAATATTTCGGCGTAGTAACAAATTTATTACCTGACATAAGTTGCGCCAGACCCCAAAAGCTCGGTTGTCACAAGGAGCAATATTATATTTCCGACCACCACCATGTATGGCATTAATGACCAGCCTCCATAGTTTAGTTTCTTCTGTATTGTACCACCACAGCCATTTAGCAAGAAGACTGTGATTCATATCTTGCAGGGATCCAATACCAAGGCCACCAGCTTCCTTAGGAGCAACAGCCCGATCCCAAGCAACCCAATGGATCTTTCGAGCCCCATCCTTACTTCCCCACAGAAACCGCTTTCTAATGACATCAAGCTTGTTTATTACTTGTAATGGAGCCCGAAACAAGGAGAAATAATACAAAGGCAGACTATCTAAGACGGATTTAATTAAAATAAACCTTCCACCCATGGACAAAGACTTTTCCTTCCATCTAGACAAACGGTTCTCCACCATATTTATTACCACATCCCAGCTCTTGACTCGATTCATGTTTTCCCCAATTGGATCCCCAAGATAAATGAATGGAAACGTACCTGTGGACACTTTGTTTGCGTCAGCCACTGCATGAAGAGTAAGATTCGAGACTTCACCAATGCCGAACAGTTCGGATTTCAACATGTTCATCTTTAGCCCCGAGATCAGATAGAATACACGAAGAATGCGCATCACATTTTTGATATTTTCCTCCATCCAATTTCCCATAACCAATACATCATCCGCGTAGACCAGATGGGAAATAACCGGGTCACTATCAGGGTGTACTAATGGTTACTTACCAGCAACTTATATTCATATTTCAATCATAAATTTCTCCATTTTTGCCACTTGAAATCTCTACTTGAGTACTACCGACTATAGCTAGGATTTCCAGAACAAGATGCCATTTGTTTGATGAGAAATAAAAGGTATATATCGGAAATTCGAGTGGCTAAAGCTAAAACAGCTACTTTCGAAGTAACATAAAAATAAAATAACGATTGGAGAGGGAGAGTTACGTTGGAGCTTGGTGATATTTTTTATTTTCATCCACTTTATTTATTCATTCTACTTAATCTTGAAACCCCCAAACTCGATGTCCTTTACAAAGTCTCACTTGTAATGAATCTAACTCGATTTCATTCGTTCGTACGTTTCTTTGAACATTTACATCTTGAAATATTTTTGAACCATAAATCTTTTCTGTACGTTTTCACCAATACGAAAGGTTTGCCAACCCTTTTTATACCCTGTATTATATCCAACATATATATAGAAGGTTCCATTAATCACTAAGAATATACCTGTCCAAGATGCAAGTAAGAGCCCTTTGATCTCTAACCATCTATGTCTCTTTTATACAATCCCTTTCGATCTTCTCCATTTTGAGAAATAAGTCTGAATGGACATTGTTCTTTATTTGAAGCCTTGATGTAGACTGTAAAACAAGATAATTAATCGAACCTGTTGATTCACACGAATACCAGGAACAATTTTTCTAACTATCGTTGATTCACAAATGAATACCGATAATCTTGGAAATT
Organism: Solidago caesia; assembly: GCA_028566075.1. Lineage (NCBI taxonomy): Eukaryota > Viridiplantae > Streptophyta > Magnoliopsida > Asterales > Asteraceae > Solidago > Solidago caesia. The sequence goes on from JAOXNX010000028.1 coordinate 17,870,692, forward strand.
TCACACACTAACACACACTAGTGTATACGGAGAAAAATGATTTTTCATATAATTGATAACTGATCATCTCCCATGGTTTACAAACATATAAAAAGAGGCGTCAAAATACAAGTGGCCGAAAGTTATGACAAAAACAAAGTCCAACAAAACCGAAAAAATGCATAAAAAGGCTAAAAACTCATAGAAAAGGGCGTTTTTGGGCCCGAAGGTTGACCCAAACCGTGTTTGTTGAAACGTGCTCCTCGTTCCACCGGTCGTTTTGACTGGTCATATGCTGAAAATGGAGCACTGTAGCTCAAGTTATGACCATTTTAGTGAAGCCCTCTTTGTTTCTCTATCTTGGCCCTCCAAATACATAATGGCTTGTTCTTGCACACTTGGGCCCACATCAAGCCTCCTAGCACAGTCACTTCCTTTTCTCCATTTTTATCATAAATCACATATCTTCCTGACCTCATGAAGTTCTTGAAATAGCTTTATCTTGAATAAAATAATTCAAAGAATCAATGAAATCTTCTAGCTATACCTCTTATGCAACGCTACTTTCATAAACAAATCTTCAATGACTATTTCTGCTAAGAACATCGGTTTGGACCTCTCGACTTCACTAGACGTTTCAAGAGCCTTGCAAGTCAGTTTACAATCCTTGTGACCCATAGTTTCAAACGGCTATCAGTTATTCTTCATCCACCTGCAGCCATAGCTATAACTTGTTAAGATGTGGTTTCCTGTCTAAGTTAGATTTTCGCTATAACTTGTTTAGCATGGACACACAGCCGTTAGATTCACAAACCATTTAATGTTCTGTTTTCCCCCTTAGATAAGACTCAAAGTCTCTCAGATAACTTTTGACTTCAACGATATATCTCATTAGATTCAATCTTACAAAGCCAGCTTATGTAAATGAACAGGAAAACCAATATCGTAACTACACATAAAAATTTTCAAATTCGGCAATATTAGTTCATATCATTTTACTCATTTTAGGAGGATGAATCTTCTTTAAGAACCTCAAAAGGTCTATGTATGGAAACTGGTGAAATAAGATCATATCAGATGCATAGACTCGAGTTGAAAGCTAAATTACGGAGAACCAGAAAATGGTCTTATAAAGTTATAAGATGTTCATTTGAATCTTCTTGTCACCTTAGGGTGCATAACCGGCAAAACCGCTACACCCTTTCTCGTGTAGCATATCACGGATTAGATCTTTTTTTTGAACAGCAAAATTTTAGTGAATCTCCCAGAGATTGGGCCAAATATTTACCCAAGCAACCCAAGTTGAGCCGATAGTTATCAAGACCAACAAAGTACAACAGCAATTAATAACCTGAAAAAATTTCTTTTAATGCGGATCAAGATTCCATGGGTTTAATATCCACTTCTTCCAGATTGTTACAGCCTTTTTACTCCAATTTTCCTGCCAGAATAATAACCTTCTTTGAATGCTTGGATAAATGCCCTCTTAGGAGAGCTGGTAAGCATGCTCCCTCTCAACCCTGAGGTCGCATGTTCGATTCTTGCTGCCCTCAAGTGTCCTCTTGAAGAACTGCATTTTTCTCATGGTCCTGGACAATTAATAGATAGTTGCGCCAACTCCAATAGCACAGAATACCCCAATCACTTTTGCCATCCATTTACTCTGGTTAATAGCAAAGTTCCCATCAACAAGATTTTCGATTGAGTCGTTTTGAGAAATTGGGATCCTCCACTATTCCCAAACCTTATATCCTTCGTATCCCACAAACACTATTCAAAAAATGATCCACCATTTCTTGCTCCCGGTTACAGAATAGACACAAATTCAAGTGTAACTCCGAATTCCTTTTTCTCAGATTTTCTCTAACCGGCAGTCTATTGAACAAAGCCCTTCATACACCTATGTTTATTGAACAATATTAACCATAAATAGGGGCGTCTCAACTGATTTAGGGGCTTAAAGCGAACTTCTGATATAGGGCCTTATCCATTACAAAATTTACATACTAGTATTCGACTATATACCATAGTTTAGACATCTTTGTGGTTTAATTACTTACAACTTGCCTCAAAAGTAGAAAGAAGACCCTAAGAATAGACTCAAATCCAAGAATTGCAACGGCGCTCCAATTTATAAGAGAGATCGGACATATATACTTGAAGTTACAATAAACTTAATAAAGGCTTCCTGCCCTCTGTTTCCCACGGAACTCTAATTTTCACTAAAGATTGTTTGACCCACATTTATTTAATTTGATCAATGTTTCATTCATACTAGATGAATTATGAATTATGACCTACAGTTCTCGCGTTTCATTACTCATTAACCATATCATGATGAAAATACTTAAACTTAACACACCTCATTCAGAATCACTTCTATGTTATAAATTACTATAATCGATCAGTGTATGCAGGAATAACAGATAGCCTTATTGCAGTGCTTACACTATGAGTCCATGAACCCTGTTTCCATTGATATATAGTTATTATAAGCATTCCTTGAAACTTCTTCTCGGTTTTTTCATATTCAGTAGCATCGAATATTTTTTTTTTATAGCTGAAATAGTTTATTATAGTAAATATGTTGGATATACGTTTTCTTGTACTTAAGTTCTATAATATGTGATTAGCGCAAGGTGAGTTATAACAAATATGTATTATTTTCATTTCCTTTATCGTTTCGTTGATCTAGTTGTTAATTGGTTTGTAAACTAAATTGTTCTCTGTTTCCTTGAATAAAATCCAACGCGCTCACTTAATTGACTTCCTTTTCGACAACCTATCACACAAGATTCAATGAAGCATGGAAATCTTTCGTATGTAGGTAAATATATAGTGATCTGAAAACAGGATCCAGTGTAAATAAGTAAAACTTAATTTGAATATAGACAGTAATCTAATGGCGACGCATTTTATAACAAACGTCACAAGGGATATCAGAATATGTAAGTCTATCCATAAAGATTAGATCAGTTCCACCTACACAAGTTAAAAAATATATAACCAAGAGTGATTCAATGTACTATTTACTATGAAAAGTTAATAGAAATATGGCTTTAAGTTTTGAATACAAATCCGCAATGTACTTGGTAACAAAAAAATCATAATATTCTTTACTAATCCCATCTTTACAATCAGATTAAAAGTCAGGTTTTAGCTGTAACAGCCCTTTCACAGTGTAGGCGGTCTTGGATGCATAGTCCTAGCTAGCTAGTAGAAATCCTTCTCAGATCCTACACCTCCAACCTGTATGTTGTTTCAAAACTGCCTCAAGCTTCCCTGCTTATTGTTAGTCCATTGATGAGAAGGGGCCGGGGAAAGCTTGATCCAGTCACATGCTTTCCTATCAGATTCGGTACGAATCCATGAATTATTAATTCCACAAGTGTCTCCAAGCAATCTTCCTACAACAAAAACGATATTTATTCACACTTATTTCTTCACGCTTTTAAAAAGTGTGAAGAAATTTGTCAATTTGTTCCTCTTTAAATATGTAAAAGATCTTCACATTTATAAGTGTGAAGAAATTTGAGGATTCATAACAATTTTCACACTTATAATTGTAAAAACAGAATGCTCAAACTTATAAGCATGGACAAATATTATAGTTATACATACTTAAAAGTGTAAACATTAATCTGTAACAAGCAATGAGAAAATTTGATGTCACAAAATGAAATTTACACTTTTAAATGTAAACAAGTATATTTCAACATACTTTTAAGTTTGAATTCTTTTAGCTTCTTCACGCATATAAACAGTAAATGTAAAGATTTTATACATATTTTAAAGTGCAAGCAAATTGAAAAATTCTTCCACATTTTTTAAAAGTGTGAAGAAATAATATGTTTTTTTATAGTGAATACCGTTTCACGGAATGTGGAATTGAACTGATCCAGACGTATCTTCTATCACATCAGGAAATCGAAGCAATTTACTAGCGGTTTTAATGGGATCATGGTGAAGAGTTCCACTGATTCTTTCATGCCAAAGCGAACAACGTTTTTCAAGTACAACTTCAGATCATCCCATGCCACTGTATCAACTTTCGACACAATGATCTGTGATGAACGGAAGTAATACATGAAAAATGCAGTTCCTTTTGGGACACAAAAGGATCGTTGGAACTGTCCAGTATGATTCCACAAAAAGCCACAATTTTTCATCCATGGGACGGTCTTAAGGTGAATGCTTGGCAACAACAAGCTACACGTCGCTTTCCTTTGTCATCCAATGGACAAAAGCGGCTTTAATAGGATCATACCTGAGAGTTCCATCGATTCTTTTATGCCAAAGCAAACGATGTTTTTCAAGTACAACTTCAGATCATCCCATGATACTGTGTCGACGTTCGACACAATGGAATGTAAGAGCTGAAGTATACAAGAAAAACATAGTTCCCTTTGGGACACAAAAGAGATCATTGGAACCGTCAGGTATGATTCCACAAAACTCACATTTTCCATCCATGGGACGGTTTAAGGAGAATGCTTGGCAGCAACAAGCTTCACGCAAAATGGTCAATTCTCCGGATGTCGTAGAGGATATGTCTAGCTAGGTTGCAAATCAACAATCCAAGAAGCTGGATTGAATTAAGATTACCTAACTGGAGCCACTTGTGATATATACAAACTGCTCACCTGATCAAGAATAAAGTTCACAAAATAAATAAAAAAAAAATTAGTATCAATATAATAAGAATATATAGTAATAAGGTATTATTCAGAAAATTATATGAACATACTTGCCTAAATTAATACATATGTGTGTTTTCAAGTTTTGATATGAATATATGATCAAACAAATGAAACTTGGTATTTATAGAAAGGGAGAGGCTGGGGTTGGTTGAAATGTAAAAACCCTAATTTTTCAGCGGCCGTTTCTGATTGGCTATCTTTTTTGACATACGTGATCATGATATCAAATATTAGTAATTAATTGCTTAATTAATGGTGGTGATTTTGTCACATGAAAATACTTGTAAATAGTAACAAAGTAATAATCGTATTTAATCCAATGAGATTTTCTAGATTTCTTTTCTTCTTCGGTCAAATGGATTAATGTAGGTTAAACTGTAAATTTATCTATTGAATTGAATTAATTTACAAATTATTAATACGAGCATAATTTAGTTTATCTATTGATCAATGAAATAAGAAAAAAGTGATATACTTAACATAAATTAGTGTACATAAGAATTGTATGTTTTACAATATACATTAATTGTCACGTGTATTGCATGTTTGCATTTTATGGTTAACTATTATTTTGTACGTACGTATCATATGTCTCAAAAACTATAGTCGACCAACAAGAGCTTTAATAATTACTACCATGTTCCAATTTAAATGTTCTAATTTGATATTTTTGGTTTCTTTTGTTTAAATTTGATTGTCAATATTTTTGTTTATTTTATATAATACTTGATGTAAAATATATGAATGAATTAAGTTTTAAATGTATTTTACATTAAAATAATTTTCATCAAGTATTATATAACACAAACAAAAAATTTACGGTCAAAATTGCAAAAGAAAACTCAAAAAATCAAACCATAATATTTTAATTAGAATGGATGGAGTAATATATATGTAGCATGAGTAGAGGCGGTACCAGAAAAATTTTCACGAGGGGGCAAAATCGAAACTTAAACTTATATAACTTTATACATTTACAAAAGGATTAGTCATGTTATCTATACATAAACCTTATACAACTTTTACGTTTGCAAAAAGTAACAACCATGTTATCCATATTAAGCACAATATACTTAAAATTTCCTCGGCAACGCACAACGACGAGGCTTCATACTTTGATATTTCTTCATTATCACTTCATCAAGAACATCTTTAAATACCT
>JAOXNX010000028.1:17927866-17939441 GCA_028566075.1 Solidago caesia
TAAGTGATTTTGAGATTGAAGGAAAAGTTAAATTTCCTTTAAACAAAGTGGTTAATTATGCTCATTTACCTGCTGATCTGTATTGTTTTGCTACTAATCTAAACAAAAGCATAGAACCTTCTTCTTATTATGAGGCTGCTAAAGATGCTAATTGGGTTAATGCAATGAATGAAGAAATGGAAGCTTTAAATAGAAACAACACTTGGAAAATAACTACTTTACCTTCTGATAGAAAACCAATTGGTTGTAAATGGATATATAGAATAAAATATAAACCAAATGGAGAAATTGATAGGTATAAAGCCAGATTAGTGGCTAAAGGTTTTAGTCAAAGAGAAGGAATAGACTTTGATGAAACCTTCTCTCCTATTGTGAAAATGGTAACTGTTAGATGCTTGTTAACTGTTGCTGTTTCTTATGGTTGGTCTTTGTACCAAATGGATGTGAATAATGCTTTTTTATATGGTGATCTAAGTGAAGAAGTATATATGCAACTTCCTCAAGGCTATTCTGGTTATGATAATAACATAATCTGTAAATTAAACAAGTCTTTGTATGGTTTGAAACAGGCTCCTAGACAATGGAATTCTAAGTTATGTAGTGCTTTACTTGAATTTGGATTTACACAAAGTAAGTCTGATTATTCCTTGTTTACTAAAAGTAACAATGGGGTTTTTGTTGCCTTGTTAGTATATGTGGATGACATAGTGCTAACTGGTAATAGTGAGTCTGAAATAGAAAAGGTAAAATTGCTAATGAATTCTAAGTTCAAAATAAAAGATTTGGGAAAGTTGAAGTATTTTTTGGGAATTGAAGTGTTGGAAAATAAAGATGGATTATGTCTTTCTCAAAGAAAATATTGTTTAGAACTCTTAAATGACTTTGGTCTTCTTGGATGCAAACCTGTCAGTACTCCTTTGGAAATAAACATGACACTTAAGTGTGATTCATCTAAATTGCTTGATAATGTTTCATTGTATCAAAAACTAATTGGCAAATTGATATATTTAACTTTAACAAGGCCTGACATTAGCTATGCAGTTTAGTGCTTATCTCAGTTTATGCATGCACCTACTCTTGATCATTTTAATACTGGTCTCAGAGTTCTGAGATACTTGAAGCAATCTCCAGGTAATGGTTTACATATTAAAAGATCTGAAAACTTGGTTATTAAAGGATATGTTGATTCTGATTGGGCTAGATGTTTAACTACTAGAAGGTCTATTACTGGTTTCACTGTCTTTCTTGGTGAGACTTTGGTGTCTTGGAAAAGTAAAAAACAAAATATTGTTGCTAAGTCCTCAGCTGAGGCTGAATATAGGGCTATGGCAGCTATAACTTGTGAAATTATATGGCTTAAGAACCTTATGTCTGATATAGGTATTCAAATTCAACTACCTGTTGATCTATTCTGTGATAGTAAGTCTGCTTTGCAAATTGCTGCTAATCCTGTGTTTCATGAAAGGACAAAGCACTTTGAGATTGATCTTCACTTTATAAGAGAAAAAATTTGTGCAGGAATTTTGAGAACAAATAAAATTCAATCTGAGCTTAATGTTGCAGACTTACTAACTAAAAGCCTTGGTTCTAAGCAACATAAGTTTCTATGTAATAAGCTTGGTTTGGTTAATATGTTCAAAGGATGAACTTGAGGGGGGATGTTATAAGATACAAGTTCATTCTTTCACTAATCTTTTCTAATTTAAGTTGTTTGTTAAAGTGTAGGATTTATTATGATGGCTTATTGAAGATAAAGGACTAAAGTGGACATGTTGCTAAAGTGAATGATAATCTCGAGACAAGGAAAAGATGAAGGACCTGTATTGGAAATGTGAAGATCTATATATACATCTTATTCTCATATTAGGTTCAGGATCGATCATCTGAACATATTCTATTATCTTTTGTATTCATAATCATCTCTATATCATCATCTTATTGATATAGAATCTGGTCTGTTAATTTTGATATTTTCATATAACTTGTAATAATAATCTTCTTTTCATAATAATAATAATAATCATCTGGGTATTGTTCTTGTGTTGTAATCAAATCTGATCTTATTTCATACAAATTTACAGTATGTGTTATAGGTGGGGAGTTCAAAATTTTTGGGGTAGAATTTTTTTGGGGTAGAATTGGTGGGGGTTTTAAAATTTTAGGGGTAGAAGTGGAGGGATTATAATTTTGTATATGTGTATGTATATATTATATTAGTATTAATACTATATTATATTATTATATTTTATTTGTTTTTCTTTTATTTTTATTAGTATTAATACTATATTTTGTTTAGTTTATGTTCACTTTTTATATAAAAGAACTTTGATTAAATTTTATTTTATTTATTTCTATTTTTTAGTTATTTTATTTTATTATAAATATCTATTTATATGGGCCTATTAGGCCCACATGAGATAACAAACGAGGTTTAAGGCCCAATAGGCTCATTCGAGTGAAACATATGCAAACGAATGATTGTGAAACATATTGGGCCTATTAGGCCCACATGAGATAACACATGAGGTTTAAGGCCCGATAGGTGACACTCGAATGGGCCTATTGGGCGTAACATGATTCATCGATAAGTATGAATGTGTGTATATATGTATGTATGTATATGTGGATGTACGTATGTATGTGTGTCTAATCATTGGGCCTATTGGGCCCAATATGTTCACCACTTGTATAAAATGGGCCAAATGGGTCGTGTGTGTTCGTCATTCACTCGAATGAGCCTATTGGGCCTTAAACCTCGATTGGGCCTAACATGATTCATCGATAAGTATGAATGTATGTATATATGTATGTATGTATTAATGTATATATGGATGTATGTCTGTCTAATCCGCTTGCATAAATGGGCCAAATAGGCCGTGTGTGTTTGTCATTCACTCAAATGGGCCATTGGGCTTTAAACCACGTTTTGTTATCTCATTGGGCCTATTAGGCCCAATATGTTTCTCGATCATTCGATTGGGCCTACCATGATTCATTGATAAGTATGAATGTATGTATATATGTATGTATGTATGTATATATGGATATACGTACGACATGATTTATCGACCTTTCACTCGAACGGGCCTATCGGGCCTTAAACCTTGTGTTGTTGTCTCATGTGGGCTTACCGACCCATAAAGCTTAGTATGTATATATGATTTACGTGTATTATACTTATTTATTTAAGTAATATTTATAATTTATTGTTATTTAACAAATTCATAATTTAATATCTGTCGGAGCAAATTATACTTTAGTTATTATAAGTAATTAATGTAATATATTAATAAATAATAAAAGAACTTAAATAAAATTTATAAATTAATAAATTATATAATATATTTATATTTAACATTAAATATTTAATTATTTATATTTAAATATAATTTTTAAAAAAGTTCCGGCTACGACTTTGTCGTGGCCAAATAATATATTTATATTTAACATTCAATATTTAGTTATTTATATTTAAATATAATTTTTAAATTTGATAAAAGTTTATTAAAAATTGGAAAAAAGTTTCGGCCACGACTTTGTCAATAATTGGCGGGAACTTTTCGTCGAGGAGGGAAACCAAAAAATTAGATTTTTTCAGGAAAATTGGTCAGCCCCGACCTCGTGGCTAAATAAATTTTCAATTTTCCTACTAAATTTAATTCGAAAATAAAATAGAAAATTATTTGGCCACGACAAAACAAAATTTGACTTTTTAGTGAAAGTCATGACTTTTTTGTCGTTTAATGGAGCTTTGGCCACGAAAAAAAAGTCGTGGCCAAAGGTTTCGTCCCCAAAACCCAGAATTCTTGTAGTGAATACTGATTCAATCTACTTATTTTACCCCCCACCTTTAATTACTAATTTAAACATTTCCATTTGATATACCTATAATATCCTTAATGAAAATAATTTACAACATCTATCAGTTAACTCCTAAAATAACTACACTATCCCCTTTTACATCAATAATCTTTACATCAATAACCTACACTACTCGCCTCCACCACTAGTCGCCAACACCACTACACCGTCGCTACCATCGGCACCCTATCGTGCGAATATATTAATTTATATAAATTTTTCTACTAAATTCTCAACCTTCAAATTTCTTATCTGGTTCGGATGAGAAAGCACCACGTAAACATGTTTGTTAATATCTCCGTCATTATTAATATTATTCTATCAATCAATGTCCTCTCGTAAAGTTTTTCCATAGACTTGTGTATTGTTGACTAGGTCAACCCCAAGGCTTGGCCAAACTTGTATTTCTGATCAAGGATATATATGATATACTTCACTTTTCAAAAACAATAAAATTTTAACATTCAGATGAAACATAAACATATTATGAGCTTTATTTTCTTTTTTATCATCATCAACAACATTATCTTTTATGCTGGTAAATACTAGGTTCCTTTTGTAGTAGGTATCACTAACTCATGCAAATAATTTTAGTTTTTTTAACTGAATTTTCGTCTACATTTGCAGGAGGAGTTTTATGGAATACGAATATTACTTTTACTGTTGTCAACGACTGTGGCTTCACTGTTTGGCCTGCCATCTTAAGTGACAATTCTTTTCTCAATACCACTGGATTCGAGCTTACAAAGGGTACATCCCGCTCCTTCCAGTTTTCCCAAAACGTTAACTATATCGATAGAATTAGCATCTGGGGTAGAACAGTTTGCCCCTTCGGTGGGTCCAGTAGTGGCTCCTGTGCCACTGGTGATTGTGGTTCCGGTAAAGTGGAGTGCGATGGAAAGACATCCCCTACACCACCGGTTACTTTTGCATATTTCGATATCAACAACCCCTATGAGAATGACCTGTACTATAGTGTTAGCATCATCGACGGCTACAACTTACCAATGACCATAGAACCGACAGGCGGGATTGGTTTTTGCCTTAAGACAGGTTGTGCTAATAATCTGAATCAACGCTGCCCAGTGAATCTGGATTGGAAAGATGGATTAGGGTGTAAGAGTGCTTGCCAGGTCAATCCGTCCCAGTATGAGTGCTGCAGACCTGCTACCTCTCAGTATGATGATGCAATATCAACATGCAACACGACGGATCATGGTCGGTTGTTCCATTTGGCATGCCCGAAATCTGTTACATATCAGTTTGATGAACAGGACAACACCCATTCTTGTAATGTTAGTGATTACACTATCAGATTTTGTCCCCCAGCCAACACATTTTCGACTATTAAACTTGGCGGCCAACTCAAGTATAATGACCAGCTTGTTTCCGTTGGTGGATATTTCACGTTAGGGTTCTTCAAGGAAGATGGCACTTACTTGGGAATTTGGTACACCAACGACGTAGAATCCAGGAAAGTATGGGTAGCCAATCGTAACAAACCCCTCTCAAACTTGGATGCCCATGCCCTCTCCATCGATTCCAACACCGGAAACTTGATCATCACTTCAGGAGGGAAAGCTTTGATGAATATCACTAATGTTCAAACTGGTCAAAACCCAAACGTGACTGCAACCCTTGAAGACAATGGTAATTTTCGGCTGATCAATCAAATCGACAAGAGAGTTTTGTGGCAGAGTTTTGACCACCCAACCAATGTACTTTTACCTGGTATGAAGCTTGGATATGACATGAAAACAGGACAGAACTGGACGCTTACTTCTTGGGTGAGTGATGAAAACCCAAATTTGGGACCTTTTACTTTGAGTTGGGAAGCCACTGATGAAACATCTCAGAGACTAATGATTCGACGAAGAGGCCAGCCCTACTGGACTAGTGGAAATTTAAAAGATCATTCATTTCCGATATTATACACATCTAACGATAAACTCATGTCTACCTACAGCAACAAAGAACGATACTTCAGTTACAAGACAAATCACAGTGAATATGAGGATGGCAATGCTCCTTTACGCATGTGGGTTCTAACACCAAAGGGGCGAATTGATGCCAGTATTATAGCTGATTCACGGACCCTTGATTTTTGTTATAGGTTTTATGTGTCTGATATTATTGGTTGCATGAATGTATCAAATTTAGCTCAATGTAGAAGATTTGATACATATAGTTATCGGAATGGTGATTTTTCTCTTCATAAGACAAGAAAGTATACCGATAATGAGAATGACACGAGTGTAAGCATTAGTGATTGTTTTTCCAAGTGCTGGAATGATTGCAGCTGTGTGGGCTTTAGTAATGGCAGCACCGATGGAACTGGCTGTATTTTTTGGAGAGGAAGAAATAGTTTTGCAGATAATCCACTTAAGAGTTCTACATGGACGTATGTGATCGATTCCCCAAATCAAAGTACAGGTAAATTAAAAAGGAGATTTTTTATTTTATTTTTAGTACTTTTCTTGTTTTTCAGCATCTAAATTGTTCATTCTGCAGGAAAGGAAACCAAAAGTACATCAGGAATGACAATAATAATAATAGTCATTGGTACCATCATTCTACTGATTTTCCTCCGTTTGGGGCTTCTGTGGTTCTTGCAGAAGAGAGATCAGAGACAAGAAAGTAAATAACTTGAAACAAACATTAAATCTTGCTTTCTTTTGTCAGTTATACCTAGTTTCTTATTTTATTTAAGTCATTGATATTGAATGTAGAGGAAGAGAGACGGAAGAGAGATGAATATTTGCTAGAGTTAACATCATCTGAAAGCTTCAAGGATGTTCGTTATCTAGAAAGCAATGGCGGGAAAGGAACAGATTTGTTAATATTTAGTTATCCCTCTATCATTGATGCTACAGATAATTTCTCAGTTGCAAATAAGCTCGGACAGGGTGGTTTTGGGCCTGTTTACAAGGTGATGTTGTTTTTATGTTGAACCTATATGATAGGATTGTACCGTTCTTGTATTTACATTGACAAAAACACATAATAAATTTTCAAAAATAGGGACAACTAAGTGATGGGCAAGAAATTGCAATCAAAAGGCTTTCAAGTACATCAGGGCAGGGGCTTGTGGAATTCAAGAATGAACTAATACTCATAGCAAAACTCCAACACACAAATCTTGTTCGAGTTCTCGGTTGTTGCATTCACAGGGATGAAAAGATGTTAATTTACGAGTATATGCCCAACAAAAGTCTAGACTTCTATCTCTTCGGTATGCCATGTTTGTAATATAAGTTCATTTGTGTTTTGTTCATATATTTTCAGATTAATTGATTGTTTTATTGTATTGTAGATGATAACAGAAAGGTAGAGCTAGATTGGCCTAAGAGATTTAACATCATTGAAGGAATTGCTGAGGGTTTGCTTTACCTACATAAGCACTCAAGAATGCGTGTTATTCATAGGGATCTAAAAGCTCAAAACATTCTTTTAGACGAGTGTATGAAACCCAAAATTTCTGATTTTGGTATGGCAAGAATGTTCAAGCACAACGAGACCGAGGCAATGACAAACAGGGTGGTCGGAACATTGTGAGTTCGCTCTGTCTCTTTCCAATATGAAAAATCAGGTTTATGTAGTATTGATCGATATATCATTGTGAACTTAGATTTTGTATTACTAAACAGGTTAGGCAAATAGAATCTTTTAGAAAAGTTTTATATCTGACACATATAATACTATCCATTCATTGAAGTCTTAAGTTGTCATGTTCAGTGGTTATATGCCTCCTGAGTACATAATGGAAGGGACTTTCTCCATCAAATCCGACATCTTCAGCTTTGGAGTGTTGATCCTTGAAATCGTATGTGGAAGAAAAAATAGTTCTTTTGTTCATCTTGATCGGACATTCAATCTTATTGGATATGTAAGTTTATTTTAACCTCATTTACACATATAATTTGGCTATAACAATGAGCGCATCTTACTCTATCTGTTACGGAAATCCGGAATAACCCGACCTATATAGTCACATTATACATTCAACTTTATCAACATACATTATCATAAAAAGTAAAATAGACATTATTTTCTTGGTGCATATATAAAGATAATGAAGATATGAGTGTAAATTAATATATGTAATGATTCAGGCATGGGAGCTATGGCAACAAGGGAATACATTGGAGTTGGAGGATACAACACTTGGAGATACTTGTGTCGTACAACAATTTCTGAGGACTGTTCATGTGGCACTTCTATGCGTACAAGAAAGTGCAACGGATAGACCAACAACTTCGGATATGATCTCTATGCTTCTCAATGACACTGCACCATTACCAGCTCCAAACAAACCAGCATTCTTCATTAGCAGAGCCGAGAATAAGCCAACTCCAGAAGTATGCATACAGAAAAATTCAAGCAACATGACCATCACTGATATGGAAGGTCGATAGGGCTTTAAAATAGCTGTTTTTGTATGATTATTCATTTTTCTTTCAAATATTGAATGGGGCAGAATCTTATTATTGTGGACTCGTTGTAATTGTTCATGACGAAATTTCTTTTTTGTAGGTAACATATAAAAATTACAAGGTGATGTTGCTTTTTTTTTGAACGGCCAATTAAACTTTCATTTCATTAAAAAAATACTACCAAGATGGTAATCACCACCATGTGTACAATCATACATTACATTGCTAAACACCATAACATACAATTAACCAAAACTTGACAGGTCAAAACCTCGCCATTGTTCCACACTTAGATCAAATCTTTTCACCCGATTCTCTATCCATAAGAACGACAATACCTTCACTTCTTCCACGAGCCTACTGACCAATGGTTAAGTATTGTTAAAAACCGCCTCATTTCTTGTCCTCCATATATTCCACAAAATAGTAAGGATGATCGCGTATACTGCTTTTTTCTTCTTCTTTGGCCCCGAATAAAATGAATAGTACTTGAGGATATCCGGAATAGAAAAGGCAAAGAATGAGTTTAACTTACACCAATTACCTATCACTTCCCAAACGGTTTGTGTGAACTGACACCCTTTAAAGATGTGCTCTGATGACTCTGGGAAATCTCCACATAAAACAAAAACATCCGAGCCTGCAAATATGTTCCTACTTCTTAACTTATCCACGGTTGGAAGTCGATCTATATAATCCCGCCAGGAAACCATATTCACCTTTTTTGGAACCCACGAATTCCAATAGAAACGACTCACCATGGCTGGTCTATCAGTAAACCCAGTAAAGTTTTCAAAATTCTAACCGTGCATTCCCCCGAGTTGTCCAAAGACCATTTCCAAGAATCACCATGTTAGTCCAGTTTCACTGGACCCTTAGAAGATTTGTCCAGTAATATAAATAGAAACTAGTAATCTGATTGAACACCAAACCGCCATTACTTTTATTGTATGGCTGGGATTCGATCGTAGGACGAATGGGGTGTTTTATGGTATTTGTTGGCGATTCCCCGAAGGTAAAGATCAAGACCTTTTACGCCAATTTATGATGTGTGATCTTTCGGGTATCTGTCATGCCGATTTTGAGGTATGGAGGTATCCTTTTATAGGAGACTCCTTTCTTGGAGGAGAGGGTAACTTAATAGTTATCCTCCCTAATGTCATGGCATATCAAGATAATAATTTATCTTGATTTAGTTGCCTTAGTTGATGATCTATATTCATTATATTATGGGACGCATATCAGTTTATTTCGAATTAGATTATAATCCTTTTATACCATATTTCAATATTTTAGGGAAGGATTATGATCATTTCCTATTAATTAGTTTCTGGAGCTTCGTATACATAACCCTCCGTGTATTCGGAGGGGTATATCATCAAGCCCCCCAGTTTGAAGTGAGGAACTGCGAATGTCGTTACTTTAAACTATAGGAGTATAAGGTTTCGCACTAAGTCAAAGGTGGTCAAAAGGGGGAACTTTGAATTTTATTTTAAAATTCAAATTAAAACTTGGGATTTCTCACTAAGTGCCACCATTAGTTCCTTCACCTACCAAACGTCCTTCTACTTCGGCGATTTGTGTCTTTCTCATCACCGCTTTTTCCAGCAATCATTTTCCACGGCAATCGTTTTGTCCATCACCACCGATAATCCAGGTAACGATTTAACCATAAAAACCCTAATTTTGTTTGTTCGTAAAAATGGCTAAGGTTGGGATCAATACGATGTTGTCAAGTGTTACTCAATCCAAACTTACAGAGTTTGCAGACCGATTCTTCCCCGGTAGGGGCGTTTTTCTCCGGCTCCCTTCAAGGGGTCAAACCATTACCTCTCCCCCCGAGGGGTATGTAGGGTTGTACATAAAATCGTTTACCGTCGGCAATGTCCGATATCCGTTTACCCCTTTCTTTCTCAATGTGCTAAAGTACTATGGGTGACATGTATCGTTAATGCATCCCCAAAGCCATTCAAAGATTATAGCTTTCGAAGTTATGTGTCACGTTGGTGGTGAACCAAATGTGGGGTTATTTAGGCGTTTTGCCACAATAAATGATGCTGGTGAGATGCTGGTGAGTGGGTGACAATTGCAAATATGGCAAAAGGTGTCGGGTGTTTCGAAAAAGGTGGGGTTGATGTTAGAAATTGGAAGAACGAGTTCGTTTTTGTGATTGCTAGTTTATTTCTGGATGGTTGTAAGGCACTAGTGAGTAGGAAAATTTGCTTGTGGAGGGTACGACCATCGATCCACTCCCGGAGGGTGAGGACGATGGTCCATTATTTAGGAAAATATGTGAAAACCATTTTGTTGTGTTTACTTTTACCGACAGCGTGTTGTTCAAGGCCGGGGTAATTATTACTCTGCTGGCCAGAGAAGAAGCCATTGATGGTAAGTTGTTTTATGAGTTTGTCGAATGAAATTGGGATATTAACTCTAAACGAGGTTTGTTTGGTTTTTTGTGTAGATATGTCTTTTATGAGTTTCGTCCGAAGAGGCGCATCTGGGGTTGTCGGTGGTTCCCCTATGACTATTGGCGCCTCTTCCCAGGCAACATCCCCTCATCTTGGCTGGGAGGCTGAGGTTTCGAACAGGCCTCCTTTTCTAGAGGAGTCTACTCCTCCTGCTGCAGAGGAGGTAGCTACCTCTGGGGGAGCGGCAGACGAAGAGGGCGCTCGGAATCAAGCTGAAGAGGATGTCGTGATCACCGGGACTTCAAAAGGGAAGGCTAGGGTGTCTGAGGAAGGGGTGGACTCTCGCCTTAGGGTGACGAGGGGGAATACTCTTCCTCCTAAAGCCCCAGCCAAGAAGAAGAAAGCCACCAGAGCTCCTGCTGCCGCTGCTTCAGAGAAAGGGCAACGTATGGCTCTCTTTGTTTATGTCTTAAATGTAGTTTGGTTCTTGATTCTGATATGCCTTTGTTAACTTACTAGGTTATTCCCCGTGCATTGCACGAACTAACATTATTTTCTAATAAATAACTCAACAAAAGCTTAATATATAAAAAACTTTTTAGCAAAGAGCAGACATAGTTTTTGTGAAATTTTTGTAACCTTAAACATATAACCCGTGACGATTCTGGACAGAGTTGTTACATCTATTAGTAAAAATATCCAGTTACACCTAACATACCATACACCTACAACGATATTCACATTCATGTTACGCGGGTACCGTACTGTCGCAGTCACTATGCGCAGGTAACTTAATATTAATTCCTTATGTGGTAATATAACATAGGTACGTGTAAGTTAATTCATGATTTAATGTATTTTTTAAAATTA
>JAOXNX010000028.1:17939541-17952805 GCA_028566075.1 Solidago caesia
TTTCTGAGGATGATCATCAGGATGACGATTTGTATGTGAGTAATTTGGTATCTGAGGAAGATGACGAAGTTAAAACACATGAAACTCGTGCTTGGTGGAAGCTTGAGTCGGATTCGGACAGGGCGTCTTCCTAATCGTTGGCATGATCTCCAAAGTTAGTTATGGCTATATGAAACTTCATAGGTATGTTTGTGATGTTAATACTTCTAAACTGATGATCATATAATATCACAAAAGAAGTATTGGACACAAACCACAAAAACATGAACAGACTCTGAATGTTCTCAACAAAGTAATATGCAATAGGAACTTCTGATTCACCAGATGAGGAAAATCTGTTTTATCAGAACTATCAGCTGGTTAATCATGGGGACCAATCAGGTATGCTCTTTAAGACTATTTTAAGTTTAGTGTTATCTGGATTATGGCTACAGGCTTCATTGTTCTATTTCTTGTATCCAATTCAAAAGTTGTTACACTCTTACTCTTTTCTCCCTCCCTGTGTGTTTGTTATCTTAATTGTGTCTTCAAAGTGAGTTTTATTTTTATTTATTTTTCCTTCTGGTATTTAGTCTCATACACGTAAACTCGCTCTGACTTTTTATTCTAAAATTTCTATAGGTACCCTTGTTTTTGTTTATCTTCCTGACTCATAATCGATACCATGGTACCAAGAACATGTAATTGATACATGGATTAGGATATTTTTGCAACTTCAACATGACAGGTCATGTTGAAAGTGTCAGATATTGCAACACGGTGAGTTTCACAAGTCACGACCAGTCATAGGGTTTAATGGATAATAACTGGTCTTGACCTAGAAGAGGAAGTGTATATGGATGTGCCGCCAAGGCTAGATATGAATGAAACATTTGGGAAAGTTTGTAAGTTGAAGAAATCATTCTACTGGCTTAGACAGACACCTAGCTAGCGGGGGGGTTCGAGAGACTACTGGTATGGGTTTATTAAATGCCAGACTGATGATATCTTGTTTAGTAAAGAATGAGTCAACAAGGAGAAGACTATGATACTTCTATGACATAGTTGTGACTGGTGATCATGTGGAGGAACTCAATCACCTAAAGGAAAGAATTTGAAGTTAAAGACCTTTGGAAAGCTCAAGTATTTTTTTTTTTTTGGAAGTTATGTATTCCAATATATGTTACCAAAGTCATGAAATTGAGTTGATAACAGTCACAACTTACGTTGATCTGAATTTTTAGGTGGTTATCTTATATTCAATCTTAATCTAAATTACGTTAGATCACCTATAATAATAATAATAATAATAATAATCAACTTTTTATAAGTGTTATTTTTTGGGATTGTAAAGTCTTGATATATCAGTCCAAAAGGTATACTTTTTGCTCGTGACCATTCTATAAGTCGACCATTACTGCGGGTCCAACTATGCAAATCATTGTGGATGATTGATTCCTTTCTTTTTCTCATTTGTGGTTCTCTCCACTCCAATACTCCATCATCATATATAAATTTAATAATAATAATAATGAATTTAACTTTTTCGTATTAAAATCATGTCAACCTTATTATTATTATTATTTATTACTAAAAGTGCTTTTTTAACAGCAAATTTATTATTAAAAATGTTAAGTATTTTTTTTTTATTTATTACTAAGAATTTTGCAAACTTAAAGCTAGTACTATTATAAGTAAACATTTAGAAAAAATAAATTACATTTATATGATGAATATATTTTATTAAGATAAGATTACAGGATGTTGCGATTTCTTTAAGCCAAAGTGACAATGTCCTAGAAATGATAACAAAATAAAAATGATGATGGACATGATATAGCTTTGCCTTAAAAGATCACTACTAAAAAATCACTAGGATGGAAAAGTTGAATCACTTTCGGTCTAATTGATTATTGATTTTGCATATAAAATATAAATAACGTGAAAATGTTACCTTCTAATTAAGTTTTTAATATTTGCAGATGATAAAATAATATAATAACGTCAAATTGAGTTAAATAACACAAGTATAGAGTAGTTTTTAAATGTGCTTCTGAAATAACAGATTGCAAAATAGATAATTGTGGATTATACTAATATAAATAATAATTTGGTAATCATAATTTCAAGGGATATATGTAACATGTTTTAAAATGTTGTATACATATCGTCTATTCACTCCATTGGATGGTCGGTAGCCGGTGCAAGGCTAGAAAATGAAACACATTGATTCTACTCGTTCCCGTCTTTCGCTTCAGGGTCTGTCTCTCGGTATGGTCAGAAATCCATACATCTGAAAATAACTTATTTCAACAATAATTTATAATAATTTTTCATTTATCAACCATAGCCTTAAAGAGTATGGTGACCAAAATCCTAGAATTAATCATCATATGTATTTATCCCTGGACAATCACCATCAAGTAATCTAGTGGCAAGGAGTTATGTTTAGATTTCACTATTTCAGGTTTGAATTCTATACTAGGTAAATATCTTGAAAGTGACCAGAGAAATGACTAGAACCGACCACAGAAAAATACCCGGTTAGACCGTTACATCTGAATCAAAAACTGACTCATCATCCTTGGATAACCCGATCAAAAAATTACCCGTTTACCCGTTTATTTATCCCTTGGCAACATCAAAGGACAATTTCTATCATGCATCATAAACTTGCTTACTTTTTTTTATTATTATTTTTTTTCTTTCATGTTTACACGGTTTTGGCCTTTTTTAAATAGTTATCACAATAGAACGTTTTAGTATTTTATGATGCCATATTGATATTAAACGAAGAAGGTATATTTCCCAAATGAAACTCAATAGATATAATGATATCGGTAAGACTTATAAAGTGCTCTTTTTTATACCGATAAAAAAATGTGATTTCATATGTATCTATATGCTTAATAGTAGAATTAGAACCAACAATCAATCGATCATAGATCAACTGGTACCGCTATCATGTGACTACATGGACCCACAGATGAAGGTTGCAGGTCACAAGTTCGAAACTTGCTAAAGGCAAGTAGAGAAACTATATATTGTGATCCATGCGTGAAAATGATGATTCACCGGACATGAGTTATATGCGGTGTGCCCTCTGAGTATCAAGACGGTACATGGGACCAGAGGGTTCCCACCCATTTACCCTCTTTTTTTTAATGTCAAAGACAAGTGGAGAAACTATATCTTATGATTTATGTGTGAGAAATTGATAATGATGCTTCACCGGGCATGAGTTCTATGCGGTGTGCGCTCTGGGTACCAAGACGGTACATGAGACTAGAGAATTTCCACCTATTTACTTCTTCTTCTTCTTTTTTTTTTTTTGAATTAGAACCAACAACTACTTAACTGATAGACTAATTTACATATTGCTAGACGAAAGATTCTTTAATTATAAGATAGTTTGATTATTTATTGAACTTTAAAATACTCCCTGGATAAACAAAATAAAAAAAAGTTAGCATAATATAATACAAAAGAGAAGGTTGATGAGGAACATGTGATTCCATAATGAAGTTGGTACCACAAGACAAACCATTACAAGTGTAATGCCAAATATAAGGTATGGTGTTACCAAATTTAGTATTCCCTTGAAATAAAGTTGTGAAAGTATAACCAAATTGATCAATTTTTTCATAAAAAATGTGACAAAGATCAATTTATTCATAAAAATGACACAAAAGTGTCATATACTATCAACAAGCAAATTGTAATCAACTTTTCCAATTAACAAACCAATTGTAGTATAGCATAAAAGATTAGAAGTTAAGCTATAATTACCTGGAATTTATTTAACAAAGTATAACATTTGTTTATTAGTGACGGACCGAAGCTCGAATACTAGTCGGTTTACAAAACATTTGACTAGGTGTGCATTGTTTTCTGAGACACGTTTTAAAATAATTTAATATTTTTTTATAAAATTTACACCATGTAAAAAATTTCATGTGGTTCATAGACATCCCAGGTACCACCCTTATCTAATTATCTGCCGCTGTTTTTTTTCTTCGGCCGTTAAATTAAATGTTTTCCTTATTTCAGATTATAAGGGAAAGAGTCAAAAGGTAAAGTTTGGTGTAAGAAAACATAAAAGAAGGAGTTGGATGCGCAGTCTTAAATAGCGAATATAGCATAGGGACTGAAAGAGAATATCCATAACGTGAAGGGACTTGTTTGTAAAATAGTATATGCAAAAAATTTCATTTATAAATAATGTCATCTCATATTTTTCATCATTGAATAATATTTGGTGTTCTAGTTTATGATTTTGTGCATTTTATTATGTAAATCAAACAAGTGTATATATTATTGAAATTGATAATGATAGTTTACAAGTTTTCACTAATGACTTATTAAATATATATAAAATAATATATTATATTTATTAAATAAACAACTAACAATAATGTATAAATTTTAATGAACCTGCATAATTTTTATTATGGAAGGTAAAACTCACCGAGACAGCGAGACTTACCATAGATGAAAATTAAATACATGTGATCAGTCTTAAATATTCCTAAAAAAAGATTTAAACCTGAGACCTCTTATGATGACACATACCTCCTTGTCATTAGATCATTTAGTGATAGTTCTCTTTTCAATATATAAACCAAACAAGTTTTAATATTATTTTCAGTATGTTTTGGATGGGATTTAAGCGTGGTCCAAAAAGCCAAAATCATGGCGACAAGTTTAGTAAATTCCTCACATGGGCACACAACACAACAAACAACCATGATTAACCAATTGACTATCCAATATATATATACATGTATCCTTTTGCCAAATTCTTGTCAAATATGAATTACCTAAACTAGTTATATTTCGTATTAAAAAGTAATTAAATTTTTCAAAATTACCTAAACGTAATGACTATTTTAAAATTTAATGCGAGTTGTAAGTATATATGTATATGGGCTGGACTCGTGACCATTTCTCATGGTTGAGAATTGAGATTGCCGGAAACTTGTAATTATGTGAGTTTAATATAAACATTGCTTTAAAATCACAACTCACCACTTTAAATGTGATGTAATAATGAAATTAAAAACTATATATTTCGAAGAATTCATTGAATACATTGCAATTTCATATGGTTAGCTACAAAGACAATGAGCTTTGACTCAAGTTCAAATCCGGCAAGATAGGTTTTATCCCAGATTCCCAGTGGACTTTTGGTTGATAGGTTTTTCTCGGAACTAGTAATTTTGGTAGGCTTTATGGTATACGGACGTATAAGGTAACTTTCGCCATTTGATAACACCGGATAACCGTACATTAATCTTTATTGGATGTTTAAAAAAAATATATAGTTAGCTATAAAACAAATCCCAAAGCATTTACACTACCAAAAAAATGCCTCCAAATGATTATTAATTTATTATTCTTTTGTCAACTCAACGCTTTCCACAAACCTAAGCAAATCAAACCATAGAATAAATGAAACTTTTTTCCATAATGTAAGGCAATGATCATGTTAGCAAAACATTGTATCATAATATAATGTGCATTATCATCATCTTCATTATTATATTATCATTATTTAATTACTATATATATTAATATAACATAACAATAACAATAAATAATAAAACATTACAAAATTCCCATTTCTATTCCATCACATTCCCACTTTCCATATGACACACACACACACACACACACACAAAAAAAACACACACACACCCCATAAATAACACAAAAGTGGAGTAGTATCAAAACCAAGTCTTTTTGACTTAAAATTCTCTACACTTAATTCAATGGCAAGTCTTGAAGATATTGGTGTTTCTGCATTGATAAACATAATAGGTGCATTTGCATTTTTATTAGCATTTGCACTTCTAAGAATTCAGCCTGTTAATGACAGAATTTACTTTCCAAAATGGTATATTAATGGTGCTAGAAGTAGTCCAACACATAGAGGAAACTTTGTTGGCAAATTTGTTAATTTGAACTTTAGTACCTATTTAACTTTCCTTAATTGGATGCCTCAAGCTTTGAAGATGAAAGAGCCTGAGATTATTGAACATGCTGGTCTTGATTCTGCTGTTTTCTTGAGGATTTACATTCTTGGGTACCACTTACTTATGAATCTTGCTTCTTTTTTTCATATGGGTTTTTGTTTAGTTACTATATTAAGTCGTAATTTTTTAACTGATGTTGATAAACTCATGAAAGTTTGGATTTTTATTGTTAATTCTCTTGAGAATTTACTTTCTTGTATTTATAAAATCCTTTTTTCTACATGGTCTTTTTGTTATTTTGATGGAATTGTGCATTGTTTGAGATTTAGTCATATATGTTTAAATGTAAAATATAATTTAAAATTTTTTTTGTTGAAGAAGCTTGTGGAATTGGGTTTTAGTGTTTTTAGTTTTTACTACAATTTAACAGCTCGTGAAGAGAAGTTTATGAAAGATCAAATTTTTATCATTTTTTAATGATAATTTCACAGTATTTAATACTTCTAAATCACTTTTCTACATGGGTTTTGTTAATTTTGTAGAGTTATTCAAAACCTTAAGCTTAACTAGTCAAATACCGCATTTAATTGTAAGTTTCTTGAGGAAACTTGTGATTGAAATATGGAAATTTAACTCTTATCTCTTCCATCATACAGTCAAAAAATTTTTTGTTAACTTTCAACTGTTTTTACCTTTCTGGCTGTACTTGTCTTGGTTATTCTTATTCTGATAGAAAATTTCGTATCCTTTACTAGTTCTTGATGCAGTAGTCTTATTTTGTCATTTTATCAGAGGATGTTTGTATTTAATTAGTAGTTTGACAAACTACTTTGGGCCCTGTTTAAAGAAACAATCATTGATGCTTAACCTTATTATGTTACAATTTTCAGCTTAAAGATTTTTGGACCAGTCACTCTTGTCGCACTCTTGTTACTCATACCAGTCAATGTGTCGGGTGGGACTTTATTTTTCCTCAGCAAAGAATTGATTGTCAGTGACATTGACAAGCTTTCAATATCAAATGTTCAACCTAAATCTCTGAAGTAAGTTCATGTTCATTGTGATTGATATGAAGTGTCCATAAAAGAAATTTTTATTCTTCAAATGCTCAAAAAAGCATCAAAAGACCCTGCATTGACTTTATAGAGTCAAGCATCTCGCGTTCTTCATATTTTGCTGCACATTTCGTTAATACTAATGGATCGAGGTTATCTTTTAATTTCAGATTTTTTGCACACATTTCAATGATGTATGCGTTCACATTTTGGATCTGCTACATGCTATACAAGGAGTATGATGTGGTAACATCAATGAGACTTAACTTTATGGCTTCAAAACATAGGCGAGCCGAGCAATTTACAGTAAGTGCTAACTCATCTTAATAACATCATGTTACAATAGGTCACAAGTTTGAGTCGTAAAAACGGTCTACTTGCAAAACTAAACGAAAATTCCAGGAAGTTCATACATTTCGAGTCATGATAAACAACTCTTTTTCTACAGAATTTGTATGCTAACTCATAGCTACTTTTTTAGATTACGTTTTCTTTTTGAAGGGTCGTATGGGGTAAAATCCAAAATGTTAAGGTCAAATGGGCTTGATTACGAAATTGAATAATATTGTTCTTATAGTCATATTTAACATACAAATTATTTATCAAAGTATTGCTTCTATATTTTGTAAATAAGTGTTCGGGTCAGCCCAACCCGACCCATGCAAAACTACCAGAATGGACCAGCTTTAACCTGATACAAAAACACTCTAGCCCCATCTATTCTGCTACCTCATTCTTTGTTTCAATATTTGTTTTGAAGGTTCTAGCCAGGAACATGCCTAATGGTCATTCTGTATCAGATAACGTGGACAAGTTTTTTAAGAAGAACCACCCCGATCACTACTTGTGTCACCAGGTAAGATAATTCCCCGCTTTCTAATATCAGTAATCTTTTCGGTTCATTTTTCTCAACTGTTATGTTACAGAGTTTTTATGCAACCATGATAACCAATTATTGTAATGTAGGTTGTCTACAATGCAAACAAGTTTGGCAGGCTCGTTAGGAGAAGACATCGACTGCAAAACTGGTTAGACTACTACATGCTTAAGTTTGAAAGATACCCCGAAAAACGGCCAAACTTAAAGGTAGCTCATGTGCTTTATAAACTTGCATACAAACATTTACAAACTAAAACCATATTAGCATATAAGTCTCTTATATATGCTGCATAATACTAATTTTTTTTTTTATCTTCGCAACCCTTAGACAGGCTTCCTTGGACTTTGGGGAAAAAAGGTTGATTCCATCGAATACTACAAACAACTGATTATAGAGTTCGACCAAAGAGTGAGTTGCTATTTATTCTTAAGAACATCTACTTCCTGTATAATATCCGCTCCATCTATTTGACTATTTGAGAAGAATAGAAAAAATCTTGGCTTCTATA
This sequence comes from Solidago caesia, assembly GCA_028566075.1. Taxonomy (NCBI): domain Eukaryota; kingdom Viridiplantae; phylum Streptophyta; class Magnoliopsida; order Asterales; family Asteraceae; genus Solidago; species Solidago caesia. The sequence continues at coordinate 17,947,939 of JAOXNX010000028.1, forward strand.
ATCAACCATTTTTAAATCATAATTCATAGTTTCCCTCTTCTTGAACGAAATATAATTTTTGCTTAAAGCTGCCATAAATGGGTAGGTCGGATGGTTTGTGTAGCAGGTCAAAACAGATAAATTTTGATGGGTTGGGTTGACCTGAAACACTTTTTCTCCAAATCTCTTTTATAAATGATTAGTGTTCAATGATACAAAAATTTATGTTACTTCAACAATAAACAAAATCAATGAACTATTAAAGTGATTTAGGGGGTTTTGTGCATTAAAAATAAACTTTTAGCCAGCTTGACCCCTTTTTTAAAGCTATTTCTTGATCTTACCTTTTTGACATGTTAGAGATATAACATAACCCAAATAAACTCGTTCACAAGTAAATAGATCAGAATTGCTTTCTTTCATTAATTATCTGTTTGTTTGAATTATCTTACGTCCTCGTCTTTTGAAATGACAGTTGACAATGGAGCGCCAGAAAGTCCTAAAAGATCCAAAATGTATAATGCCAGCTGCATTTGTATCATTTAACTCTCGATGGGGAGCAGCCGTGTGTGCACAAACACAACAAAGCAAAAACCCGACTATGTGGTTAACCAATTGGGCTCCAGAACCTTGGGATGTTTACTGGAGAAATCTTGCTATACCCTTTGTTTCTTTGAGCATCCGTAAAGTAGTTATTTCACTATCAGTGTTTGCTCTAGTTTTCTTTTACATGATACCCATTGCATTCGTTCAATCGCTTGCCAATCTTGAGGGTCTTGAAAGAGTGGCTCCATTTCTCAGGCCTGTTATTGAATTGTAAGTAAAGTTTAACTTTTTTTTTATAAAGATTTGCAGGTTATAGTCGATGTGAATAATGGATTCATTGATTGGTTGCAGGAAATTTATCAAATCTTTCCTCCAGGGTTTTCTTCCTGGCCTTGCTTTAAAGTTTTTTCTGTACATTCTTCCTTCTGTTCTTATGGTTATGTCCAAAATTGAAGGGCATGTGGCATTTTCGGTTTTGGAAAGGAGGACAGCTGCTAAATACTACTATTTCATGCTGGTTAATGTCTTTTTAGGAAGTATTGTAACGGGAACAGCATTCGAACAACTCGATTCTTTCATTCACCAATCTCCTACACAGTAATAATTCTGAGCATATTCTCTATCATGACAAAGTATTATTTTAGATCTTTGAATAATTGTGACTTGAGTTTTAAATAACACATAAGCACCCTGAAAATGCACAACCAATTACCTACTTAAACTATACGTCAAGTTAAAGGTTCATTGATTTTATGCAGGATTCCAAGGACCATTGGTGTATCAATTCCAATGAAAGCTACTTTCTTTATTACATATATAATGGTTGATGGGTGGGCTGGAATAGCTGCTGAGATTCTTCGGTTAAAGCCATTGGTTATTTTTCACCTCAAGAATATGTTCATAGTAAAAACCGAGCGTGATAGAGAAAATGCAATGGATCCCGGGAGTGTAGATTTTCCTGAAACAATCCCTTCTCTCCAGTTATACTTTCTGATGGGCATCGTGTACGCAGTCGTTACTCCAATCCTTCTTCCTTTCATTCTCGTCTTCTTTGCGTTTGCATACTTTGTTTACCGCCACCAGGTATTTTTTAATCGTCCCTTGTTCCTGATCACACAATAGGGGAAATTACACGTAGAAAGAAAGTACTTAAAGTCAATTTCTATTTTAGGAAACAAGTTTAAAACCACATAAGGGACAAAGCCACAAAGGGTTATATACGGGTAATGGGGCCTTTATATGTGTATTACATTCTGATTTTGTAAGTATGTTCCTTTTCGAGCAAGGTTGAGGAACTCGGGATCGGATCGGCGAGGGGCGGAGTCAGGAGTTTTTGAAACTCGGATCGGAAACGGGGGTTCTCGGATTGGGTTTTCTTTTTATAGAAAAACTATAATTTTTGAATTTATAGCTATTATTCGTATATCTCATTCTCTATATCTCATTCTTTATACAGTCTGTACTTCTTTTACAGGTAAACATCTCTCTGTTCCTTTTCTTCTTCTACATATTCTCTCCTCCTTCTACATATTCTCCTATCTTGTTCTTCTTCCACATAAACTCTTCTACAAACCGTTTGCATTAAAAAAAAAAATAATAAAATAAAAAAATGACCGAGTTTTGACCGAGTTAGCCCGATCCGGCCGAGTTTGACCAAGTTTGACCCGAGTCCAAGCCGTTGACCGAGTTTTGGACCGATTCTGGCCAACTCGACTCCCTGACCCCCAGATTCCGAGACCGAGTCCGAGTTCTCGGCCGAGTTTACAACCTTGTTTACGAGCAACTTTCCTTTACAATAACACTATGTTGTTTATACATTATTATCTTTGTGGTGTTGCAGATAATTAACGTGTACAATCAACAATACGAGAGTGCTGCTGCATTCTGGCCACATGTTCATAGTCGCATAATCGCAAGCTTGTTGATATCTCAGTTTCTTTTGTTGGGATTGCTTAGTACAAAAAAGGCTGCAAATTCGACTCCTCTGCTTGTGGCATTACCTATTTTGACCCTAACATTCCATAATTACTGCAAGAATCGCTTTGAACCTGCTTTCCGAAAATACCCTCTCGAGGTAAACAATAAAGCCTTCTATCATTTTGATTCTACTGGTGGCAAAACGGGTGGGTGAAAAACGGTAATTTTTGCTACGTGTCAATACAGGTGGGGTTGCAAAAGAATGAGTTGACCCGAAAACATCAACTGTGGGTGACTTTCAACCTGTCTGACCAATTTGACCAGTTTTTTTAGCTACCTTTTTTATTTGACCCATTATAGATGAAGCATAACCCAGATTACCTATTTCTGAATAAATGGGCAGAAATTACCACCAAAAGAAATCGTTAGATTTATAGTTGGAATCCTGGAAAATCTCATCATGAATATCATCTTATATTGTGTTTTCTCAGGAAGCCGTTGAAAAGGATGCACAAGACAAAGTATCCGAACCCGAAATCAACCTCAAGTCTTACTTAGCCGATGCCTACTTACACCCGATTTTTCGTTCATTTGAAGAAGTTGAGTTGGTAGAGGTTAAGGTGGACAAGAACCCAGATCCCATCGCTAGTCAACCAGAAACCGAGCCTGTTTCCCCATCCCCATCTCCATCTCCAGCCCGGTCCCATACCTCTACCCGTTCTCCTTCACCACCCCACGACTTACATCAAGAAGAACACAAAGAATCCACTACTGTCCAGCACTATGAAGTTGGACCTCCTGCTAATCTTTATCACTATGGATACGAACACCATGAGAACATCTTTCACTTCAATATGGATGGCTATGCAGAGACACAACAGGACGTGCATGACTACCATGTCGAGTCACCACGTGGTTACTATCATTACTGACCCCGAATCCGAGCCCAAGAAGCAGCTGCTGCTGCTGCAGCCTGTGCATGTTTGATGCAGAAAATGCTAACCAGTTCTGTAAATGTGAATAGTAATCGCTGATAGATGTAGAGATATGGGCTTGTTTTTATACTAAAGATACACCACCAAATCAGTCCTATATATATCATGGGTTGTACTTGTTTGAGTCTTGAAACCTGGTCAAAAAGCCCAATTAGGCCCGAATATCTACTTATCTAGTCCCTTGGGCTTTTACTACATCTGTTATTCTCTGATTTTTTATTTTTTGTTTTTGTTTTTTTTAGTGAGTAATGTTTAGAAATTAAAAGAGCATTGTATCATCTATAAATGGGAGGTGACATGAATATTTTTATCCATTTGGCAACAAACTTTGCATAAATAGGTTTATTTTACTTTTACTTAAAATGATAACAGTATGGATAAAAGTCATAAAACACTTGCTTCTTGTAACGTTACCTTTCTCGATTTGACGAATAGTTTTTTAAGATTCAAAAAAGTCTTTTGTAGAGCTTGAGCCATTTGCAAATACAAGTTAATTGACAAGATGCTTTTTCATCTTACTTAAAAAGACTGCAATACATACATTCCTTGTAAGTATAAATGTTAACTGTTATGAAATGCTTTTTTGGATTGGAGTCCATTTGGGCAATAGGTTTTTGATAGATAGAAGTTAGTGGAAAGCCGATCGACGTGCCAAATAGAAAAAGATTTTGCATTGGGAATGCTTTTACGGAGGAAAAACAAGCATAATACATACTACATATATCCGAGTGGGTATAGTCGAGTTAAAAGACCTAGAAAAGCATGGACATAGCTACATATATCCGAGTGGGTATAGTCGAACCCGTTAAATAAAATTTTTCTCCATAATTCTAGTGTAATTTAATGTAAATTTGTATTTGAATCTCCTAGTTATATCCTTAAGTCTTGATAATTTTGATAATGAACTCACTCGACAAGAATTTTGACATCGCCCCTACAAATAGTGAATATATGGATGGAAGAAAAACATAAACTTAAAAGTTACAGCCGAAAATTGAAAACAAACTAAATTAATGTTTTGATTGTCAAGTTTAATTTCCGATCCTAATTAAAATAGAAGGTATATAAACTTTATCAAGTTATTCACCATCTCGGTTTACAATTTTGTTAATGATAAAGGTCGAGTTAATCCTTGTGGTTTTATCAAAAATTACGCCCATGATCTTTTAGTTTTCAAAACTACAGTGGTAATCCTTTATGCAAAACTTCGTTACATTCACAATCCTTTCCTTAAAAAACTAAAGGATCATGAGTGTAATTTCCATAAAACCACAAAGGGATTAGTTTCTGAGAATGTAACTAACTATGACCAAATGATCATAGTAGGAAAGAACAAAGATCTTGTGCATTAAAGGAAGAAACTTTATAAAAATGTTCAAATCATGTAAAAGTGTATACGTGGCAACCATATGAGCTGCCACGTGCAAGTT
>JAOXNX010000028.1:17984230-17999309 GCA_028566075.1 Solidago caesia
GAGCCGAGCTCGAGTTTAAATAATAAGGCTCGAACGAGCTCGAGCTCGAGCTTTTAAAACGATCTCGAGCTCGAGCTAGAGCACTACCAAGATCGGGCTTGGCTCGGCTCGTTTACACCCCTATAAATAAGCAATACAAATGTGAAGTCGGATGGAAAAAACAAAAGTTTTAGTTAAAAAGTACATGATAATATGGTTTATCGTATCACACGAAACCAAGATATATTTATTCCAATATAAAAAAGCAATCATCTCCCTCCTTTTAAGCCATTCAGACATTGAAATGACTATATTACCCTATTTTTTATTAACTAATTTAAACATCTCCACCTAATATACCTATAATATCCTTAATGAAATAATTTACAATATAGATCTCTCAGCCCTTAAAATAACCACATTACCCCCCTTTTATATCAATTACTTTTACATTCGCCGCCATCACCGCCGCCGCCGCCCCTACCACACCGCCGCTGTACCACCATCGTCACCGCATCGTGTGGGCATGCATCTAATTGCTTTATGGTGGGTTAAAATGCTTAATGATTTGTCAAAAACCAATAAGTACCAAAATATGGTCATTTGTGTCATTAAATCATGTAAGTCTATTTAATAACTAGGTTAAAAAGTATTAGAATGTGCTACAACTTACAAATAAGAGAGAAAAAGAAAAAAAAAAAACTTAACATTATAGTAATATTACCAATATTACTAATATTACATTTCCGGTCATTTTTTCAAGGTGGTACTCGACCAACCTGTATATTTTTTAGTATAAATAGAATAAGTTATACAAGTTTGGAGTGACCTATACATGTATTTCCATTTTTAAGATTTTCGATATTCGGATTATCTTAAATTAACACTCATTTATGTTATTCGTTTAATCCAATCACATGAACTGCACACAATCGTGAAAGTCTGATCCACTTTATAATAAAACTCAAGTGATTGGATTGAATAAACGAGATAAATGATCACTTATTCTCAATATTAAAAATCTCAAAAAATAGAGACAAAAGTGTTTGTTTTTTTATCCTGTTGTTTTGTATAAAATAATATGTCTAAATATATGTGTGTGTAGATCAAACATGATTGTTGTTTGTTTTTATATATGATCGAATGGTATGTAAAAAATAAATAGTAAAAAGTTAAAAACCATAGACTTAATGAATAAAAAAAAAGTTCTATAATTTTTTGATTAACTCATTCATTTTAAATCATTTATTCATTCTACATTAACTATTTCATATACAAATGTTACAATTATATACTATGGCCTAGATATTTAAACAATTTTTTTACTATGAAAAGTTGAATAGGGATATTTCATCCGTGTACTCCCTTCATTTCACTTTTATTGTCCATTAACAACAAAAATATGTAATATAAGATGGGTGAATTTAATGCATTGTTTAGCCTTTTCCTTTTTAAGCTGCAAATTTCATTTCATTAAACAAAACAAAGCTAGCCAAAAGCTAGCAACGTATAAACAAACAAATTAAAATGAGAAACTACACCAGTCATCTCATGAAATATTTCTATATATGTGAAGTGATTTGTTCTTCACAATGAGGTCAACTGTATGTCTTGTAAAACTTTCAGCGTAAGGACGTGCTTGCTTTTTAAAACTAGATCGTTTCTATCTAGCCAGTAAAAGTCTATTTTATTCTCATATTTGATAATAGTTTGACATTTTAAATAAAAGTGTTAATGATTGATTGAGGTAATACTAGAAGATTACTCGCATAATGTGGCGGGATGATGGTGGCAGCGGCGAGACGTGAGAGGTGAACGACGACTGGTGGTAGTGGTGGCGGGGGATGGGGACATTTCAGGTATTTTAGGGGATGCGGATATTATATGTATTTTAGATGATGTTATTAAAATGATAATATGAGTATTTCAGGAAATTGAGTGATAAATAAGGAAATGTTTAAAAATTTTGAAAATTAAGACACAAGCTATTTCATTTTTAAGGCAGTATAGATCGTAAGTTTAATAACTAGTTAATAAATTATTGACAATTATTTTTGAAGGGGTGAGTTATTCTGAGAACCCCTAAAAAAAAAGAACGTGAGAACCATTCTCAACCACACATTTTTCTTCCCTTTCTTCCTTTCACTTACACATGTGTAAGTGACGCGGTGACATTTTCGTAAATAGAGACTCCTTTCAATTACTTACACATGTATAAACTAGTGCATTTGATTTTGAATAATACTGTTTTACACATATGTAAGAACCTTACACATATGTAAATTGATGTCACTTTCACATGTGAAAGTAAATAAAAAGAGTCAATATTTACGAAAATGTCACCGTGTCACTTACACATGTGTAAGACTATCAGGAGTGAGGGCTCCTGATAGAAGCCTTTATGAGGGCGTCTCCCGACATGTGGCGCTTAGTCAGCAGAGGGGGCGTCTCTTGATTTTGGCTGAAGTGAGGGCTTCTACCCGTCTCTTGATTTTGGCTGAAGTGACGGCTTCTGATAGAAGCCCCACTTTTTCTATTTTTTTTTTTATTATTGTTTTATTTTATTGTTAAATAATTATGAAAGTAAATGAAAATGACATGATGGACCCATTTACCTGACAAATATAGAAGAAAAGAAAGAAAAAACAAATGACTATAAGGCGTTCCAAATATGACGAAGACCACATTTGACCAAAGGGGAACGTCGCCCGGGGCGGTGTGTCCGGCGTTCCTGAGGCGTTCCCAAAGTGACCGACGGGCAGTAACGCCCCACTCCCAATAGTCTAAGTGAATGGGAAAAATGAAAGAAAAATATGTAACTGAGTATGGTTCTCGCCTTTTTTTTTTAAGGGTTTTTAAATAAACCTTTCTCTGTTTTTGAAATACTACTAAGATGGAAAATAAAAAAATAAAAATAAAATGATGGGAAGAAACCAAACAAACAAGTAACCAACTAACCAACCCAACCAACCCCTTGGATTCGGGTTCGACCCGTCAATATATCGGATCTTTCTGTACAGACTATACCGCCATAGCCAAGACCTATTTTCCCTCACTCCAACTAATCCTTTCTCATAAGCAAGGTAAGTAAACACACCCATACATCTATATCTATATCTATACAACAACAACAACAACAACTGATCATTATTTCTATATCTATATCTATGTATATATTTCTTACTCATTATTTGATCATTTACTGTCAGTCAGTCAGTCACACAAATATTCAACAAGTCCACTGATCATTTTCAAGATTGATAGACTTCACCTTTTTTTTTTTTTCTTTTTTTCTAAAGTTTATATAATGAATTAAATCTTTACTTGTAACAGCTTTTGGGTTTAGTACATTTGTTGAAGAAAGATATGGCAGTGTAAGTCTTCTTTAAGCTCTTAACTTTTTCTCTTAAACTGATCCACTATCTACTGGTCTCTCGGCCAACACGAGAGAAGTAAATCATGTTAGTTTATAGGACATGGGGCCGAGATTTGAACCACTGACTGACTTGTGCTGCCTTTTATATTGTATGTCTCCCATCACTCGACTATCATCGCAAAACTTAAAAGGCTAATGCACATTGCAATCTTTATTTTCTAGGCCAATCATCTTGATAGTTAACAGGACACGGGGCCAAATTTCCTATGTTTTATACCTGCAAACAGTGTCAAAGCTTAGTTGGAAGCCGGGGATCACCGCCCCCCGGATTATTTTTCTTGAAGATTTTTGGCCCCGTACTAAAATTTTCAAGCTTTGCCACTGCCTGCAAACTTAAACATGTGTATATGGATTTTGGATCAAGAAAATGACTTATATGATTAAAATTTACATTTAAAAAATGTTTTATTACTTGTTGGTGATTATATTTTGTATATTTTTATTAGGATTGCATCTGCTCCTGGGAAGGTTTTGATTACAGGAGGTTACTTGGTTTTGGAGAGGCCTAATGCAGGGATTGTACTAAGTACAAATGCTCGCTTTTATGCGATTGTTAAGCCACTTTATGATGAGCTAAGACCTGAGTGTAGGCTTTGGGTGAGTACTTTTTTATCCTTCCACTATAGCACTTCTATTGATCACTTAGGAACTATATACTTTAGCTCTACTATTACTTACTTGAGTTATATAATTGTGGTTAGTATGACTAAAAGATCCTGTTTTATAGTGTGTCCATTATTACAATTTTATGTATATGTGAAGTTCTTAATGATCACCAAGTAAACTACTTTTACTTCCCTTAGTTTATATAGCTATAAAGGTAGACGTGATTCAAAGACAACCGATGCTAATAGCTAATAGTTGCGAATTGGAAACTAGTTTCTGATGTAGTTTTATCAGCTCGATGTGTTACTTTCATTTGTATACTAGGATGATGTGGACATACAAGTCTTTTTTTTATTATAGGAAAAGAGGACGGTACCTCGTTTGTTTTGTATATGATGAAGTGATGTTATTTTCAATTTGTTTGGCTAATGGTTAGTAAAAGTGGGTTATATCCACTTTGAAAAACATTAGTTATATAAGTCTTTTATAAAATTCATGATTGCTTCTTAGATATTCATCTTAAGTTCTTAATCCAAGCTTGGTTTCTTTGGTAACTGGTAAGTTTTTCAATGCAATGAATGAGGGCATGTGGTACCTGAATAAGTGGCACCTGTGGCCTGATGATTTACGTTATCATTCTTGTGTCACATTTCAGTCATGGACGGATCTGAAGTTAACATCTCCTCAAATGGGCCGAGAAACTATTTACAAAATGTCACTAAAGCACTTTACTCTACAGTGCACTTCAAGGCAAGTAATATTACCAGAAACGTAACAAGATGTTCTCTCTTGGGTCCTTTATTTTTAAGAATGGGGCTAGTTCTCATGTATCGTTTTTCCACTTGATCCCCTCTACTCTACCAAATGGGTGGGTCAGGCAGGTTGGGTAACGGGTCAAGAGAAGTTTGGGTTGAAACAAGTCACTTTTTTGGTATGGTTCGGGACAGATTGGGCCGAATCGCATACTCTCTTATTCCTTTCCTTTTCTTATAGTTAGTGCGTCAAATATGATCACCAAAACTATGCTATTACAATAATACTAAATTATTCTGAAATAAGAAGTTTTAAGTGACGTTAGCCTTAATAAATACACTTCGGGCAACTTTCAACCTGTTTGATGCAAATGACTTTTTTCCCTTTCAGATAATCTTTTGATTTGAGCCATTTGACTTGTTAGGGCTAACCATAACCTAAAGTTGACCCATTCGTAAGTAACTGGGTCAAAATCTCCACCTCTACCCGTCTAAAGCCCTAAAATTTCTACTTGACCAGCAATTTATCGCTCGCCATATTTTACTTTTCAAGCTCATTCTACGAATCAAATTGCACGCTCTAATGTGTCTATAACAACTTTTGGCTTATATTTTTTTTCAGTGAAACAAGAAACCCTTTTGTCGAATATGCGATACAATATGCTGTTGCAGCAGCATACGCAACAGCTGATAACAACAAACAGGTTTTACTGCAGAAACTGCTTTTGCAAGGTATGTTTTGATGGTTCAGTTTGTTATTAAGAAAATGTTCTTCCCTATTTGATTTCTAATATGCAATCAGTTGAGCAGGTTTTGATATCACAATTTTAGGCAGCAATGACTTCTATTCTTACCGAAATCAGGTATTGATATTACAGATGTAACCTGCAATAAACCTTTGCTGTCACATTATTTGAAAAATCATATTTTTATTACACTTCTATTGAATCTAACAGACCTTGTTTTGTTTCCTCTTATTATATAGATTGAAGCACATGGCCTCCCGTTAACCTCTGAATCATTAGCATCTCTTCCGCCATTTACTTCAATAACCTTTAACTCTGAACAGTCAGACGGTCAAAATTCTAAGCCCGAAGTTGCAAAAACTGGATTGGGCTCTTCTGCTGCTATGACAACAGCAGTGGTTGCTGCTTTACTTAATTACCTTGGGGTTGTCAATCTCACTTCTTACAGTGGAGCCCAACATCAAGAAAATTTGGATGTGGTGCATATTATAGCCCAAACCGCTCACTGTATGGCTCAAGGAAAAGTTGGCAGTGGGTTTGATGTCAGTTCAGCTGTTTATGGAAGTCATCGTTACATTCGGTTTTCTCCAGAAGTTATTTCTTCTGCTCAGGTTCTCCCTCTATCTTTGTACTTTTTAGGAGGTAATTGAGTATGTTTTGAAAGTTATTATGTGACATCAATCATGAGTTTGGTTAATCAACTGTACTAAAACTGCCTGTAGAAGATAGTGTTCGGATGTGCTTTTTATGCTTGAAGTTGTAATAGCCCAAGGTACTCGTCGAAAACGTGAAGGGTCATACTTGCGGGGCGCGCCCAGGCACCCACATTTCCCGAGAGAGAATCAGGCAATCAGATTAATATGTTCAAGTATTTAGCAAATTCTGGTTCATTATAGGAAGAAATAGATTAAATGACAAAAGAAGATATACAGGAGATATGTATTGTTATGTTAGAGTAAAAGTCTCTTAAAATAGGCTGTAAAAATGGTAAAAAGTAAATATATGTTAACCTTAGATATTCATTTTTGTTGCAGCTGGTATAAGCTGATTATCCTAAATTGATTATCTGACTGACAAATAGTCTGAATTAAAAATAAGTAGAATCTGTTTATCACTTTAACCGAGCTCTATAAAGTGATTACTGTGACTTACAGGTGTAATATCAGTTAAAAAATGCAAACCAAGCACCTAGGCTGACTAAATTTAGTTGAAGTTATATATACTTTTCGTTTTTAAAATTCTGTATAGTCTCTTACTTGATCTTTCTGAGATGTAGCATGCACTCTGGGCCATGCCACTAGAAGAGGTGATTTCAGATGTCTTGAAGGGCAAATGGGATCATGAGAGGACCAAATTTTCCTTACCGCCATTAATGAAACTGGTAAATGGTTTGAGTTATTTTAGGGATTATGTTTGCATTCATTTGTTATATTATAACAGCATTAAACTCGGGGACTATCAGTTAGAGGCTTACGAATATGATGATTAATCAACGCTCTTGCAAATTATAGTTATTAGGTGAACCAGGTACTGGAGGATCATCTACTCCATCTATGGTTGGTGCTGTAAAAAATTGGCAAAAATCTGACCCACAGAAGTCATTAGATACATGGAGACAGTTGTCAGAGGCCAATACGACACTTGAAGCACAATTAAATCGGTTGAGCAAATTAGCAGAAGAACATTGGGAGACATATAAAGGTGTCATCTACTACTGCAGCCTACACCAATCAGAAAAGGTAGTTCACAAATTGTTCTAAAAAGTTGTATTCTTTTTTCCTTTTTGTTTTCTTTAATATGATCTCAAAAGCCCGGGTTGCATGACAGTGGATAGAGCAAGGCAGTGATGCAGTCAGCCAAGAAATTGTGAAAGCGTTATTCGGAGCTAGGGAAGCCATGCTTAACATCAGGTGTCACATGAAGTTGATGGGGTTGGCTGCAGGAATCCCTGTAAGTTCTCTTATCTTATATTAGATATCTCCCTCCAATAGAAAACATACCATGTTCTTTCATCTTTTGCCAAGATTAAATGAGCAAGACACAGAACGGATACATATACACAGTGTATGAGCACATTCTGCGAATAGAATAGTTCATGAATATCGTAACACTACTCAATAATCTTTAAAGCTACAAAGGAATGCCCTTAGAAGGGCAATTCCATTTGTGACAAGTTGTCCAAAAATTCAATATCAGATCTAAATAGCACTAACTAAACCAGCATGTGATGATGTGAAAAATAGTAAGTGTTGGATTCAGAAAATAAACAAAAGTTATATATATATATTTAAGACCGGAATTTCTATAATAAACCGGCAATGGTTGGCCAAATCGAATGGGGAATAACATCCAGCCTTCAAGACCTTTTTGTGGATTGCTCACGTTCTTTGCTCCTTCCTGATCAAAAGTTAAAGCCCATTTTAAGTTGGATCATTTCCCTGGCGTTTGTCATGCTCCCATTGATCCATGAACTTATTGGCTAGCTTGCGATCTGCATAAGGGCATGTAGCTACATGTTCTTATATTCTACAGTATTTCACTTTAGTTTGTCGTTAATTTTGTTTCATTTTATGGGTTTGTGGTATATTTTGTTTCATTACGTGTGCTTTACAGATAGAACCTGATTCACAAACTGAGCTTTTGGATGCCACCATGAACATGCCCGGAGTCCTGTTGGCAGGTGTTCCTGGAGCGGGGGGATTTGATGCAGTATTTGCAGTTACTTTAGGAGATTCAGGCAATGACCTGGCTAAAGCATGGAGCTCACATAATGTTTTGGCCTTGCTGGTAAGAGAAGATCCTCATGGTGTTTCAATAGAGAATTCTGATCCTCGGACCAATCAAATCGCATCAGGTATTTCTTCAGTTAGTATTGTATGAAATGGCATATGTTATTTAGTCTATGCATCACGGTTACCATATTGTTTTTAAGAGAAAGATAGGATGATCTTCTTATGACCAATAAATGAATTCTATCGTTGTATTTCACTTGAAAAATGCAACACATAGATAAGATATTTGAGTTACGAATTTGGCATTGAAATAAAGTTAGAACCTTTTTCCTTGGCATATTTTGGGTGTTTGATACAACAATATGATTTAGTGCTGAATGGATTGAAAGTATGGATAATTCAAAGGTTTTGTCTGAACTTGGTCATAATAAAAAAAGTAACCATTTGATAAGTGTTCTGAATCTGAATGACAGACAATCATCAAATCCCGACAATAAATAACAGCAAACACTTTACGACTAGAAGTGAATTAGGGAGTAATGAAAAGTAGGATTGTAATCAATTACGAATAATCTTTACAAGAGCAAGTTCCATCTTCAAAATGATGAAACCTATTTCTATCCCTAACAATGATTCGTCTTCCGTAGATTGATGAAATCATTTTAGTATAAACATGACAATCCTTGCACATTCTCATGTTTCTAACTATCCTAATTGGTGAATCCTGTGATGTATGTATCAGCCCAAATGCAATTGCCAACTTCTGACTATGTCTACTCAACCGTTCTATTTTTTCTTCTTTATCTACATCAAGCAAAACTTCTGATATATCTGGGGAATACCCTTCAAATCTCAGCTGCCATTCCATCTGGTAAATCATATCCGACACCCCTTCACAATGGGCCCACTTTATGTCATTTGATACGAACCTGTATACCTTTCTTTTCACTTGAATAAAGCTAAAACCAGGCGTTTTCATCAACCCCTTTTGACCCATTTCTCTTCTGGTCAAAGCTACATTCTCCCATTTTTCAGCTTTTGCGTACATATTTGAGAGCATCACATACGGACTGGGAGTTTCTGAGTTCAACTTTAGTAGCTTTTCTGCAACATTTTCCCCTAATTCCAAATCTTGATGAACCCTGCAAGCCCCAAGTAGACTAGACCATAATACATCATTTGCTTCCATTGGCATGTTGTTTATGAGGTCAAATGCTTCTTTGACCTTTCCTGCTTTACCCATGAGATCCACCAAACACCCGTAGTGTTGAATTGTAGGCTCGATTCTGTGCTCAACTTTCATCTTCTTGAAAAAGTCAAGACCTTTTTCAACTAGGCCCGTTTGACTACAAGCAGTCAAGACACCCACATAAACAACTTCATCTGGTTCAAATCCTTTTTCAAGCATTTCCGAGAATATCTTTAGAGCTTCAGTGCCATAACCGTTGAATGCCAACCCTGAAATCATGACACTGTAAGACCATTGGTTTTTCACCTTCATGCTTTCAAAGACAGCCAACCCTTTGACCAAAGATCCACATTTTAGATACATATCTAGTAAAGAAGTCTCTACAATCACATTTAATCCACTTAAATTCCGTATCAAAAATCCGTGTATAGACCTCCCTGAATCTAAGGCACCCAAATTGGTACATGAAGACAGGACACTAACTAACACACTCTCTTCAGCCTTCCAATATCTTTGGCTAGTCAACTCTTGAAATAGGCTAAAGCACTCACTCCACATTTCTTTACTAGCATGAGCTGCGATAAGTGCACTCCAAGTAGCCAAACTTTTATCCAAATCGTCCATTGTTTCGAAAACAGAACAAGACCGTGCTATTTCACCACACTTTCCATACATACTTATCAAACTGTTTTGCACAAACACATCATCTTCAAGTCCATTCTTGAAAACATGCCCATGAAACTGCATTCCTTCTTCAAGTCGATGTAGGCAAGCACATCCTTTGAGAAGTGATGGGTAAGTAAAATTGTTTGGTTTGATTCCCATTTCAAGCATTTGATCATATAACATTATAGCTTCATCTAAATTCATATCTTTGATATGCCCTCTAATCATTGTATTAAAATCAAACGAATTTGGACCGTCGATTTGTTTGAAAATCAAACACGCATAGTCCATGCTGCCCCAATCAGATAAAGCACAAGTTGACACAAGATTACTTGTGCAAAAAGAGCTCCAAACCAAACCATACTTAAGAATTAGACAATGAGATTGCTTAAAATCTTGCATGCTTTTGCATTGTTTCAAAAGCGAAATGCATTCTTGTTCTCTTGTAATGAAGTCAAGTGTTTTTCTTTGATGGTGGTCTTCTTGTGGTTGTGGTAAGAATAAGTTGTGGTGGACTGATGTCCCAGCCATTGTATCAATTATACACCATTAATAATGGCTGTTTGTATATATATATATATGTTTTTGTATGTATATATAGAGTAGAGAGAAAAGAGAGATTTGTTGATGGTGATGAGTTTTTAAAAAGGAATTTTTGATAGGTTTTTTTTTTTTTTTCCTTGGGGAAGGTGGGAATCTAATCCATGAGTTATGGAGAGGAAGTTTCAGCCAAAGAAAGTATGCAGGGGATATTATCATGTAAGATATGGGATAGGATAATGGTTTTTAATGTGGGCTCCTCATGTATAATGAATTAACAACTCCATTTTGTTTCTATTGTAAACACTTCTTACCACTAGGGAAAAAAAGAAAAAGATAATCGTTCCATTATCGATTTCTATGGCAATATGAGAAATATGAGATAAGTAAATCATGTAATTATGGTTATATGAGAAATATGTTTTTTTCATTTCTACTCTATTATTAGTGTAGACATGTGATACGCGACCGACAAGTATGGTTACTTATCTTTTACTCTCACTTGTCCTTTACCCGTTTGGCTGGAGGTCCTTATGGAAGCAGTCTCTGTACCTTTGGGTGGAGACAAGACTGTCTACATTTCACCTCTCTCATACCCCGTTTATACAGAGATTGGGTACCGTTGTTGTTGTATAATATTATGGTTATATTAACATAGGGCTGGAATTAGACCCCTTTTATGATGTAATTGCGGCAACCTACTGACCTCCTTTGTTAATTTTTGTAAATAATAAGGATTTATAAAGTTTTAAATACAAACTTGTAAACTTAAGAATTTAACCTTTCAAAAAAGAACAAAAGATAAGATTTATCTTGATCAATTCCAGCCATCGTTCATGGAGTCCCTGGCTGTGTTACGATGGCCAAACCCAACACCACCACATAAACGTTCTTCCTTTTCTTTTTAAGTCTGCTTTGCAGTAATTAAGAGGGCTTATAATGTTCATTTCCATAACTAACATCACTAGTCCTCATCAACGTTATATTAGAAAAATCCTCCAAATCACTAATCAAAACCGCTAATCTTATACAACACCCTCAATACACCATTAATCTCGTTAACTTTACACTTCAAATAATAAAACATCAAAAATAAAAAAAATAATCAATCACGCCTACTTTAGCTCGTTATCACCTCCACAAATCCCCAATCACCAGTCACATATAATCAGGGGCGGCCTTGAGAATTCAAGTGCCCAGGCCGAGCCGGGGAAAAAATGCCCCTAGCTCTTAGGCGAATCCAAATATATAAGCAAATTTTTTTTTTTATAAATGAGACTTTATAACAATAACAAAATCATAGTATTAGAAACACATACCACAGTAATTAACCGATGATTCGTGAATCAAATAACTAGTTATTGGAATCAAATATATCTATATATATAACACATTATACTTATATATAATATATATATAGAAAACTTTTAAAATTTTTGTGCCCCCTCAAAATTGTGCCCTGGCCGGAGGTCGGGTTTGCCCCCCTCCGGGCCTCCCCTGTGCATATATATATATTTGATAAAGACAAAAACTAATGACTTAATTCTACAAGTACTTAAACGACTAATCATTAATGTATGGCTTATCATATTAAACATATTCTATGTACGATATAATTATATTACATAACCTTTTTAAAAAGATTTTTTATATAATTAATGTTGCTAGAACTTTATAGGAAAATGGCTATATTTAATTCAAGACGTGCTTACAAAATCCATGTAATGACGAGAAGTTGATGGCCATTTGCATTATTATTTGTTTGCTATGATTGGGAAATACCATATTTAAGTAAATGTTAATTCTGTATTTCCATCATGACGATGCATGATCCTCAAACTATTATATATAATGTAATATAGAAATCTTATAAATATTTTGGATTTTTTAATAGAATTTGGAATGCAAGGTCGATCACTTGAATTATCTCTAAATATACTTTTATCATATAAAGCATTTTAGGTTTGGTTTTAAAATTTAAAATTTTAAGTACATCAATATCAATGACTATTTTACTCTTAAATATAGATATGCAAGTTAAATAAGAGAATCTTATATGAATAAAAAGAATCAATAGTTGACCAAGCGTAAACTAATTAATCAATTTATACCATTAATTATTATTTCTTTCTAACATCAACAACATCGATCCGCAGTCCGCTAAGCTGATCGCCCGATCCCGCTAACCAACTATTCTTACTGAAAAACTATAAATGATCTACCCATGCATTGTATGAGCACGATTCTAGTATATCTTAATTTCCCATTTGTCCAATTTTATTCATCTCTAAAAAATTGTACCGTTCATAGTAGGAGAGAGCATGACGATTGGAAATGGTTTTGGAGAAGAGATCTTAGATATGATCGGGAAGAACATCAGCTTCAACAACTTATCAATCGGCTTCCTTCAACTTTGGATCTAGATATGGAGGACTCCTGGAAATGGTGCTTAAATGGTAACACTGATTTTTCCATTATATTGCCAAGTTGCGGAAGACTATTGACAGTATTAGATTGCCTTGTGATAATAACATCCCCACCATTTGGAATAAACTTGTTCCAAAGAAAATAAATGTGTTCATTTGGAGGCTTAGAAGACAATGCCTCCCGACTTTTATCAATCTATTTGCTAAAGGTGTGGATGTGAATTCGGTTAACTGTCGGTTGTGTAATAATGGGACCGAATTTTTGGAGCATATTTTTGGTAGATGTTCGACTTGTGATGAGCTCAGGAAACGAATTTCCTCCTGGACGAAATGCTCTATTCCGAGCCTTGATCCTGCAGGGACTCTAGATTGGTGTGAAAACCTCCGAAAATCACGCAAAGCTCGTAATCGTATGCAAGCCATCCTTTTCATTTGGTGGTGGAACATTTGGAAGGCAAGAAACAACGTTGTTCATAATGATGCGAAAGAAGACACCGACAAAATTTTCAACTCTATTGTTAGTTATGCCTTTTTGTGGATTGGAAACAGAGATAGAAATTGCAATATGGAGTGGGAAAGATGGATCGAGGACCCGATTACTACTGGTTAAGTGCTTTTTTCGTCCATTAGTATCATGTAGTTTTGGTTCTTTTGCGTGTCCTCGGAGCTTGTTTGGGATTGCATCAAAAACATCACGAAGTGAAAACCGGTGGCTCGGCCTTCGTTGATGAGGTTTTTTCTTGTGTCTCGGTTCTTCTGTAATTGGCACAAGTTTTTTTCAACATTTTTGCAATCTTAGCAGTCAAAGCTCCGAGTAGGTTCTAGTTATTGTTTTTCTGATGTATTTCTAGAATTATGTATGTGTACTTCTATGGACCTTTAGCATCTTGCTAAATGGGTTCTTTATTTTCAATAATACCTCTGTCATTCTAAAAAAAATAATTGTCTTTTAGAATATATATTAAGATTTTAAATACCAAAAATATCATAGGTTTTTTAAAAATAAAAATATGACGACTCAAAGAAAAGAAAACATAAGGTTGAAAGGTGTGGTTGCGACCATGCCCAATCAAATATCGCCACGTATACATCCAAAAAATTTAGCATGGTGGCAACCAATTAAATGTCGTCATGTATACATCCAAAAACAATGCCAAGTTATGCCAATTCATAAGGTGTGGTTACAAAAAAAAAAGAGTCGAAACCAAAAATGTTTTTTGTTAACAAGTTGGGCTTAAATTTGGGGCCAGGAAATCAGAAATGCGAACACGCCATGGCTGCAAACCCATTGGCTTACTCCACCATGATACGACCCGGATTCCTGATTCCTCGTTTTCGAAGCGTTTTTCATTATCGCCCGTTTTTTAATCACTAGCAACTTAAAAATAACGTAATCACATACAATCTAATCACAATTTCGGCAACATAGTGCTTTAATATTGCAATTCCGACAGCACCACAACAGAGTCACAGATTCCGGCGCTACCGCATAATCAATACCACCAAGCTAATCACAATCAAACAATTAACAGCAATATACATTAAAATAAGCAATTAAAACATAATATATATATATAGCAACAGTAAGCAACAATCTCAAAATGGGGTCGCTGGAAAATCAAGAATAGGTCGCCGCCAGCGAGTAAAAACCCCAACAACAAGAGTTCGCCAACACATGCAATAAAATGGCCAACGAAGACCGGCGACAGCCATTGAAGACCCCCAAACGGAGAAGAACATAGCTCACCGAAAAAACACAAACGAGGCTTCTAATCTCGTCGGAAAACCACAAACAGGGTAAAGACATTGGGTTTATCAACATGCGACATCGATTTCGGCAATACAAGGCTAAGAAAATCACAAATAGGTCGTCTCAATCAAATCCCCCCCCCCCTCCCGAAAAAAAGAAAAAAAAAGGGTATCCATTCAACAATCAAGATACACACATATATCAAGAACAAAAAAAAGTTCACAAGCACGATCTCCCAATGTTCCCAACGTTAAAAT
>JAOXNX010000028.1:18019586-18031592 GCA_028566075.1 Solidago caesia
CTAAAACGCTAAGAATAAACTCTCAGCTCCAACTCCCTTAGAATAAAGAATAAACTAAGACAAGTATTTATAGGCTGACTAAAATGCTATGTCATAAAACGCTGTACAATAGCGTTTTATCCCATAATACGCGGTCACTGTTCACTATTACGCGGTTACTGTTCATCTGAACAGTTGCGCGGTTACTGTTCACATAACCCATTTTACAGCGTTTTAGCCCTTTTAATTGAGATGCATCGGACACAAAATGTGCACCCAAACGTGCACTAACAGTAACAAATGTTGAAACAAATGTTTTTAATATTGTAATGTTATGGTGTGTGTTGTGATCTTGACTATTGAGTATGTACTATGTATCTGCACATCTCGTGTATCCCGCTTTAGCGGGTGTGACATGTGGTAATTAAAAAAATTAAAAATTTTGACCGATTTTTTTAGAACTAGGGCATATTTAAGGTGGGATTTGGGCGAAAGTGATTAGGAATTACATAAAATTACTTTATGAGCTTATTATATTCATACTTGTCAAATTTTCGTGGCTAATTTGATCTAGATTGTGAGATTAAGTTTAATTTGGTTCTTTTTCATGAAAATTGAAATTGATGTGTTAGTTGCGTTCGGAATTGGATTTGGAACAAACACCGTTTTTTATTTCATATAATTTGGTTTAAATTTGAAAATTTTGTGTTCGGTTGTTAAAAATGAGCGGGAATGGATTCTAGTTCGGTATTTTGTTATTTGCATGATTAGGATATGCTCAGAACTTATTTCTGAGATATAGTTTGATGTATTGTAGATTTTGCATGTTTAGTTCGAATTTGCTTGATTTGTTCATGTTAGTTCGGTTTTTCCTTGTTCTAGTTCGGTTTTTCCTTGTTAAGACATGAACTGCCCATCCTTAATTTTCAAAAACCCGAACTGCAAGTCTTTCTATGTGTAAAAAATGGAACCGCAAGTTATTTTGTTGAGAAACCCGAATTGCAACTCCTTAATTTTGAAAAACCCAAACTGCAAGTCTTTCGTTGTGTAAAAACCTGAACCGCATGTTGTGTAAACCTAGTTTGCATTTTAACCTAGTTCGCATTTAATTTACTTGTTAATCCTAGTTCGCATTTTAAACTTTTGCCGTCAAATAGTAAAAATAAGAATCTGTAAACGCTAAAAAGCATATAAAAAACTAACAAGCATTTATTTAAACTTAGGAGAACTGAATCAAACATCGCTGAAAGTTGTAGTCAAAGTTGCAATTACAATGACAAAATGAAGTTTACCAACTCATTCAACGAGTTCTCTGAAGAACCACCAGGTCTCATTGCAGCCATAAGCTTTTCTCGAATCTCCATAGCTCTCTGCCTCATTTCTTTATCCATCAGAACTCGTTTGATTGCACCCTCAATCTCTCCTCTCTCCAAAACAATATCAACACCCGTCTTCCACACATAACTCAAAAACCTGGCATTAATGAATTGGTCTAAACAAAACGGTTGGCATAATACTGGAACCCCTTCAGATATACTTTCTAAAGTTGAATTCCAACCACAATGGGTCCAAAACCCTCCAACTGCAAAATGTGCCAACACTTGCTTCTGCGGTGCCCATTCTACAATCAAACCTCTCCCCTTCAAGTCTGCAACCAAAGCCTTTGGCAAACACTGATCAATACATTCAAACCCCGGAACTAAACCAGGTCGAATAACCCATAGGAATGGCTGCTTACTGTTGGCTAGACCCCATGCCATTTCGGTTAATAGTTTGTGCTCCACAATTTCATTGCTCCCAAAGCTCACATACATAACTGATTTGGGTGCTTGTTTGTCTAGCCATGAGATGCATCCAGTATCCTCTACAAGCAAGCTAGTGGAAGGGGTTGGGATTATTTTGTTCAATGGCCCCGCACTAAAAATGGGTATTTGGAATTTTTTGCGTAATTGGGTCAATGCTAATGGTTCGAAAAATTCAAGGGTGTTACAAATGAAGGCAGAAGGGAGGGAATTGATGGTGATCAAGTTGTTTATCTCTGCAGGTATTTTTTGTATTTCTTTGTATCTGAAGGGATGGAGTTCTGGGACTATTTCCTGCAACAAAGAATCTTGACAAAAAGAGCAAGTTAATTGTTTAGCGACTTTGAGTATATAGCTAGTTCTGAAGAGTTTTTTTTTTTTTTTTTTTTTTGAATGACAAATTTGGGCTTAGCGGCATTGCTTCTTCATAAACTAACTCCAATTCCAGAGGAAATCCATTCTGAGAAAACCCTGTCACCAGTTTTCATTTTGCTCACACCAAGATTTGAATCCAAGATCTCTAAGTCTCAAATCCCCAAGTACCAATTTAATTACTGATATATATTTTTGTGTTCACTTGTGTAATCACGGGTGCAATTAAAAACTTGGTAAATTTTACCCAGCAAAAAGTTAAACCGACTAGAGATGTGGACAATTATTTAACCCCGATCGGCCCAAATATTTTTTTTACATAGGCCCAAATTATTTTTTTTACTTTACATGCAATATTTTTTTACAGCCCAACTAATTAACTCATTCATATTTTACAATTTACATACCAAGATTGCATAACTCATGGAATAAAATGCGAGATATTCACCTTATAACTTATAATCATAATACTTCTTATTAATCTTATTGAGTTGTTGTGTACGAACTTTCTAAAAATAAGATACTCTTTGCATCGGATGCCCAACCTTAAAGCTATGAACATGGCCCGGCATTTTAAATCTATGAACGCCCCTGGCACACGTATGATTACAGCTTTTTCGTGATTGTGTGATTGGTTCTGTCATTGTCTCATTTAACTAGATTGTATGTGCAGGTGTCTTATTTATGTCATCATCAGGAGACTCACTCAAGTAGTTTTGTAATTACACTAAGACCGAACGGAGTGGAGTAGCCTAAAGTTGGGCGACTCACGCCATGTGGCATGGTGGGTTGCCTTGGGTAGCCTTGAAAAAAAAAGTGGGAGTGGAGTAGCTTAAAGTGGGTGTGGGACTTCCGACAAATGGCTTAAAATGATTGGTTGTGGTAACATTATACTATATTTATTAAGAGAGAGATAGAGACTTGAGAGAGAGCGAGTGGCGACCCATACAGTTCGCCTAAATTGGATTTTTGGCCGGATCGTTCAACGGGGTGGTGTATCCGGCGACTTGAAGCAAAAAAGGGAGCGATTTTGGGGTGGGATCGCCCCACTCCCCTTGCCCTATTGTCAAAGATAAGCAAAAACATGTGGACCCCAACCACTATATTTATATTTATTTCAGACACACGTGGAGTATTTGTTCAACTACCAAGCTACAACTTTGAAGATCTGGAAATTTAATACAGTACTTTTTAATGTACTCAAATGAATTATATGATGGTGATGACACGTGTCCAGTTATTTAACGCAGCTAATTAATCATTTTATCACTCTTAACATTTGTTTTGCCACGAACAGCTTCGAACGTGTGTTTTTTATATGTAAAGTATCATATTTTTTTTTATGTATGTTATTCTTATAACTGTGTGAACGTGTGTTTTTTATATGTAAAGTATCATATTTTTTTTTATGTATGTTATTCTTATAACTGTGTGAAAGGGAACAAAACTTACCCATATTTTTCTACCCAAACAGCTTCTTAACAAAATAACAAATCAATACCCGAATTCATCCATCCCGAACAATTAAGTTGGTATATGGTGACCCTGGACACCGACCATGGACCACACCGAGCACCATATTTGATGCTCTAAGGCCTCTCCTTATCCTGACGCCGTCATCCCCTCGTCTTGACTGTCACATCAGCTTTTCTCTCCAAGACACACCCAAAAACTACCCCTTCCCTATCATACCCCTTCATCATCTCATCCCCAATAAAATAATAATAATAAACACACACATACGCTTGTCTACTCCTTTCGAAATTTGGACGGTTGATGACGACGACCACGTTTGGACGAGGTGATGCCTATGACATTTTGAACGACGACCAAAAGATGACATGCTCGACGAGTGGATAGGCATAGGCCTAACAATCATAGATATGAGTGATGTATATCAATACTAATCTTAATACTCGCACGAGGTACGGATTGACTATATATGTTGTACGATTTTTTTTATAAAGAAAATACAATTTGAACATGCTACGTCACATGCATTTGGTCTTTCCAATGGTAGCCTAATAGTGAGAGACATGAATCTTAAAAGTATCGGTCAAGATCTAATATTATTTTTGATATTGATAATGATATCATCTAATCTAAAGTCATGATAGGTTTTAAAATTTTCAACTATGTTTAGTTAGGTTAGTGGATAAATAGTTAAATAATAAGTAACATTAAATTAATTATAAGTTAGAAACATAGATGTATTGTTATTATGTATTCATTAATTTAACATGTCTTATAGATTAAAATAAATAAGTTTTATATATTATAAATAAATAACATTATGTTGTGAAAATTATAAATTAATAATAGGAATGACGATGAAAATAGATAGTTATGGTAACAATTAATATAATAAAATTTTCAATATAAGACTTCTAATTATATTATATATCTATATCTGTATATTAATTTAATAAATTTTTTTTAACTATTTATGGTATAATAAAAGTAGGATTTTATAAATTTAAAATGACAAATGTCGCTTAAATAAAACGACACGTATCGATCAAAGGATGTCATAATCTTGTTTTAGTATATTGGTAGATATTTTGATATATCGCAAATCGATATGATGAGGTTAAAACTTAAAAGTTAATTTGGATTATTATTCAAAACTTCTTGTATAATAATTCAAATAATTGAATAACAAAGGTAAGAACCTAAGCCTAGAAAACAATCAAAACTACATATTTAAGAGTTCAAACATTAGGCATTTGATTTAAATGTGAATGAAGGTAAATAGATATAGGTACAATAGTGTATATATACAAAATTCCCGCTACTAAACAAGTAAAAGACATTATTTCACCACTCTATCCTCTTGCCACTTGCCGGGAAAAGACTGGGGTTCAATCCTTGACACTGATGCTTATTGGAGTAGTATAAGAGTAGAGTGGCAAGAGAAGACGAGGGTTTAATCCCTGACACTGATGTTTATTAAAGTAGTATAAGAGTAGCGTAGATTTGCATTTAAAAAATAAAGCTAAAATGTTCAACTATATTATAGAGTAGACTACTTGTACGTGCACCACGTGATCTACTATAAATCTGTACAAAGATCGCTGTTCCATACCCTTCAAGTTTCAACAACAAGACTTCAAAGGCTTCCAACACTTCGATTATATATAGGCCATCCAACATAAAGTTTTCTCATTTAAAACCTAACACACACACACACACAACAAAATAAACACAAAGAAATGGGGTTGAAGAGCAAAGTTTTGATCATTGGTGGTACTGGATACTTAGGTAAGAGACTAGTGAAGGCCAGTTTAGAACAAGGCCATGAAACATATGTTCTTCGACGACCAGAAATCGGCGTAGACATTGAAAAAATCCAGATGTTACTGTCCTTCAAGAAGCAGGGAGCTCATCTTGTCATTGGTTCATTTAACGATCATCGTAGCCTTGTAGAAGCCGTGAAACAAGTCGACGTAGTGATATGTGCAATTTCTGGTGTTCATATCCGTAGCCATCAAATACTTCTTCAACTCAAACTTGTTGATGCCATAAAAGAAGCTGGAAACATCAAGGTATATATGTATATTTAAATTTATTGTCCATATATCTTACGGTTTTGCAGATTCTGACAGACATTTGATAACATGTTATAATATTTATTAGAGGTTTTTTCCATCCGAGTTTGGTACCGATCCTGCAAGAATGGCAGATGCATTAGAACCAGGGAGAGTGACCTTTGATGACAAGATAGTGGTGCGAAAAGCTATCGAAGGTGCAGGGATTCCCTTCACCTATGTGTCCGCAAATTGTTTTGCCGGTTACATGGTTGGAGGGTTGTGCCAACCAGGCCACATTCTTCCTTCTAGGGACTCTGTCATCTTCCTTGGAGACGGCAATAAAAAATGTACGTTTTATAACTATGAAATCTTTATATATATATATATATATATATATATACTCATATGACCCTATATCCAAACTAAATATATATTGCTAAAAGGAAGTACGATTTTGTCTATGTAGCGATATTTGTGGATGAAGATGACATAGCTACTTATACCTTAAGAATGATAGACGATCCACGAACTTGTAACAAGACAGTCTACATTAGGCCACCTCAAAACATTCTTTCTCAGAGAGAAGTTGTGCAAATTTGGGAAAAGCTCATCGGGAAACAACTCGAAAAAACGTACCTATCCGAGCAAGACTTTCTCAATATCATGAAAGGTGACGTACACACAATCTATTTCACGTTACGTTTTGATTTCTAAGTCATTGCCTTTGCATTTTCATGCATGCTAATTTCAACTGTTGCCGTGGACGTAGTTTCTTTTAACTGATTGATGTTCCGCATATGTATTGGAACATTGTAGGTCAAGCGTATCCCGAGCAGGTGGGGTTGACACATTACTACCATGTATACTATCAAGGTTGTCTTGCAAGTTTCGATATTGGAGAAGATGATGAGGAAGCTTCTACTCTCTACCCAGATATCAAATACACCAAAGTAGAAGACTACCTTAAGCAGTACCTTTAAAACCGAGTATCCATTATTGCAACCAGGAGCTGCAATAATCAAGTTTGATTGTTTGGATCAATGTATTAAGTTTCTGAATATTGGTGTTATGATCACTACAACTTTTAAAGTTGTAGAAATGGTCGATGTGTTTTGCTTGAAGAAATATAAAATGCTCTAACTAGTCGATACTAATTGCACGAATAGTCTACATTAACAGTGTTTACTTGATAAACTATCCTGCATGTGGTCAGACCTACATAATTTGCAATCGGTGCAGCATTGCAGTTGCATTCGAGCATGACGTTAGAGATGTGAAAAGTGAAGACTGATTTCATTAGTAACTTGACCTTTTTTTTTTATCTCCACCCTAGAAATGTAAGATATACTTCAAGTCAAAAGACAAGTGATACCAAAAGAATAACAATAGCCAATTGGCGAAAATACATTATGATTTGAAACAACTATAGAATCTTGATTACAGGAAGCAGCTTTTACATACCACAAGGTTACTCCATCATATCTAAATTTAATTAACTAAAATAAGAATAACAAAACAAAATATTACACTTCGTGAAATCTAAATAAAACCGGGGATTTCCCCTGGCATTGGAGCCAACTCATTGGTATTGAACCTCTCCTCGTCATAAAAAGTAGCACGTACAACCCTACCCCCAAAAAACCGACCTTCGAGATCAACAAGGGCTTTTGTTGCTTGCTCCGATCTCTCAAACTGCACAAAGATTCTAACCGCTTCATCAACTGGAAAATTAGGCTCTGTAATTTCAAATATCAAGACCCTCGTGACTGTCCCGTATTTCGCACATTCCTCAGCTACTTCAGTTTCTAAATCATCATCTACCTCGCCAGGACCCACCTTTAATGATAAAAGATTCATGTCATTCATGTTATCCAATTTCAACACAATGGTTCACTATCATATATATCAATTATCAAAAAGTTGTTTGCAATTTGTTATATGCTTAATACTAAAGATTATAAAAACTAAGTGAGGCAGGCAAGTTGGGATGGGTCAAAACAGGTTTGGGTTGGGACAGGTCATTTATTTGTAGAAGTCAAAACAACAAATGACTTTTTGTACACTTTTAGATAGTTTTATCGATAAAATAATTAATTACAATAATATATAAAATGTTTTAATAGAATGATTTAGGAGGTTGTTTGCGTAAATAGTACGCTTTCGGCTAGTTTCACCCCATTTAACCAAGCCGACCCATTTGACCTAAAATGGTGAAAAAACCACATCCAAATAACGCGACCCAAATGGGTTAAACACATTGACTAATTTGGGTTTCAAGTTTAGACTTTGGTTAACCCATAACCATATGCTTTTAATCGGTTTGGATTACAGTTGTTATTTTTGGGATTTGGGTGGACACAATTAATCCGAATAAGGGGCTACAACTTCATTATTTTATTTTCTTGTTCTGTCTTTTTTAGGTTAGCCATGCTTTTTCATCCCATCATGCACAATCTTCCTTATTTTTGGTGATTTGATCTTCATTACAGCTTCATTGTTCTTTCTTGTTGGTTAACAGGTAACAGATGTACTAATTTGAGTTCTAAACATCGACTGGTGTTCAAGGGACACATACACATTATTTGCGATTGCAAGGTTGATCCACTGTTTCTGGTTTCTACCCGAACAAATAACTTTGGCAACATCTACTAATATTCAGTTGAATTAATATTTTTTGGGCAAAGAAAAGAGATGTAGATTCACAGCCCTACCAAACTAGGAAAGAGGACACAGTTAATTTAATATTGCCTTGAAATGTTTAGAATTTACTCACTTGCTAGATCCACTCATTATTCGTCCATTAAAAATAAAGAAATAATGATATGTTTTCATCTACTATCTTGCCTAGTTTAGGTTACGAGGCATAGGTTATTATGTTCATGTGTAAGTTGGTCAATAAAATTTACCTTGAAATGTGAACGATAAAAACAGAAAGTCGCACCAAAACAACCTGAGACTCAACAGGCCAGAAGACTGCAGCCCACCTAGCAGGTCAGTAACCCAGTTTCACAGTTTGCCTAAAATAGGTTAATTGAGTAAACCCAACCCAAAACCTATTCAACCCCAATTCTTATTTGATTGGTTTACAGGTGAGACTTGAAATGTAAAAACCCATATAACCCAGCCATCAACACCCCTACGACCTGTTACATTTTCAACTAAAAAATCTAACTTGACCCTTCTGGGGATAATCATACCCCACGTCGACCCAATTATGAGTAAATACTTTTTTTTCCTAGGGGGAGGGGAACCTCTACATTATAACACGAGTATAAAAAAACTGGTTGTTCTGAAAATTGGTTCTTTCAGAAAGAAGAATTGCTGAAACAAGAATGGGAGACTTAGAAAGCCATGTCTTAACTCCCTCCTAGATAAATGTGTATGGTAAAAGGCAGTATAAAAGAGTAAAAACTCAATAGTTGGGTACTTTGTTTCCACCATCACTTGGTCAACAAAACACTCGTGATATCACTCTCATATGTGGACCTAGTGACCTACTACCATCTACACTACATTATGCTTAACCATATCGCGCTTTATGAAGACATCCATTAAATCTCAAGAAATGGCACTAAGATACATGTGTCAGACACATTGGCTTCCAAGTGGCAACGGTGTTCACAAGTGCCACCTATAATAGCATCAAGAGATTCAAATTGTTTTGGGGTAGCACAAAAACTAACTGACTGAAAAAAGATATGCTTGAGTAGGAAAACATCTACAAGTGAATCGCTACATCAGAAATGATCTTCATGAACCATTGATTAGTTTATACTAAACTTTATAATATGATTATAGAATATTGGTTTGTCTGAGAAAGACTACACTCAAGTACTTTTATAATATGATTATAGAAACTTTGAGAAAGATATGCACAGTTAGTCAAAAAATAAAAATAACTATAAAATTGAAAACGCATGTCGATAATATGATTCTGGAGTGAAAACTTAAGTTACCCTAATGGCCTAATCCCAGGAAACCTAAAATATCTACATATAACTTCAATGAATAAGGGGCATTTGCTAGTTGGTTTGAGCTAAACGAGAATTCTGCAATTGTAACTATGTCTAGTTGGCATGAGCAATGTTTTAAATGGACAAAGAACAATGTAAAAAGAGAAAGAAAAATCATAAATAAGGCCAAGGTGTTGTTATCGCTAGCAATGTTTTGCAAATAATGTTAGCTATGTCTAGTTGGCATGAGCATTCTGCTATTAGCACGTTCCTAAAACTCTTTGTACTGGACAAGATAATATACAAGTTCTAGGACGCATAAATCAAGTTTCTGTTAGGCTTACTAAAAATTGATGTTGCAACCAGCATATGTGAAGTTTTCATATATTAACCAAAAGATTATATGATGGACAATGGTTTCTACAAAGTCAAAACTTTATTCTTATCCCAAGAACCAAATGCCACACTGATGCATTGGCTTGACTTCCACATGCCTGTTTTCTAAAAAATCTAGTAAACAAAAAGGGACTCGGGGAGGTGTCCGTGAACCATATGACTTGTTTCCACATAGTGTTAAAATTCGTAGAAAAATCTGAAATTTTTTTGAAAATGCACCTGCTCCAAATAATTTGTGAACCTGATAACATTCGGTCAGGGTCCGCCCCTGCTAGTAAAGAGCATTTTAATGTGGTTACAAGTAAAAGGATGCATCTTGTCACACACTTGTTTAATACCAAAAGTTATGCATATGTCAAGAGACAACTAACTCCCAAATTGCAAGAAACATAATAGTACGTGATAAACCTCCATACTTACTCAAATTCTTGTTTAACTAACTCGTCTCTTTCATTCCTAATCTGCTAATTAAGCCACGGATATCATTGTAATTGTATAACTAAGGGCATTTTTGTTTGCTTACTTATTAAGTGCAATCTTGATAAACTATCTATTCATATATCATCATTTTTAGGCATAATCATAATTAATATAAAGTTCAAATATTTTACCATATTCCGAAGAAGCACAACACGAGTAGGCTCCCCATTAATACTAACACCTTTCACCTTCTTTTCCACAGATTGCTTTTGCTCAGTCGCATTCACAATAACCCCAGCTCTCCTATCCGTTTTCTTAGCCACTAACGGAGTGGTAATCCCCTGTTCTTGTTTCCCCAACCCCTGTCCCGCCTTCCACCCCATTTTCGCCATCATTCTCTGCGCCGCAGTCATCTGCCCACCCGCCCCAACTCCCAACCCAACGCTTTCCGACTTCTCAATACTAAACCCTCCTCCATCCTCTCCCCCTCCTCCTCCTCCTCCTCCTCCTCCTCCTCCACTCACACTCATTGCCGCCCGCCTTTTCCACGCTTCTTCACCCGAAATATTAACATCCAAATCCAAGCTACTGCCCTCTTTCCTTTCCCTTTCCCTTTCCCTTTCCTTTTCCCTCTCTTTTCGCCGCTTTTCGGCTTCTTTCTTTATCTCGGCCTCAGCCGCCTGTCTTTTCCTTTCCCTTTTGTATTCTTCATAGTCATTCGGCCTAGCCGGGTCATATTCCTCTGCAACAGAACCCACAAATGCCCCAGCAGGTTGCTGGAAAGATGGGTTCTTGTTTGTTACAACATCCGATGATGATGAAGATGATGAATTAATGATTTTGGGCTTATTTTTCATCATCGTCATCATGTTTTGTGTTGTTGGTTTAACTGATGTGGGTTTTCTGAGTGTTGGTGGTGCCATTTTCACACTTGATGACCAGACATTATTCGATGATGATGTGGGTTTCGGATCATCGTCTGTTGTTGTTGTTGCCGATGATGATGATGATGGCGGAGGCAGATCACCATATAATCCACCAAGCATTTTTCTTTTTTTCCTTTTTGTTTGTTGATGGATTGGATTCTGATTTTAGGGCTCTTTTTCCTCTCTGAGTCTCTGTATCTTTTTATTTTATTCGGATTCGGAATTATTATTATGGGTTTTTCTAATAACCGCTATAAGACACACATAAAAATGCATTTTAATATGCCTTAGAAATTCAAAAAGATAATAAGATTTTTTTTTAAATATGCATTTCTCAATTTTCAAGTAGAATCTTGTTATCTTTTTCAATTCTCGATAAGAATCTTATTACATTTTTTAATTTTTGAGGCGTATTAAAAGCACCCTTATGTGTGCCCGCACATATTAAAAAAACCCTATTATTATTTATCTTTTTATTTTGAGTAAACTACAAAAACCGTCCCTCTGGTTTGGTTATTTTTTCACTATCCATCCCTCTCAGAAAGTATTTACAACATCCATCCCTACAGAGGTAAAGTTGATACAGAAACCGTCCCTCTTACACTTTAAATGACTATCATACCCTTAA
>JAOXNX010000028.1:18035336-18045917 GCA_028566075.1 Solidago caesia
GATGACTATAACTACAGCCAAGGCTTCAAGAATTATAGTGTAGTTTTCTAGTACAGGGAAAGCATCCATGAGGCAACTACTGGTTTGGTTACCTTGAAGGATGATGTTGGTTGTAAATTTACATAATGTGATCATATATTTATAATTCATGTACGTAGTTATTTTAATATCAACTATTTAGTCGATACTAGACATGACATGTAATCAATAATGACTATAATAAATAGAAGACATACACCATTATGACTAAATAGTTGGTGGATCAATTTGAGTAGTTTAAACGTTGTCATCTAGACTACGTATATATATATTATAATAAATTCATCACCAAAACTACAATACGTATCATTTCTTAATAACACAGTAGCTTTCCCAAACTATTTGTATGATTGCATTTCAAAGCTTTCAATTTCTCTCTTTTGATTGTGAAAATAGACACAAAACATAATCATGATTCAAAATTACAAAGAAATTAAAGACTGAACTTTTTGACACAATTCGACTTAGATGACTTCTCTAAGTACTTTGTATACCACAACCCAATGGCTTTGTAACGTGTAAGTGTAATCTAGAAGAGGTTGAATAGATTATACCAATTTTTAACTTCTTTTTGAAAATTTATATTTGAAACAACTTATTTGAATCTTGTTTGCGCAATGCTTGAGTAACTTAACAAAAAGCAAGTAAATATAATGGACTTGAAGCAAGTATTGTTGGGAAAAACGGTCTCAAAGATTCCCCAACAATACAGCCAATGAAAACAGTAAAGAAATATGAACACAAGAATTTATGTGAAAACTCCAAAACCGGAGAAAAATCACGGGCCACCAAAGAGAAAAGATTCCACTATATGAAAAATTGTTACAATCATATATATAAAGTCTATGTATATAAAAACCACGGGCCTCCAAAGAGAAAAGATTCCAAAGAGTAAAGAAAAGATTCAGTATTGTTGTGTGTGACTCTTAATTTGCTACTCCTTTCTTCCTCCCTTATTTAGTTTCCACACTTCTTCTGCTTATATTTTCTTCCGCCTTCACCTGCATATATATAAAGACTATGTATATATGCATGCATGAATCATGACTACATTCAAAAAAGCTAGACAAAGAAAAACACCAAGGGGCCCACATAATAAATGAAGAGAGTAAAGCAAAGATATTGTTGGGGCTCATGTTAATTATTTGTCAAAACACTATCAAGTATACACCGTTGCTTTATGTATACACTCTTGCTTTCTGCCTTTATTTCGATTTGTTGATAGATAATTCAATACCCTAACAACTCTGTCGTATATACCCAGAAAAACAAGAAAGGCACGGAAGAGAATGAGCGAATAGACCCTTTGTTTATTTTCCAAGTATATTCATTTGTTTGATGTGTGTAACAATCGGCCTCGATCCCCCCTCCTCTATTCCTCCATTTATAGAGGACGGGGGACAACTTAGGACTCGATATCCATGTCTTAATACAACTTGAACATATTCCTAAAAACCTATACATAAAACAGGTTTACTGTCTTCTACTCCAAGTACAACCGTACATACCATATATAGTTATTCTAGTCTAACTCGATTTTATTAATCCTAATCCTACATGAATTATAAATTCACTAATATCTATTACAATATTGTTATGAAATAATGTAGTTTCGATATAAATTCAACAATCAATTAATAAACAGATGATTTTTTATTTTGTCCGGGCGGTTATTCAAAAATGATAAGTCTTAATTTTTGACTTATATGTACGTAGCCTAACGGAGTATTTTGGTAATTATCATGTTTGACCATTTCCCTGGCCCTTAAATGTTTACCTAGGGAAGTTACGAACGTGAGACCTCTTATGAGCAAATCCTAGCCACTATACTACCTTGTTAATTGGTTAAGTTCAACAATCAACAAAAAGCAAATATTTAGCATGGCATTTGTTTATATGATACAGAAATGCATTTGTTTATATGTTGCAGACCCTTATCATGGGAGGCGTGGATACAATTACTGTCATGCTAACTTGGATAGTCTCGCTACTACTCAACAATCGACACACTCTCAAACAGGCTATGGAAGAACTAGATATGCAAGTGGGGAAAGGTAGACAAGTAGATGATTCAGATATAAAAAATCTTGTTATTAACCAACAAAAATGACAGCTGGAATTGGATTGGAGGGAGCAACAAAGATCTTTCGGTGAAGTTCATCAAAGATTTTCTTATTAATTCTCGAATGCAGGTGTCTAACAACGTGGCGTTCAAGTGGTGTAAGTGGCTCCCCAAGAAATGTAACATTTTTTTTTGGCGCGCCACTTTAGATAGACTTCCTACCTGTATCGCTCTTAGTGTTCATAATTGCTTCTTTGGGGACCTGGTTTGCCTACTGTGTAATGAAGGGATTGAAACCATCTTTTATGTAGCTGCCCTTTCTCGATTACGGTTTGGGATGCTATAAGCAAATGGGTTAGGGTGTCTGGTATTTTTCTTTTTGGAATTACTGATGTTCTTCTCATCCACAAACTGCCGGGGTGTAATAGAAGGAAGAAAAAGGCTTTAAAAGGTATTGCTATCGTCACTTGTTGGTCGTTATGGAAGGCAAGGAATGACAAGAGGTTTTCGGATACTTTGGTTAATAAGGACTCTATCGTTCATCGTATAAAATCGTCGAGTTTTCTTTGGTTTAAAAATAGAGGTAAAGAGACTTCCGTCTCTTGGAATATGTGGTGTAAATTCGAGTTATAACTTTGTAATTATGTTTTCTACCCGCCGTTTTTGGGGGTAGTGGTGTGAATAATAGTAAATTTTCAAAAAAAAAAGATATAAAAAATCTTGTATACCTCCAGGCTATAATAAAAGAAACATTCCGACTCTACCCAGCCGCATTCCTAGGGGGTCCAAGAGCCTTTACAGAAGATTACAGGCTACCATGTCCCAAAAGGCACTTGGTTATTAATCAACATCTGGATGCTCCACCAACTATTATAAAATTATAATTATAATAAAACTATAAAGAGAACGAAAATCAATGATCCAGAAATCGTACATGTAGTTTTCTTACTTTATTTCATAAATAGTTTTATATAATTTTGTAGTAAAATAAAAGTGGAGAGATAAAAAGCTGATGTGTCAGTGAGGATGAAATGAAGATGAGGGTATGATAGGGATGGGGTAGTTCTTGGGTGTGTCTTGGAGAGAAAAAACTGATGTGGCAGTGAGGATGAGGGGAAGATGAGGGTATGATAGGGAGATGCTTAAGGTGCTCGATGAAATGCCTAAAAGAAATTTGGGGTTGTTTCTTTATTATTCTGATTCTATTTTTTCTTTTTCTTTTTTTAATAAATTTGTATGAGTTTTGGAGTTATTTTCGTATCGAGCATATGTTATGGATTTTTATATATTAAAGGATGTACATCTTGATGACCTTTCTGTTTCTTTATTATTCTAAGGATATGTTGTATTGGTTTGAATTCCATTTGTGGTTATCGGAGAAAACAAAGGAGCAAAACGATGGTGTAGTTATCGACTACCTAAATTATGATGGTGGTGTATTTGGTGATCAATTGTATGTGTTCTTTGGCATTTTTTCTTTCTGTTATTCCAATGCTTTGGTTCATTATCTTTAGCATTTTTTTTCCTGTTATTTCTTTCACTACTAATTTTGATTTCACTCGAATTGAACTTATTAACCATAGGATATGTTGTTCCTTAAAAGGAAACTTCTTTTGTGTAACTTCAGGGGGGCAAATACTGGCTCCTAAGAGTTGAAGAAAGTGATCTCCACTATATAGTGTTAAATTTGATGTGGAGGGAATGTTCAAGAAACTGATCTCCACTATAAAGTATAAACTGATTTTAGCTATATAATACTTTGAATGGTTAGTTCTTCATAATGTGTTTAGGAGTAGTTGCAACAAAACTCTTTTTGGTTATAGAAATTGCTCTCATCTATGTGAAGTCTCATCATGTATCGTCCATGAGTTTCGGAATAATATAACAAACAAAAGAATTCGGAACCTTTTTTATAAGGTTCTTTGTATAAAGAATATATGTTAGTGATATGTATTTGATCGAAATGGATGTCATTTTTGCACTTTGTTTTTGTTTCTCAGATTTCGTAAGGAGAGAACATGGCCAAAGATTTATGTGATAATGCCTTTGAAGTATTGAAAGAGGTGGCGAAAGATTTATGTGATAACGCAAATACCATTAGGCTCCATCAAAAGAACTTACCGGTAAGTCTTTTATTAATCATTCATTCGTAAGCACATGTTTTCTTTGGGTATATGGAATTTATTGGTAAGTTTTAGTACCATGAAACCACAATCACAATCTCAGCATCAAAATTGGAACCTCTTTAACAAGTCCAGTAGTAAAAAAGATGTGAGTTTCATACCAGCAAATGAAAGCATTTATAGGAATCTATTCACCTTTGTTTGTTTGTGGTTAAATTGATTTTTGTATATTCATTACCAAAAGTTTAACTAAACTTATTGTGATGTGGGAATCCAGTTTCCAGTGGGAAGGAACCATCACCATCTCAAAACAAGAACTTCTGCGCATGGATGAGTGGGAGCTACATTAAAAGGATTAGAATCGTTCTTGAAACCCGTCACTACGACATCGGCCCCCATTAAATGGAAGGTAAGGTTTCATTCAATAGTAGTTAAATCTTTTGCAGTAGACAAATACAAACGCCTAGGAATCAATAACCTTCATGTGTGTTATGCTTCCTATAAATGTAAGAAGTCAAAGACCAAATGAACTTCATATCTTCATTAAATAATGACAGTCTTAATTTATGAGTAGAAAATTCATAATTACATAGTTCTGAACAGATTTCATTTGTCTGATATAGAAGGCATGTACCCTTGATATAAATGCACGTGAGTTGAGAAAAGTCTATTGGATGATTGTATGGCAATTTGACTTTGAATATTCATGTATGAAAGATTATTGTAATCCAAGAATGAATGCGAAAAATTTAGTTGGAGAGATTTTGTGAGTAGTCAAACAATAGATCTAAACAATACAGTTTTCTATTTACACCATTTAATTTGGTATGTAATTTTTAGAACGAACGTTTACAATCATTTCATCAATTTCTTTGAAAGAGAAAACTTAAGTTGTGGCTACTTCAATATTTATGTAGATTGCAGAAAAGCTTTATCAATATGGCTTCGTAAGCTATCCTTGCACAGAGACTGATTCGTTTTCAAGAGGTAATGATGTTATCGTTTGTGTATATATATTTTTACACATGTGTTAGGTATTAAGCATTGTTTTTTCTTTTTGGGAATGAGGAAGATAAATGGGACTTCTAAAAAGTGTAGAGAACTTAGGTTCAGTTTTGTGGGTGATGAAGCTAATGATAATGAAGCCACCAGTCCAGATCGCATAGACAAAGTTGCTTTACCTAAGAATAAGGCTGACTTTTTAAATGAAAATGCTAAGAATTTCCATGAAGTCATGAACTACCTGCAGGAAATAAACCAACGCTCAAAAGATTTGTACAAGTGTAATTTGATTGTTTCGAGAAGGCTATCCTACCGAAGTTAACCGAAGAGGAATGAAGAACAAACCTCCACTTTACAATGACTTCCTTTAATGTACTTTATATTCTTAATTTTCAACTTAATCTCCATGAATAATTTACCATCAGAATGTGAACATGCTCATTTTGTATTCTTTAATTTCCGTTGTTCAAGTTTATATGCCAATTGTACTATAAGAATTATGTATAATTTCAAATTTATATATAGATGTGTTACTTGAACGCTTATGCTCATTGCATATGACATACCTTTGAGAATTAAATTGGAGAATTACACTTAACTTAGACCCATTGATATTCAGCTTGAGTTTTCGACATACGAGATGTTACATGATTAGTCCAAGAAGGTGTTTAAAAATGAATACATTTTGGGCTTATTCAACTCCGATATTAGTTAGCCTATTAGCTACTTATTGTTTTTATTTGTTTATTCATTTTCCTGCAAATAAGCAATTTTGCTTTCGGTAATAACATCAGATGTGCTGAATTGGAAGTGGTTGTAAGCCATAAGCATAAGTGTGTGTAGCATATTAATACTTATGCCAGACATTTTGTGATTATGGGCATAATTGTATTATTGTGTAAATCCTATTGGCCTATACAATTAGGTTTTAATCTTTTTCGTGTCTGGATTTTGTGTTCCTAACAAAAATATCCTTAACATGGCAGTGGTTAAAGAAAACAAATCGTAAGCCATTGCTTGCTGCTGTAGATAAAATGAAAGAAGGTATTTTGGTATATGAAACCTATGTTTATGAAATATAAAATTTGCATATGACATACACCATTTAAATTAATCATTTATTGGTTATTTTTGTTCAGAGTTGATGCTTTTTGGCATTATATCTATCTTTCTCACA
Source organism: Solidago caesia (assembly GCA_028566075.1). NCBI lineage: Eukaryota > Viridiplantae > Streptophyta > Magnoliopsida > Asterales > Asteraceae > Solidago > Solidago caesia. Next base: position 18,041,740 of record JAOXNX010000028.1, read on the forward strand.
GCCACCTTTAGCATTATATCAAATATCTGTATCTCTTCTAAGTACTATGATAGTGTATTTTTACTTTCCGTAAAACAAAAATGTATTTTTACTAAAATGTTCATTATTTTACCTTCTCAGAAATACATAAATCAATTTTATAAATTTCCGCGTATTACGCGGGATATAGATCTAGTTTACTATATACACTTCATTATGTGATTAATAAAAAAATATATAATTCTCTTCATCTTTTTTTGTCCTCTTATTGTTTAGTTTTACAATAAGTTATCAGCACACAATCCATTCAAAAATAATATCAAATAATTTTAATAAAATAAAACATATGTTTTAAAGTTCACAAACAAACAAAAAATAACATTAAAGTATTTATATTATATATTTTTTTTTTAAATCAAAATTTCAAAAAAATAAAAATCACAAGACCGACTGAACCGGGGTCGAAAGAGGTAAAAGATCAAGCCTAAAAAACAGGTTGGTTTGAACCGATTTTTAGAACACTGGTCTCAATTTGTTTGTCCACAAAAATAAAATATCATATTAAGAAATGTGTAATTATAAAGTATTTAATTTATAAAAATGTCAATTTTTTCTTTTTTATTTACTACAAATTTGAATTGAAAAGTAATAATAACGATAACTAATTAATGACATAATAGGTAAATAGATGAATAATTAATGTCATTTGGTCAAAGTTGACAGCAATTTTAGGACAAACAAATATGGCATTATGTACAATCAAAATGGGATGTAGCGGGATCCGGTTTAGACAACCGACTATCCAAGCTGAGATGGTACTCACCCTTGTAAGGTGATGTAGTGTGTCAGCATTATGAATAATGTACACCTGTTAAAAAAAAATTAATGATGATGCATGTCAAGAAAAGTAAACAAATAAATAGATTGCTTTCAATTCATTCACATCTCACTAGCTTATGGTTAACGTACATGCTATATATATCATGATGCCTAATTTCTAACAATATATTACACCTAGCTAGCCTGCTTTCATGCTTATTTAATTAATACCATAGATGGTTAATTTGTTTTTGAAGCAATATTTGTCGATGAAGATGACATAGCAACATATGTAATCAAAACTATCGACGATCCTCGCACTCTTAACAAGACGCTTTACATAAGGCCTGCGGCAAACATTCTTTCGCAACGAGAAGTTGTGGAAATCTGGGAGAAGCTAATAGGGAAACAACTCAACAAGTCATGCCTCCCGGAGCAAGAATTTCTCAATAGCATAAAAGGTGACACGTACCATTTAATTATGTGCTACTGTTCGTTCGATCTTTTGTATGCATTCGTAAAAGGATGGTATTATGTACCTACTATTAAGTTCTTGGCCAGCGGTCTATTCCTTAGGTGCACCAATGCCTTAATTTATCCCAGTCCAATTGTTTGGTATATAGGAGCTTTATTTTAAAAGTTCTTAGCTTAGAAATCCATAAAAACCCTTTGCCAACTACATTCTAGCTACAATCTCTACATCATATGGTGTGCCCTTAATTTTTTTGAAAGGCTAAAATTAATTTTAATTGGGCCAAAAAATATCAAATGCATAAACTGCTATACAAAAATTTTGGGTGGGTCATGGCCCATTGTGCACCCTTCTGCCCCTACAATTTGTAATAATAATGCAAACATATATATTAGCCATTTTGTTACTGTTCTTTAATGCTACAAATTGCTGACTTTGATGAGAAATGAAAAGTATGTTGCATTAAATAGTTAAGATATGGACGTTTCGATGTTTCACATATATGTAAAGAGACCAATGAGGGGTTAGCCTACTTACTTGGTAGAGTACTAGAGGCCATTGCCTCATTGCCTCTTGGGTAAGAAATTTGCCGTTAAAAAAAACATATATGTAAATAGAGAAATGTTGTTGCAAACAATGTTTACAAACTAAATATGACACCAATCAAATATACTAGTAAATGGTACATTTAGTTTTATTACAGTTTGATATATTCATATATTATGCACAAATTAATACACTGACTGGCATGAAAGGAAAGCCTTTTGAGATACTAATGGTTTTTATAAATGTGTTTGGGGACTTGCAGACGAAGAATATGCTGTCCAGGCAGGAATGACTCACTATTACCATTTCTTTTACGAAGGTTGTCTGGCAAATTTTGATATCGGAGATAATGCTGAAGAAGCTTGTAATCTCTATCCTGAAATCAAATACACCACAGTGGAGGAGTACCTCAAGCAATTCCTTTGACTGACTGCGTGAATTCATATGTATATTCTTGAGTATTAAGTATGTTGTGATGTCAAAGTTACATTTTTTATATGGTTAGATATATGTGCTACCGCCTAGAAGCAGTCTTTGTCTACATCTCATTTCCCCTATACGAGATTGGGTATTGTTATTGTTGTATATGTGCAACTAAGATATGAAATAAGAGCGCACAACGTGTTTCAAAATCTACCTTTTCAAAGTCTTTTGTTTTTTGGGGATTACAACAAAGTCTCTTGTATCATCAATCAAAGTATATATGTAACTGTGATTAACTGAGACCAAAAAATTATTTCAAGTTATGTTCTGTTATGGGTTAGGATCAGCAAAGGTTATTAGTAAATGGTTTTCAGGGGATTTTGCCAGACCCCATAAACGGTAACGTTTATATACGCAAAATAAATTTATAACCATTACAAAATCACTCTTTATTATTTTATAAAGTACGCGTAAAAGATTATGTTAACATAAATCCGAGCTATCAACATTGTTTTCTAACTTAATTTCAACCCAATTTTAAACCATCCAGTTAATTTTTTAAGTCAAATAATAATAATATTCAAAGCATAAGCTATTGTTATTCCTATTCTTCCCATTCACTAATAATAATACAAAGTATTAGAATTACAATTATTATTATTATTACAATTAAAAAAAAGTAAACTAATAAACAAAATGGATAACATATTTTGTTAAAAATAATGTACTACTACTACTTGTACATTCAATCTTGTTTGGAATAACAAATATTATTAGATGTTATAAACTTAGAATGTTTTTTATACAGGTTATATCAAAAGATATGACAAAGTTAAGGAAGTTGAAGGACTAAAGAGACAGAAACAAGTAAAGGGATACAAGGTGACACAATGGAAGGCCAAGGACCGAAGAAGACAAAGACCAAAACTAACGTTATCCATATGAAAAAAGATATATTCTTCTAAAAAATTAGAACTAATAATACTTCAAACAATATGTTCATGACAATTGTTAAAATCAAATGATGAAATTAAAAAAAAAAAAGAATTAATAGATTAGACTTGTCCTTTAGTCATGATATTAAAAGGATTTTTAAGAAGATATATTATTTCCTTATCCATATTCATAATGAATTATATTAACATTGGATCAAATCCATGGTATAATCTACTAAATCTGGAAATAATAGATGGACAAGTGAGCATTTATCAGTCTAATAGTCCTCCTAACAACTTGATTATGACACTTGATGATGCGGGTGCATCTGAGTATTCTGCTAACCTAAAACAAGCCCATTTAATGACCCAGACTTACAACAGATCAGAATTTGATGCTGAGGCAATATTTGGGTTTAAAGCTGCTGGGGGAAAGAACCTGATGTTATGGCAATCCCAACAAGCTCTAAGTCAGCCCATAACCCATCCAAGTCTACAGTCAATGAACCCTATTAATGAGTCTTAATTATTTATTAATGTATTTCTTTTATTTTCAAGTATTATTATATCTTCCCAAGCAAGTTTTAAATGTCTGCTTTGGGAACTCTTCCAATTTCCAGCCTATATATTAAGGCTTCCAAGTTGTAGTTCATCATCAGTTTTTGAATATACAACAGCTTGTGGAGTGTAACAACCGTGACCGGAGTCGTCGAGACAGCTGTCATTTATTGGTTAGTACTTCGTCTTATGTCCGTCGTTGGATTCTTACAAATGTACAAGTTCATAAATTGGATAGGTTTTTGAGTACTTAAGATGTGTTTGGAAGTCGTGAGTGTGCTTAGAGAGGAGTTTCAGTCCGGGTTCGGGTTCTTTAATGAAATGCTAGCGGTCTAATAGAAATGCCAAAATAAAATGTAATTATCTTATGAAAGTCAAAACGAACAAGTTTATAGTCAACGCGAACGTAATTGAAAAATAAATGTTTTGGTGTCAACGTTATGTTT
>JAOXNX010000028.1:18046017-18067117 GCA_028566075.1 Solidago caesia
AAATTAATTCATTAAGAACTCGACAAAACGTTAAGTTAAACCAACTTGAATTCAAAAACTATGCAACCATAACAATTCGTTTCACTTCATCTAATAGATGGAAAATAACTTAGCTACTCATAGCAACAATAACAAAATATTCAATAAAAGAGAGAAACATTAAGTACCAAAATAGTGGAGAAATATCCAAACCGAAGTTACAAACTCGATGGAGTCACTAAACAATAGCCAAAAATGCCTTCAAGTCTTCCAAGTATGTAAAGTAGTGAAAAACCCTTCAAAAACGGCTGGTAGAAAAGTGTGTGGCCAAAGTTAGGGTTAGGGGAAGGTAGTGGGTTGTATTTATACTTAGGAGAGAGAAAAACTGGTCTTTCAGGATAAAATTGCGTCGCAGCACTGTAGCACTGCGTCGCAAGTTTTGCATTGAAAACGAGTCGAGCAGGTCAGGGGATTTTGTTGCGTCGCAGTGTCATGACCTTGCCTCGCAGTGTTCTTGTTGTTCTTGATTGCCTCGCAGTGTCTACCACCTTGCCTCGCAGTGTCTGTCGCAGTTCCACCTTGCCTCGCAGTGTCTATCACCTTGCCTCGCAGTCTACTATTCATTCAGGATTTCGACTTCGTTCTTCACCGCGGTTCATCTGTTAGTGCATTCGGACCATTCTTGAGTCAATTTCTACCGTTCCCAAGTGACGTACCTGCTATAGACCTGAAACCACTAGCAAATACCATAATGCACCACAAAACGAGTATAAATGACCATAAAGCATGTACGAAACGTCCGAATAAGATGTGAGAAGTATGTAAATATCGAGACACATCAACTTGTATGATTTCATATAACATGATTGTTGAAGACAATGACCGCGCAATGTTTCACCTTGAAGAAGACTATTTGACCAATGCAGGTAATCTCTCACAATGTTCGTGGGATGAAAGGGTTGCACTTCGGATTGACGGAGAAATACGCGATAGAATGGTGCACCATTAACATCGCAATGCTCTAATTGAACACATTTGAAACCTTCTGAAAAACTACCATCAACGTTGATGTAATGGGTTTTTTTTATTTATTATTAATGTAATTTTTTATTTAGTGTGTTTTTTTATAATATGTAATTTTTTAAATTTTAATTAATGTAATGTTTTTCTATTATTAATATAAAGTTTTATTTAATTTTGCGTTTAAGTAAATGAAAATAATAAAATATTCGATGAGGTAGAAAGAGAATATCATTGTTGATAGATGATCTTATTGAAATAGAAAAAATGATGAAATAGAAAAAATGATGCGACGCTGATTTGATATTAAAGATGAGAATGTATGGTGTCATTGTTAGACCGTCCGGAGTCGAGGGCGTTTTGTGCACTTTTTCTCCTTGGGACGCCCCGGAACGCCCCTCTTTACCACCCCTAGGGGCGTTTTCCTTCCTTGGTCAACGTGCCACGTTCATAATAGAACGCACCTAACTTTGCTTGTAAAATGAGCCCAACGGCTTTATTATTTTGTATTCTTGTGCCCACATTCATATATATTATTTTTTATTGTATTCTTTTGCTGCAAATGTCGGAGCCCATGTGCTATCATTATTTTTTTTTATTCTTGTTTTTAGTATATATATATGTATTATTATTATAAATAACACACAACCAAATCTCATATATACCCACAAACACACACACTCTTTATAAAAAAACTAACACATACATAAATCTCATATATACCCACAAACACACACACAACTATTTATAAAAAAAATACACACACACAAATGGAACTCATTTCTTCTTCGTCATCTTCCGATTCTTCGTCCTCCGACGAGTACGACGAGACCATCAACAATTTCGTTGCTACATGCTATAAAAATTGTATGTATTGCATAATTTTATTATGTTTTAGAACGTATATATATGTATCATATACACTTGTTAGTAAATATACAATTTCCATATATTTATATATATAAAGTCAAATAAACAAAAAACAAATATAAATAAACAAAACAAAAAAAATAAAAATTAAAAAACAAAGTAAAAAAAAAAAAAGGCGGGGCTTTCTAGGGCTTCCCTCACTCCCACAAGAAGTACGGAAAGTCCCTTTGCCATGTGAACTGCCACATGTATGCCTCTATGGGGGGCTTCCCCCACTCCCATTGGTCTAAGGATATTTACATATTTATAAAAAGTTCTATTCGTTTATTGATTTATGTTATAACTAGAGCAATGCAACCAATAAACTAAATAACTCTATCTTACTTGCAAACAAAAAGTTAATTTTCCTATTAATTGCGTGAAAATGAAAAACGATAATCATGTAAGATACTTAAAGGCATCCTGATTAATTTTATCCAATTCTTTTTAAACTTTAACGAGATATGTCACCCGAGCATTGCCCCGGAGACGATTAAAAGTCGAGTAACGATTAAAAAATTTTAGAAAACGAGTCTCGTCATGAGTCGACAAGTATGAGTATAGTAGTCTCGACCACTTTTTACTGTTTTAACTAGAATTTTGTTCTAACAAATCCAAGTCTGGCTAATTTTTATTGGCATTGAACGAGGCCTTTTCAGTTACTAAATGTATATTTAAACCCGTTCATTTATGATTGGGGGAGTTGCAGAGAAAGAATATGCTGAACAGGCATCAATGAATTAGTACTACCATTTCTTTTACCAAGGCTGTCTCTGCCTGGCAAATTTTGAGATCGGAGATGATGCCGAAGAGGCTTTTAGTCTCTACCCAGATATCAAATACACCAAAATGGAGGACTACCTCAAGCAATACCTTTGATCAGCTCAGTTTGAGTTCACCTGCATTTTTTTTTTTTATTATTTTTCCTTTCAAGTAAGCTTTCTTAAGTGTAGAACTGGGAATATGTACCTACGTACTGTTCGTACATACGGTTATAATAAAAATTGCCGTCCGTGTGATTTTATGTGAAACATCTCAAATAAGAGCACACAAGTTCTTAATGATCTAGGCTTCCTGCTTCTTTCTTTGAGACGGGCAACCGATGGATCAGCTTTTCATGGTATAATAACCGAAAATGAAATGGGAGTGTAGGAACCCTTAAGAAAAAAACATGAGATGAGAAGAACTTGAGAAATTTAGAGGTTAGAACAAGTTATAGAAACCGAAGACAGATCAAAGCATATGGACACACTAAAAAACAAGTAAAGACAATCAAATTCAAAGAGAAGTTGTTAGCACTGAGGTTAGACCGACTACAAATTTAGAACAACTAGCAAAAGCCTTTGGAGTTACGGGTGATTGAGCACCGTTCAATCAAAACTAGCATTTCCTATTATTGGAAACCACATGAATACCAACTGAGACGAAATACACCCCTTGAGGACTTGGACATCAAAGTTGGAAGAACAGAGGTTTGACTTGGGTGAGCAAGGCAACAAGGATACAAAACCAGGCAGGTGCTACGATATCTGACCATATGTTATGAACCAGTCAAACTTTTAGTTTTGTTCGCCTAAACATCGTAAGTTTTAAAATCAAGTTTTGGATACAACCGGTTCCATACCAAGGGCCAGCTTTACTAAAGCAGAATGCAGAACCAGACCAATTACATTCAGTTCATTTCTCGTGGTATAGTTCCGTTATGGTCTAAGTTTATCTCATGTTTTGAACAATGTTTTGTCAAGTTATCCTTCCATAACCTGGTTTTATCACATTGTAAGCAAAAAACAAAATTTCTCATTTTCTAAATAAAAAAGAATATAATTTCTTGCCTATTGTTCGTCCGCTGGGCCGAGTGTTTGCCCGCTTCAGAGATCAGCATTCCTTTCAAGTAAAAGAAACAAAAGGTGATTTGGATCGGACCAGTACCAAACCAAGAACCAACTCTTCGCTATAATTGGAAACCACCACCAGGCTCACTATACCAGTTTGGTTCATTACGGTATAGTTCTGGTCTAATGGTCCATCCCAGGTTCTGCACACTCTAGTCTTAGTGTTGAGCAATCCTGCAACAATTGGGTTTCACCAGACGGATGGAAGTCTAGATTCTAACCTAAATGTTGCAACATTTTTTGAAGAAGGAACAGATTCTGGTTTTCGTTTTGGACCAAGGTGAGTTTTTTATTTTTTAATATATATATAATAGGAATCGGGCTGAGTATACCAGTTTAGCCGGTTCCTCTTTTTACAGTAATCTACCAGTTTGGTTTAACCGTTTGTCCCAAGTGTTACATACTCCTACTTATTGAGCCATCTTTCCAAACAAAGAGAAGGTATATCTAATGCATGCAATGCATAATGAGAATCACAACTATGCTAAGTACATGAAATCAAAACAATGAACTTCTCATGGTCCTTGTGAGTCAAAAGCTTTGGATATACTAACTTTCAACTCTCCCAAAACTATGTACCAAATGTGGTGTAAATTTATACAACTTTTTTGTTCCTTATTCTTTTCATATAGGAATGGATCAAATCCTGTTTTGATGTGGACCAAGATCCCTTGGATTTCACAATTCGAAAATTGTTGCCACTTAACATACATGACTTGGAAGTAATGAAATGAATTTGGTCAATTTAGTAGAATGTCACATTCCAGCTTCTCATATGCTGCTTATCTTCAAAGTATCTGCTTTACATTCTCCCCTCAGTTTGCTGGCAATAAAATCAAAGACAGATCATGACCACGACAATGACAATGAAAATAAAGTTTCCAAATATAAAGGGACGCTAATTCTACCTGCTGACCCGCAAGTAACTTGCCATTAGATTTCAAGATGATCTCTATGTACCTAACAGTTGGATAGATCCGAACTATATATTAACCCTATCTATGAAAGAGGGGACTTTATTTGTATATTGGAAGAAAATTCCAGTTGAAATTAGAGTAAGAATGGGAACAAACCACATTCAAGTAAATACTTTTGTACTTCAAATTAACAGAGGTCATTCATCTGGCTCCAATTTCGGAACAATTGCAGACTTAAGCTCTAGATGTGAAACCCGAACAGCGCCTATAAGCCGCTCTGGCAACTCATCAGTTGTATTTGCCTGATGAAATAAACGAAGGATACAATTGAGTTAAAACAGAACCAATTTTTTCTTAGCCGTGCCTGTTATATTAATACAATTTTTTCTAACGAACATTCTCACATGTTGGCATGGCGCTGAAATTCTAAACTTGTGATATTATATGCATTGAAACTACAATTCAGATGACTTTCCACCCATTCGACCAATTTGAACCATTTCCTTTTTAACTAATTTCCTCTAGTTAATATTCTCACATGATGGCATGGAACTCAAATTGACATTTTGAATTATATACCTGTACAAGGAAAGCCATGTCAACCACAAGGCTAGTAATAACACCAATTACAAGACCCAGGACACCATTAGCCACGGTAGAAGAACCAATGTCAACATCAACCTGCCAAGTGGGAAAACAAATTCAACATTCTCCTAGCAAAAAGACATCCAGGCATAACACTCGACCAATTATATGGATGTTGTCTTAAATGTAGGTGTATTTTCCTATATGTACTGGAGGTGGCAAGCTGGGCGGGTTAATCAATTAAAACAGGGTTAAGCTAAAACAGGTCATTTCTAGTAGGCGACCCAAAAACACATTTTGCCTAATCTTTCAATAACATGATTTAAGAAGTTGCATTAATTTAAAGTAGAATCCAGGCGACTTTCAACCCACTTGAGCAGTTCCCTTTAAAGCTAAATTCTTTGATTTGACGCGTTTGTAATATAACATACCCAATATCAGCTCATTTATAAGTGGGTTGAAATTGATTCCTCTAATATGCACATTATGCAGAGAAATGAAAAGAAATATTACTTCCAAGTAATTAGCACCACGAATATAGTTGCAGTCAACTGCTTTTCCCAAAAGACAAGGAGTGCTTCCAACACTCTGGCGCACTATCCAGGAACCCTGCATATGAAAAGTATACCGATTTATGCAAATACATAGATCATTATTAAAAAAGATTCAGAATAAACTATTCGATATCCATTTAGACAACAATTGTTGTTTGTGACATATAATTGTGTGTAATCAGCAATTGTTGCTGTGAGTAAAATAGTAGTTACGGGCCAATCACGATTTATTGACCCATTAACACTTTCTGTCAACTCTCTTTGACATTCATAAAAGCAATTTAGCAGAAGTTGTGAGCATATAATACCTTTAACCCATAACATCGCCAATTCAAATCACTTCCATACCTTTTTTTTGAACGGATCACTTCCATACCTTTGATACTACAATATCTTATCTTTAGTAATAATAATGGAACAAATTGCATATATTCAAAAGGAAATTTAAAAAAAAAAAAGCGGACACAAGTTCCGTTTGGACTGCTCACCAAATGACATGTTTTGACCCGAACCAATTTCACCCCAACCAAACCCGCCCACTTTGCCACCTTACAAGACTGGTATTTATATAATTGCAACCCACATAATGGCTGCTAAATATATAACCTAAAGTCTAAAGATATTAATTTAAATTAACACCATCCAGAATACCCAATTTAACAAACTAACATTCCAGATACAACAAAAAATTAGATGAGATGAATACCTTGGGGACAGAGGGTATGAGTTTCATCCTGCTATTACGGAACTCATCATCGCCATCTACAAACCGTTGCAGAAGAGAGCCAGGTGTTAATTCTTTGGTCACAAAGTAGAAAACCATGCTGTAGTGTGTTGAACCAGGTACCTTCAGCCACAAAAAAAACGTTATTGTTTATTCCAAACATCATGAACATTATCAAAATCTTGGTATATGAAAACAGCTTACTTGGACATTGATCACCATGCAAAAATGACCTTTTTGAGAGGCAACCTATACAAAATTACAAAGACTTACATAATAAAACACCCAAACAAAAAGAGAAAAAAAAAAGAAAGGAAAGAAAACCTTCTAAATATGCAAACACATCAGACCCACTCTAATTTGAAAAACATATAAAATTCCTGAAAAGCAGACTAAAATATATACTCATACACAAGCATATTGCGGACTAAGGTAGCATACTACATTATTTATAAAGTAATACCATTCTATGAGTTCTCGTATACTAGAAATGAGAAGTTCAACTGTAAAAGGTGTCTTTATGTTTCTTTTTATAGTTTTTGACATTCAAAAAGCACCATCATTTATATTATTGACTTTAGCATCATGCTAAAGTCAATAATATTGAAAACTGCATAAACATATACAAAGAATAAACATATGAGCATACATTGACACAATACATAAAGTGTTTTGAGCGAAAAACTCTCTATTACTTCGCATATACTGTATAGCCATAAAAACCTCCAATGTTAATTATGACTTGCCACTAAAGCAAATTGAAACAACCAATTTTCCTAGAACCTGTAAGATGTTAAATCCTAAATTTACTTTAGGTATGCACTGCCACTTATTAATTTGCCATTAATTTGGGAGTGATAAACTAAATATAGACATTCTTTTGATATACCCCTTAGCATTTTATCTTATCACAAAGCTTATTAAAAATTCATGTAACCCACTGAAATCTAAAGAAAAAACATATTACGTTACAGTATCTCTTAAAACAAAGCCAAATTTCTGGAGCAAAATAACATGAAATTATTTAAAAGTTATTCTATAAACCAAGAACGAATCTACACCTACAGAAACTATCAGCAAAATAATTACCTTACGTAGTAATTATCTATAAAAGAATGGAATAGCTAGATTGAAGAGACAATTATAATGTTTAGCCTATAAAGTTTAAACACCTACTTGTGCTGCACAACCAAGGCGTCTAGCAACATGGTCCATTCGTTTTGTGTCTTTGAACCAGTCAACAGCAACAAGATCCATAAGGGGCTTGCCTCCAGGCATCTTCAATCATATTTGACAAAGATATTGAAGGAAAGCATAACATATTCAGAAAACAAAGTTTTAAGTCTCAAGAAACATTAATTTGAAGGAATTAAATGGTAAGACCTTCGATTTATCATAGCAAAAACGCTTGCTACGAAGTTTAAAGTTGTTTCCATCAGATATTCTCCAGCAGTCACGGGCATTTTCGTTATCATCTCGTCGAAGATTACCCGAAAAGCAAGACAAGTCAATTTCAACAACAGGTTCTTCTTCAAAGGCTTCATATAGGGAAATTGCATGTAAGTAAAAATTCCTAGTTCTAAACTTAGGCATAAGATGCAGAAAACTTTGCAAAAGAATATTCATATTCATAAATACCCACCAACATGTTTGGTCTCCAGTCCATTGATATATGCCTGAAAAGATTTTAAATGAAATCAGATAATAAAATAATGTTATACAAATTAGAATTAGAAATATATATATAACCGATCTCAACCTCTTCTTCAGGAATTTGGAAATCTTCATCCTCATCTGAGTACTCGTCCATCATTTTTGCAGCGTTATCAAAAGACTGACTTCGATTAAGAACAGAAGCCAAGTGGATCTTCTGAGTCTTCTTTGTAGGAACAGAGCGCGATGCCATGTTAACCATAACAGGAATTCTAGGGGGAGCAATCCTTTCATCAGTTTGAGCAAAATATTCCCGCAGTCCTATAAATAAAAAACCAAGTTCAATAAAATTTTGCATTACATAATAAATGTTCAGTAAAATATTATTTTATTTAACATATGCAATTTTAGTTATATATATGTAGTTTATTGGAACTCACCAGCAACACTATTTAACATTTGTAGCAGGCAATGTTGCTGAAATGATGATACATAACCCACACCCCATCCCTTTAGATCAATTTGCATAAGATGTTGAACTTGTGATCTGGGCCTTCCATTTCGGGGCTTGAGAGGGGAAATATTAAACCCTCCACCTACATCAGGATATTAAAATCATAATTACAAGTATGACAGGGATATGAAGACCTTAAAGCTGCTTATTAAATGACAAGGACGGAGTTTACTCTCAATATGAGCTCGCACATATCCTGGTTGTGGGCCACAATTCTCATGCTCTCTTGAGCAAAATAGTACGACTGCAGGTATAAAATATATATGTATCAGGGATGTAAAAGCAAATTTTGGAAAAGCTGGGAAGCAACCGTTAGTGCATACACTCACCATAACTCCCATCATCATTTCGGCGCCAATACCGCACGTAACAAAGATCACGCGGCCACACAAACCTGCGACAGAAACCAAAAAAACATGAAGTGATATTTTGAACTTCAATAGTTTAGAACCGACTTGTAATGATCTCAGATCTGGTAGCTTTAATTATGTTTTTAGAAAGGAAATAGAAAAACCAAACTGAAGTTTTCCTCCTTGGATATAGAAGGCGAGAAAGTAATCACGGGCTAAACGAAGACAAAAAACTATTGATAAACTAAATTAAATACTTGAAAGGTTTCTAGTCGCCAGATACTAAAAAATATACTATAAGTTATGTTTAACATGTCAACAGCTATAATCCCAACAGGGTAGCCTAGTGGTTGGAGGGTTCAGAATCTCCAGTGGAGAACCAGGTTCAATCCCCACAGGCTACAATATGGACGGACACTCTCATGAGTGGGTTATTAAGTCAGCCCGGAGCATATGCACAGGATTGCTTTCCACATATTGTCCCCAGGGTGGAGCGTGTGGACTGATCATTGTTACCGCTACTCAACGTTTTTTGCGCACATGTCAACAGTTATAACTATAATGATTCAAATCCGGAACATGTATATGTGCATCTTTTGCAATCTATGAAGTATAAACCCTAGAAACCCACACGCTCGCACAAACACTACGAAAAAGCATGCATTACGTGGGAAACCAATCTAGCTGAAGCCTGTGATATAGAATTGCTGTATGTCCATCCACCTCGTCAACCAGACTACCATCCTGGAAACTACAATCCCATCTGCACAGTTAAGAAATCATGAGAAGCCAGAACTAAAAGCATAATCCTGCAAGTACCAGTAATAAAATAAAATAAGAACTATATGGATTATGTATATTAAACTTTACACTGATTTTATTCATTACATTGCAAACTTGGTCAGAATCCATAGTAATTAAGATGTAGGCAAGGCTATGTCAATCAGCAACAATTGGACTTAAAGTTGCTCTAGTTACACTTGCTTAATGCAAAACCTTGGGTTCTACTGTACTTAACAAACATAACCTGGTCTTTAGGTCTGACCAGTTTTGTGGACTGTCGCTACACCATCTCTAAAAAACACATACACCATGATCTCTTCCAATATTCCCTTCCTGGGCTCAATCACAATTAAGGGAAAAAGAGAGTTTTCTAAAATAAAAACTTTTTTGGACAAGGAAAGCCCTTGTTTCTTGAATATGTAATTCAAGAAACTATTCAATCATACAAATCCTCAATCACACAAATGCAGCCAAGATATTTGCAAAAAGCTTACCATGTAACTGGCACACATACCCTATGTTATGCCTCTCCGGATCAATTGACCATATCAGGCCGTGAGAGATCTTTTTATTAATGACAAGTGAAGAGACAGGCAGAGAGTTATCTGATGAGGGCCAAAGTTGTACAAGGAGGCCAAGAAGTATACATTTCTCTATAACACCAAAACAGAATGTAAATAAATCCTGAGAATAGTGATACTATTATTATCCTTTCCCAAGCTTTTAGGAAAATAGCTTTCTATCCATAATACTTCTGCTAGTTAGAATTCATCTTGAATTTCAAAATTTTGATATTTCTTTTACATAGTTCTCTAAGATGTGGTTTTTTCATACCCACCAAAGAAGATTGGAGGACATGTAAAAGATTATAATAATATGCTTATTGTCAAATATGTAGCATCACCTGTGATATGGGCCATTATCATGACAAAAAATTTCAAGCTACAAGACATTTACTATTCATACTCTTGTAAATTTCTTGTTTCTAACTATCCAGCATATATAGGTTCTTCGGGTTCTCTGGTTTCTCTCTACAAGGGAAGCCACTACCATGTCTTTTGTGATGCAATCTTAAGGACCAAAAAAAGCACGCATTTAGAATATAAATATCAAAGCACAAAAGAATGCTTACTCAGAGCGTGTTCCATCCATGCTCATTACAAGCTCAAATATTTCTTCACAGCTTGCTTCCACAACACCAACAGCCTTCATTGCCCTACTACAGCTCTTTGGCTGCAATGACCAGAAGAAAATGTAAACGATCTATACTAATCGGTGAGTAAATATTAAATCATGCTACAAGTGATAGGATAAATAAGAAAATAACCCATACAAGGAAATCAACTTCTAGAAGCTCTTCAAAGATTCGAAGTCCTGCATGAAATTTTACATAAGAAAAATAAATAATGTTGATTACCAAAGGGCCCGTAGCCTGGCAGTAACAAATTAACCCAACCACCTATAGATTGTGGGTTCTAGTCCCATTAGGGACAAATGCTCATGAGGTAGAGCACATTAGTGTGTGAAAATATTCCTTTAAAACAAGATTAAAATGATTGCATATATCACCTATTTTGCATATTACAGCCTTATGTTCAGGTTCCTATTCCTTAAAATATTATTAAAAGTACCATTTTGACATTGAAGAAGCCGCCAATGTTTCCTTGAAAATGCCTGATTCTCGGTATTCTGGCTTGCCAATGTTGAACTTTCTTGGGTCCAATCCAATATGGATTCAGGAGGGCCTGCCGATTAATATACTAACAAAGTTAAGAAAAATGCAAAGATTAACCAAAATACTGCTAACAAAGTAAAAAAACCAATCACCATTGCCAATGGTTGTTCTTCGCATCAAACTTGGCCGTGAATCTTCTTCATCTTCAGCTGCACTGTACCTAAAATTCAAGTGCTTAGATAAAACAATATATATAACCACGAAACAGAAAAAAATCACAATAGGGTCGCTCTTAAAAGAAGGCAAAAATATCGGCTAATGCTTGTAAAGTTTCAAAGAAGTGTAATAATGACAGTTCTAAAAAATGGGAATCATACACAAACTTTACTTACTGGCTTTCCTGATCTGATGAGGAAGCATTTCTTCCACTATCCATCCCAGACTTGTATTCAAAAGAATGATATTTATTTCCATTGGCAGTTAATGACTCCTGATACTAGAAATCGTTATGGAATCATTAGCTTTCACAAGTACATAGGTAAAAAATTTGAAAATGGCTGATAAATGAGAAGCAACCATCTTGTGCTACCAATAATAAGTGTGCAAAAAAGGTTTACCTGATCAATAACAGACTCAATTTTTTCTTTCCAAATAAGTGCCTCCTGGATGTTGAAAGCAGCCATCTGAAACAGGAGAGATAGTTTTTATGCAACTCCAAACAAAAAGAAACCGAGTTGCATTTTTTTATCATACAACTATTCATAACCAACAGAATATGAAAACCAAAATGGATTTGTTCAAGAGAGGATAAAAGATGAATGTCATAAATGTCAGGACATCTTAACATGTATAATGGTAGGTGAAATCTACAATTCAGTCAGACACTCTGACTTGTCATAGATACCAAGTCTTACAGTTAAATGTTCAAACCATTGTAGCAGATATCTATTAACATGCTAAGTGACAATATACAAAGCCTTTACAACTGATGAACTAAAACAGCATTTTACCAAGAGAAAGAGGACACTTTTGCTATTTGATCTCTCCCACATATGCAAAAAACACTCGAGTCACAGAAAAGTAAATCATTTCACTTATCTGAAGAAGAAAGAAAATATCACGTACAGTAATCCGATGGTATTTCTCCTTCTTGTTGTAGATCGATAAAACATATACCATCTGTTGCAATAATTATGTAGCAACATTAAAACAGTATGGGAACAGCAGATAGAAAGTTCTACACTTCTACCAGTTTCATCAATAAAAGATCATACAAAACACGGATTGTAAATTCATAATACTAAAAATATATACAAGCTTCAGAAATGAACACTATAAAATATATATTATATCAATTGCAAATATAGAGTTATGGAGACTGGAGTAAATATAAAGAGAAAATCAAACTAACATTATAAAGTCAACTACTGATATTTATGGATTTGGCTCATATTAATGAATTGATAGCCAAGAAATGTGTTTTTACTTGCATTTTGTCTTGAGTAAAAAAAAATTTGAAGGTGCGACTGAAAATCTACGTGTTCTGAAAAGCCAAAGTATATCGTATTATTGATAATGATTCAACAGAAAATACATGAATTCAAATTCATTTTGATATTACAACCCACTGGCAAACATACATAAAGGGGGAAGGATGCATAAGGTCACAGATTTTGAGCAATGAAACATCTTTGCTTTGCAAGGGTAAGGTTGCTTACATTTATTTTCTCTCTAATCCTCAAAATCCAAGAGGATTAAGAGTCTATAGTATGACATATTGTTATTGTAAATAAAGGGGGAAGGATGCATACATTGCTTTGCAATGAAACATCTTTGCTTTGCAACGGTAAGGCTGCTTACATTGCTTTTCTCTCCAATTCTCAAAATCCTAGCGGGTTCAAGAGTCCAAAGTACCCCATATTGTTATAGGAAATATATGTCACATCAAGTGCTACGTATTCACATTATTATATATATTCAAAGTAATTAGAGGGAGGACGAAAAACTGGTGCATACATATGTGTTTGTCTCTGTATACAGGGTCCCTCAAATTACTTTGGTCTACATTCATTATGCAAAACCTGATGTAACTGGAATTTCTATTTAACAGTTTCAGGTAGGTTGGATTCTCAATCGGCTTGTTAAATCATGTTGGAAAAGCATTGTAAGCATTCTTTCACTTGCAGAACAGAGAGCTTTCTTTGCTTGTGCTGGTAGTAACAGAGTAATACTATGCAGCCTTTTCATTATTCATAGTACTCAACGGGCTATAATTTGGCAAAAAATTTAGGTTTCCTTAATAGTTTGTGCTTTACTACATAGATTTCTCACAATAAGTCAAACCATTAGGATGATAATTAGTGAACATGCATAATTGTCTTTCCAAGACAAGTAAAGTTTCAGTCACAACTCACACGGCCAATTCTAATTACATGATGAAACTCAAAAGACATATGTTGACTTACAAGCATATATATCAGGCAACACCAAATCCATAAATTATAGTAGTTGACTCATTATCACTAATTTCATGTTTTCATTCACATATTCACCAAGACCCATATCTCTATATAAACGAACTTACGAAGAATGTATATATCATAAAAGCTTAAACGATTAGATATTTAAATTATACACTTTCAAGTTCCAAACCATAAACCAAGAACCAAAATTGACGGGGAAAAAAAGACTCACATGTCCATGTTGCGTTTTTAAACCTCGGTCCTCCACTCTACAATTTCCATCAATGACCAAAGTCTTGATCGGAACCTAATGTTAAAGAAAATACTTAACATCAATATATACACTCCACAATCCACACAAATCCTTAAAAAAACGAAAAACTAAAAATCAATAATCCTGTTATATTAATAATCAAACTGATGCAAAAACTAAGCATCAAATAATGAAACAACTTCCGTACCACATTATCTTGAGGCTTCCTCTTATAATAAGCAAGCAACCTCGACTCGAGAACAAAATATCTCATATGTATAAAAGATCTCCCAATCTTTCTTCTACCATACCTCACCATCCATCCATCATAAACTACCTTCGAATTCGACATCTCGCAAAATATCTCCTTCTCTTTCACTTCAATTCCCCAAATTTACAACAATTCTATCAATTCATTTACCCTCAAAACCCCCCAAACTTAATCAAAACCTATACAAATCAACATAACTGAATCAAAAACAGCGATCCGGCCAATCTAAACTTCACCGATTCACTTTCGGAACTTCAACATGTAACAAAAATTCACAATTCAACCTATACATATTAAAATTGAAGTGAATATAAACATAATTATATTATATATAGTAGTTACAGTAATTATAAGTAGATGATGAACATACGATCGGTGTGATTCCGGTGAGAATTGAAGATGACGGCCGGACGGCCGGCAGCAAGTAGAATTGGTGGCGATGGGGCTGACGTATATTTAGGTATAGAAATAGAAATATGTATATATGTGTATGTGTATGTATATGTATATGTATATGTGTGAGAGAGACAGTGGGATCAACAAGGGACAGAGAGAGCAGGAGAATTGCGAGTAAATAGTTGAATTTTTAATTACTAAAATTTGAAAGATTCGGGGATGGGAATTGGAAGTAGGCCAACTGGATTTTAAAACAACAGGTCTCAGTCCATGTCAAATTTTCCTTTCTTTTTTTTAAATAAAAACTACACTTACTTTGATGTCGTTGTATTGTCATTTTTGGTCCATTTGACTCACTATTTGGGTTAGGGTCATTTCTGATTTTGCTTTAAACTTCAAAATTAACCCACGTTTTGTAACAGTTTTGTCATGTTTAATTTTTGTTAACAATAAATTATATAATATTTATCTTGAATATATTTTATCAAATATAAATAACGAACAATAGATATTTGTTGTTGTATAAAAACATTTGCTAACCTGTTTTCAAACATCAATTTTTGACAAAGTGTAAACTTGTATATCATTAAATAACAGCATATACAAATATCCAATATTATTTAAAGCGTTATATTAAAAAAAACCAAAAAAATAACGTTAATTACAGAAGCGGCATAGATGAACAATATAAAACGAACCATAAGATAACAATCAGAACAAAATAAAAACGTATAAAAATATCTGTTATTATTTAATACACAATAATAAAATAACTATAAAGATAACGATAGTTACAAATACGCACCTACTAAATAATGGAAGTTAAAAACCCCCCCCCCCCCCCCCCCCCGATGAACAGTGTCAAACAACACTTTTGGGGGGTAAAACAACGCCTCAGTTTTATGCCATTGGAGGACCATTACCACAATTGATAAGGATAGAAATGTTTTAAGTCAAATAAAAGTGTGTATGGTCTAAGGTCGTTTGTTGTGATTCAATGTGATGTCTGGGATGGGACGTGGGGCTGCTTTGATATGATTCGATGTGATGTTTGGGTGGGACTGACATAGCTCATTGTTGGTGTTCGGGGGTTGCTGGTCTGATTTCATGTGGCTTAAAAGTTATTCGAATTTTTATTTTTCACTTAACAAGTTAGATAAATATGTGCGATATAAAATCAATTAAAGTGGGGAAGATTCTTCGCCCATAGATTTGGGTTGGTTTGACGTGATTCGATGTGATGTTTTATGTTTCACTTATACAACTTAGATAAAACATAATGTAAAGTTGTGTGATTGTGCTAACATAGAAAAATAATGTCGTGTTGATGTCAGTCTTGAAACGTCTATGGTGGTGTCTTAACGCACATAATGCTCAAAAAAGGACAAAATGCTTTAAATACTATACAATGACAGTATCAGGTGTGTTATTTTGTACGCGAACATGTACGATTACATATCAAAATGTATGTGAATATAAATGGAACTCATAAACGATCATAAGTTCATAACTACTTTGAAACATCATGTATTTGATTTGTTCACTTATAACTAGCTTGTGTCATTCATATACAATAATTGTAACAAAAAATTAATATGAATTGTAATAATTTTTGTGAAATTTTTTCATAACTTCTTATTTTTTTACAAACAATCAAACTAACTGTTTATATAATTATTGTATTTCATGACATGTTAAGCAATTCAATAGCTACTTCATATATTGTGTTTTTTTAAGGCTCATACATCATATTTTATTATTAATAGTTATTATTTTATTTTCGTTATTTCAAGTAAAACAAACAGTTTGAATAAAACATGTTAATAGATAAGGTTTTCATTGCTCTGGTTTCCAGTGAAGACGATTATCCAAATCAGATGCACATGGTCTAATTGAGAAATTCCCATGATCATTTTCAGTTTTTTACTTTTTTTCCTAACCACAACGTTCATCAAACAATATATGAACTTGAGATCTCTTATGAAAAACTTAAAACATTTGGGGAAAAAAAAACAGTTTCAATAGGTTACTATTTCCCAAACATTTCTTTACTATTGTAAATGCACTCTATATTGCTAAAGTTTTCGTTTCAATATTTCATATAATCAACACACATTAAGGAATATTAGTATTAGTATTCATATGGTTACCTAATGGTAATATTTTTTAATCCTACACACCTTTCTTGAAAAAATCCTTTAAAATTTGGAGAAAAGGATATCTAAAAAAAAAAGATTCCACAATAGAAAGAGAGAGGCCCTCGCTTTCTCCACGCCTCCTATACATTTTTTAAAATTTAGGTAGATCAATTGTTTTTTTGAGAAAGGAGAGAGATGGTTTGATGCTTTATAATAGTATAGATATAGATAAAATAATGAATAAAGGGAGGGTAATTTGGATAGATTAATTGTATTTTTGAGAAAGGATGGGGGGTTGATGTTTTATATAGTAGTATAGATATATATAAGTTATTATATTATGTAATAATAATAATAATAATAAATTTCTGGTCTATTTGTTAGTGCTGCCCATTTTTAAATATGATTAAAAGTGCCAAGTTAATAGAAGAAGCATAAAAATTCGACAATTTGTGATATTGCAATGCAATTTGAAAGTAGCCGAGTAGGCAACCACATGAAGATCATTTGTGATTTTGGTTTCAGAAAAGCTGGGCTGCTCGGTTTAATGGGCTTGATAGAGTTCGGAAAATAGCCCAGTCTTGGTTGAATAATTTGGGCCCGAAGCATGTACTACTCTTACTTGTAGTTTTAAGCGGTCTTTTTTTTTTCTTTTTTTTTTTTAACATTAAAGGATGTATTTGGTTTATATAAATGAGATGAAAATGAAAGAATGAGTTCATTCCTATTAATATTGTTTGATTTATAGGGTTAGCTTTTATATATATAGGTATCAAACCCATAAAAATGGTAATACTTTAAAACCATCTAGGGTGTTAGATTTTAAATTGATTCTCATATACATTTCGATTCACAAATAAACCCTATCCATTGTCCTTGGTCTTAGATTAAGTGACATCTTCGTGGTGGGATAAGGTTTAGTGGTACCATAAGATTTTGGGTTCGAATCTCACAAATGGTTTCTCCTAAAAATATCGGGTTTCTTTCTGAATTGGTGACTTGATGTTAGAATATGATCGGGTGGTATGATACTCTAGTGGTCCATGATCCAAATTAACCGTTCAAAAAAATAAACCTTAAATTTCTTAAATTGATTTTGTCACAACTTACTAACTCGATAAAGTTGGAAAAATAGTTAAGTAACCATAAATCTTAAATTTCTTTTATATATATGACCAATTTGATCATAGCATGCTTTACATAAAGTTAAATAGTTATGTATGTACAATAAAAACAAATCAAAGAATTTCAATGAATCAAAACAAGAAACAATCTATGTTGATCATGTCATGAACTTCAACTTCACGCTCCCTGCTAGCTATTTGAATTCTCATTTCGTAGCTTCAAGTCCATGGCTGAAGTTTGAACCAAACCAGATTTCGATTTGTATGTTTCATCTAAGCAGGGTATGAGAATGCTTGAGGAGATTATTCAATGGCGTGTTTCGTGCATTACACAATATATTCTTCACTTTTTCTGTCATCTGTTTCAAGCAATATTCAGCAATGAAAAGTGAGCAGAAATAAAGGTAATCGAACCTTGTTTAATTAAGGTCAGGAAGGAGAATTCCACTTGTGGATGTATAAATTATGGTTCATGCATGATAATAAGTGAACCTGTCCAAGACTTCCGGCTGGATAGGGAACGACTCGATGACGATTGAGTACAGAAGGAGGAGATTTCCGACTTGTTTCTTCACCATTTGGTTTGCTTCTACTTCTTGTTGTCATCGTTGGGGTTGCCTCTTGAGGCCATCTTTTTTTCATTGTCGTTGTCGTGCTTGGTATGCTTGGTTCCTTTAAATTATCACATATATCAAATCGGTATTATTGTTAACAAATGTAGATTGATCATGGACCAGAAATTTAATGAAGTAACATACCATTACAACATTGCTTCTGCTTCTTGTTGTGATGTTGGAAGACGAATTATGTTGCCATTGATCCTCAAGAATTCCAGGAAGCGACGATTCCTAGATTTATTATATACCAAATAACATCATACAACACACACAAAAATGACATATAAAAACGTTTAATATAAATTTTGCTCGTTTGATTTTGATTTACCAGAAATAACACCGTCGCGCAATGCTTGAGAACTTCAAGATTCATTCGAACATCATCAAGACTCCTGCATAGTAACAAAACATGTATCTTGATTAATTTCAATTTCTCTTCGTTTTCGTGTACAAATATGAACATGAAATGATATCTATATATATATGTACCTGTGTTTTTGTTCACCAAGTCCAAAATAAGTAGCTAATGAAGCCATTTTCATATCACCAGCTCTCTTTCCAAATTTCTCAGACAAAACCCCTAAAGAATCAATCAATGCTACAGGCTCAGGTGCAGGCCTACCGATCTCCTTAAACGCTTCTTTAATTCTAACACAATCAAACCGTCGAATATTATGTCCAGCCCATATCCTACCATTCAAAATCTCAAATATTTTATCAGCAACTTCTTCAAAAAAAGGAGCTTCTAAAACCGTCCCCCTTGAAATCCCATGACACCTTGCAGGATTCACCCCAACCGCAGTCAAGTCACCTGGTCGAATCAACGTGCAATAACTCTCGAGCTCGACTAGCTTTCGTGGACAAACCACCATAGCTCCAAACTCTAACACCCAGAATTTTTGTCCAGGTTTTCTCGGGACGTTTGTTTCCAAATCGAAAAAAACAATCTCGTTCGACATTTCTTGCATTTAAACAATTAATCTAGCTTGCTAACTTATGAACTTTAATTAATATTGACTTTGAGAGATGATCAACTGCATCGATTGAATATATATATATACAAATGCCAACATGGTTACATATGTATGTGTATATATATATATAGAAAAATGAAATGCATGCTGGATATGGTTGATTAACTTGTAGTTCAAGTTAAACAACATGTTGAAACAATGGAGGTTTAGAGTTATGAGGAAGTCCTTATGGAAAAGTAAAGCAATCCCAGGTATGAAGGAAACCTTGAATGTCTTAATTAGCTTGTACGTGCATTTGCATGTTTTTAATGATGGGAATATGTAATTCTCCTTTGTGTTTCTAGTAATAATATATATATAAAAGTCTCCTTTATGTTTCGATCTATGATATAGGGAATTTTTTATTTTTTTTAAAATTTTTAATTCCTTCATTAAAGTTGGAAATGTTTTTAGTTAAGACAAAATTTACAAAAGTAGCCTTGAATAGAAGCAAAGTGTAGTCATGCAAGAAACTGGTTAACTCTTGGCTTACGTAATTTTGAACCTAACTAAGCTAGCTGGTTTGGATTACCCAAATGATTGGCTTTCAATTTATGTTGCGCTTTGAAATATTCTTTGAGCCTTAAGGCCGGCTGGGGCAAAATCGTAAATAGCAATTCTAGTTATGAAATTAAATTCAATAATATCTGTTACCTTTTTTATATCCCTTCAATGCTAAAATTAAACATCCACGTACATATTACGAAGTAAAAAAAAAAATTAATCATCATATTAATTTAATATTAACTAGAAGGTTCTCGCTGCACGATGCGCGACATCGGTATGTGCGTGTTGGTATCCTACACGGGGTCTCAATTATCGTGTTGATACGTCGTTATGCTATTGTATTTGGGTTGAATCCACAACTGCCTTATTGAAAACCACTCCATCATGTTGTTCAAGAATCTATATTTATATACCACTTAAATGTGATGTTACTTGGAGAGTATTCTTTTTTCTTTTCTTTTTTTCAAATCTCCAACTTTCATCAATACTAAACCTTAACATATATCATCTTTTATAAATATCAGATAAGTAAAAAACAAAAAAAATCCATCTTTTGTTTAAGAATTCCATTATTTTGTAAGGTAAATGTTCATTTGCAAACCATAATTAAGATGAAAACTAAGGGACAATTCTCAACCACACATTTTTCTCTTTTTTCTCTCTCCTTCATAAATCACTAGTTTCATATAATTCATTCAAAATCTTTTATCTCAAAAACCGTACATCGATAAATTATGAAAATTATATGGGTGTTCTTAAAATTT
>JAOXNX010000028.1:18071513-18085725 GCA_028566075.1 Solidago caesia
CATCATCACCACATAATTTTCATTTTTATTTAAACACAAAATAAAATAAAAATAACATTACATTAATTTAAATAAAATATTACATTTCTTAAAAATAAAAAACTGTTATGTATCTATATTACTTTATAAAGGAGATGAATGGTGTCTTAAAATTCAAAACTTTCAACATTTCCATATTTGTTATATTATTTATATTTATGTATTTAATTAATCTCCTTAATTATATCTATATTTAAATTTTTTATCAATAAATAACAAACGCAATATACGCACATGTGTTTCAGACAATTCAGAATCAAAGTCAGTTGCCGAAAAAGTCGTTTGTCGTCGCCTCTTGTGAATGTCCTAACTTAAATTTATAAATATTTTAGAACTTAAGAAATCATCTACTGCCGCACATCGTGCGGGTATGATTTCTAGTAAATATATATTAGGTAAATTTATAAGAAATCCCGTTTTTCCCTCTTAGTAATTATACAGGAAATCCATGATTTCCCTCTTGATAGTCATGTATATATACGGTCTTGTATTAAGGGTTTAGAGATACAATACAATCATGACTATTGACCCTTTATCTTTCTTCTCCGCCGTCATTGTCTTTATCATCTCTTTATATTGTTGATTGCTGTGAGTATTAATATTGATCCAAAATCAAGCCAATTTCTAACAAAAACAACATTTCCTAAAAATAAAAAACAACATTTTCTAAAAATAAAAAATTACATTTCCTAAAATTAAAAAATTACAATTCCTAAAAATGAAAACATTATGTTATTCCTAAAAATTACTACTCGTCATCGCCGTCGTCGTCGTCGTCCCCGCCGGTGTAAAACAAATGTCCATACTTGTCTATTAAAGTTTTAGGATGCGCGATAAGGGCTTTCATTTCTTTTTTCGGTAAGTTATCAGGAACCGGGTTTTGAAGAAATTTGAACGCTTCCATAATTCACTTTTGCTCCCTATCTTCGTCAAGTTTCTTCCGATCTTCGTCAAACTTTGCCATCGATTGTTCTTCCATCCGGACCATTCTATTGAGTTTTTTCTTGTGTTTTGTCGCTCCGGCCGGAAGTCGCGTTCGATGAACTTGTATTCATCCGATGAACAAACGAACTATGTTACTCCAAAACGCCGTGTCGGTTTGATTGTTTCCGACAACGGGGTCTTTGGAAGTCGAGACCCAGCTTCTCGCCAACAATAATGCTTCATTGTCGGTCCACAACTTTTTGACACAAACTTTCTTTTACTTTCCCCGTGTTGGCTTTTTTCCTTTCGCGCGAACCGGCAACGTTTCTTCAGGCTCATTATCGGCATCGGCAATGCTAGTCTCCTCGACATCATTCCCGTCTTTATCATTTACATTGATTGGTGGGATTTGTTGTTGTTGTTGTTGTTGCCACGCGGCGAATTGTTGTTGTTGAAATTGGACCCATTGTTGTTGAATGTTTATCTGTGGCGGATAAGATGGAAACCGAGTTGATTATAAAACGGTTATGAAAATGGGGGTTGTGAAAATGGGGCTACGTAGATGTGTTGGTTTCCCATATTGATTGGTGGAGGAGAGTTGCTCGTGTGACCTTGTGGGTTAGATGAAGAACCCGCCGGTGACGGTATGTCGAGTAAACTTTGAAAGTGGGGATCAAAGTTTTGGTTGTTACGGTTTAGCATAGTGGTGATTTGGTTGTTTTTGTTGTATAGAAAATGATATTCGTTGTGGGTTGTATGTGTTAAAATATATGTTGTATATATATAGTGTGGATTGTTTTTATTTTTTATTTTTTTGTTAAAAACGGGTAGTGCCGTGATTTTTTTAAAAAAATTGATTTTTTTTGTTTTGAACGTTATACATGAAAACGGGGCCCACAAATTTCAAATCGTGTACGTTCTCACGAGAACGGGGTCTCAGAATGCGAGCCGAAAAAGCAGCCGTGCCAATGCATGGCGTTCTCGCCAGAACGCAGTCCGAGAACGTGGTGGTGCTAGTAGTGACGGTGAGAACGCGGATCCAAGAATGTACCATTGAGAGAGGCCTAAGCATTCAGGTTACATGAAGATTCACCAAATAAGTAAGGCCATGACCGGAATAGAGGTTCGGTTATTAATTAAGTACGTCCTTTTCTGTCCTTTATACTTTTATAGAAAATATTTTGTACACCTATTGACCAAAAATTAAGGTATTTGAATAAATATTTAAAAATGCGTATATTAATTTATTTAATTTTACAATATATTATTTTTTTAGCCGCAATATAACTATTAAGACATCTCCCTATCATGCCGTCATCTTCTCTTCATCTTCACTGCCACATCAGCTTTCTCTCTTTAAGACACACCCAAAAACTACCCCCTCCCTATCATACCCCCATCCTCACCTCATCTTCAATTAAAAAATTATAAACTCACACACACATACACTATCTCTCTTCATGCCCAAATAAAACAACATATAAAACTCACACACACACACTTAGTGTGCCCCACCCAACCTCGTTGATCTATTTCGTGAATATGCCGAGCAATGCCACGCCGAGATGATGCAGAAATGGTGCCTATCTCACCTTCAAAGATGAGGAGGATGAAGGGGCATGCCGAGCCCCATAGGGACCAGCATAATGTAATACATGATATCTATACTTGTATAGATGTGTAATACTTAAATTGTAAGGGCCTATTTATTTATTTATTTTATCAATGAATGCAAATGAAGTCAGTATGGCTGGCGGATGCACTTGAGGTTTCCCAGAGGTCATGAGTTCAAATCTTAGGGGTTACATGCTTGTGGGACTTGTCTTTGGAAATGCCACTATGCTGTAGCACATGCCCGGTTAAGACAATGAAGTCTATTCTGAGTAGCATTCACCTTTGTATGATGAGCTGGAGAGCAATTCGAAACACGCCTTTAAAAAAAAGTATCTGAATAGATTAAGTAATAATATATATATATATATATTAATTAAATAATATTCTCAATAATTGACACATAAATTTACTATTTCTCTCGATACTCTTTTTAGCCACACTTTCAGTAATTATGCATCTTATATTATCAACAACAAAATATTGCTATGTAGCAATTTGTATATCTTGCAATAATAATGGTACATTATCTTAACATCAAATATCTATTGATTAACATGATATATATACTATATAGTTTTGTCAAAGTGTATAAAAATTGAAGCTGTAGATGATTATACACATATGTCCTCACTGCATTATGAAGTTATAAAGTGTAGAATATTTGTGCTTGTAGGGATCTTCCTAAATAAATATACAAGGAAGGGTATACAACCCCACATTAATTCACATTTCTTTTGTTGCAATTCACAATTCTTGCGCACACCTCTTGTATTTCCTATTCTTCATTTTCTAATCTTTTCTTCCTTTACTTGCTTCTTTTTCAACCCTATATATATATATATTTCACTAAACTCTTTCTTGAGTTGTGATCGATCTAACAATGGTGGACATGACACATTTAGGGTCGATTATGGCTAGTGTTATGTTTATTTTGGCATTATTTCGACAATGGTTTCCACAAGAGCTTGCTCATCGTATCGAAAACTATTTGGAAAAACTTATAAGCCGTGTATACCCTTATATCACCATAGTATTCCCTGAATACCAAGTTGAAGATTATTTCTCTCGAAGTGAAGCCTTTAAGGCCATCGAAAAATACCTTGGCGCCCACTCCTCCAAAGGGGCTAAAAGGCTCAAAGCAAATGTGATCAGGGACGGAAAATCCGTGTTCTTAAGCATGGATGACTATGAAGAAGTAACAGACGAGTATCACGGCATCAAGATTTGGTGGAGTTCGAATAAAAAAGTTCGTCAACAGCAAATTCTATTTTCATCTGATGATGACGAGAAGCGATACTTCAAGCTCACTTGCCATCGCAGACATCGTGATGTTATCACAAAACATTACTTGCCCCATGTGATCAATGAAGGCAAATGCATTGCAGATAAAACGAGACAAAGAAAGCTCTATACGAATAACAAGAAATGTTACTGGAGCTACATCTTATTTGAGCATCCTTCGACATTTGATACTCTTGCAATGGACCCGAAAAAGAAGAAGGATATCTTGGATGATCTTTTGAAGTTTAGCAAGTCAAAAGACTACTACAAGAAGGTGGGCAAGTCATGGAAGCGAGGATATCTCCTTTATGGTCCTCCTGGAACCGGAAAGTCTAGCATGATTGCTGCTATGGCTAACCTTCTTGAGTATGATATCTTTGATCTTGAGTTGACTTCAGTGGAAGATAACACTGATTTGAGGAAGCTATTGATCCAAACATCAAGTAAGTCGATAATCGTGATAGAAGATATCGATTGCTCACTTGATCTCACGGGCCAGAGGAAGGAGAAGAAGGACGTTGGCAATGGGGAGGCTAATAATCCAATTGGCGAAAAAGAAAAGGACAAGAAGAAAAAGGGAAGTGAAGTAACTCTGTCCGGGCTGTTGAACTTCATTGACGGGCTATGGTCTGCTTGTGGTAGTGAAAGACTAATCATTTTCACAACGAACCACATTGAAAAGCTTGATCCTGCTCTTATAAGGAGAGGCAGAATGGATAAGCATATCGAGTTGTCCTACTGTTGTCACGAAACCTTTAAGGTCCTTGCAAAGAACTACTTGGACCTCGATTCACATGATTTGTTCCCAACCATACGTCGGCTTTTGGGGGTGATCAACATGACTCCAGCCGATGTTGCTGAAAACTTGCTCCCAAGTTTATCTGAAGAGAATGCTGAAACTTGCTTGAACAAGTTGATCAAATCATTGGAGAATGCTAGAGAACAAACAAGGCTAAAAGATTTAGCAGAAGCTAGGATCAAGGCTCAAGATGAGAAGGCAACATGTGAAGAAAGCAGTGATGAAAATCGGGAAAAGTTGCAAGTAGCTGATGAAGAAGGGAAGAAGGTTGATCAAATACACAAAGTTTGAAAAGCAATTGCTTATTGGAGAATGAACAAATAGATGCAAGTTTAGAAGCTATGGAGAATGTTAGCAGTTGGGTCATAACAGAGGAGGAACATAGGGGTTGTTAATTACTTTACTTAATAATTGTCTTCAGATTTTAGTAATTATCTTTATCTAAAATGATGTCTTTTACAAGTAGCATTTCTTATGGTTATGCAAAATGTTGTCTAAAATATTGTCTTACAATGTTTTTAATTCCTAAATGAAGTTACAATTTATAGATTAATTGATATTATTATATTATATACGTATGGTAGTAGTATTCTAAATTCACATGAGTAAATTTGTTGATTATTGTATAACAAATATAATATAACTTGGTGTCACAAATTCTATGATAACAAAAACGCATTTGTGTTATAGTTAGCATTAAGAGCAATGATCGTTTTTTCCCCTGACGACTCTTAACCAAATATTAATTGGGCTTAATTGGAATACCTACTTACTTTCGCCTTATAATCTTTGATTAATAAAACTTAAATGTAGTAATAAAACTTAAATGTAGTGTTTTGATTAAATGAATGTTATACTTTATTGTAATATATTGTGTTTTTATTTAAAGAGTGGTAATTAGAATGTGATGAGTTGTTGTAAAAACTGGTTCAGTTTTGTTAAAATGTGGTGTCAAGTGCTAACGTTGGATATCTTCTTTCCCTATAACTAGATGGATGCCCGCACGATAGCGGCGGTGGTGCTAGCGGCCATGGTGTGGTGGTGGCAGCGACGGGTGGTGGTGGCGGCGACTGTTGGTGGTGGCGGTGGCGAGTGGTGTAGGTTATTGATGTAAATGTGGTTTATGTAAAAGAGGGTAGTGTAGTTATTTTAGGAGTTAAGAGATAGATGTTGTAAATTAATTAATTAAAAATATTTTTGGTAGACAATATGTTTTAGCTGATAGGGATGTTGATAGATTAGGGATAGTTTAGGTATTTCAAAATCCAAATTCAGTAAAATAGAGGTGGGATAAAACCTTTACAAGGGAGTATAGATAATTACAGGAATGGATTATGAAGTAGATAATTTGGAAAATAGATTTGGAAAGTAGATTTGGGTTTTTGAAAATGATCCAATCACGTACTTCTTGTGTCATTTAAGGGTTAAATTAGATTTAGATTCATGTCAATCCACAAAGTGTTGATAAGTTATTCATTATCGATATTTTTATTTAAAATGCTACGATCGATAAGAATATACACATCTTAAGCATTCATCAGATAAATATAACCTTTAAAAAAGAATATAATTTTTTATATGTTCTCATCAATCTTTTAATTGAAAGTATTATTGGTTTAAATTAAGATATGTAAAATGTAGGTAGACGAAAGTAATATGTAGTGTAATATAGTAAATGCGTGAATATACACGGAGAAGTTGATGTAACAATATGTTCAAATACTTTTAACAATCATGTCTTGCAATGTTTTTAGAATTAAAAGTGTATTTGTTTATATTTAAAATGTAAAGTTTGTTTATATTAGGTGTTTTTGTTTAAATTAAAACTAAAATTCCATTACTTTAAATATTTCAAAATTACTCTGTATAAAAATACTATTGGAATTGTTGTTAACTTGTTATATGATTTTCAGGTGTCCGAAATAGGCCCATTAAAACAACTGAAGCCCAATATCCAATTCCTCATGTTTTAATGTTTTAGATGATTTGGCTAAACTTTCACTTGTTTTTTATTCTATGCGTGCCATCTTCTAAATCTTCTATTGTTTGCATTAATTTTTTGATTTCATACTATAAATCTTCTATTATACGCATTAACTGGAAAAAAATAAAATGAAATGATTAAATTACCCTTAATAAATTTATTTATGTTTTATTTCTATATTTTAACTGTTTAATTATTACACTATTATATAAAAACAAAATATAAATAAAAAACTCAATCTCCTCCGCCATTACTCTTAAATGACCAACCAACAACACCCACTGTAAATTTCATTCACCTTGTCCTTAATAACTAAACAAAACCCAATATAATAACACTTATCCACTATAAAATTTGATTTTCAGACAGACGAAAATGAATAGCCTCCGGCGAGAGCTATATAATGTAGTGGTTTCTTAAGAGAAGTTGTCACTCAATATGCTCTTGCGGTGCTCTCCATACCATGTGTAATTGTGAGTTTATATATCAATGCATCTGACTTTTCAAAAAAATTATCAAACACCTACACATTAAGCATATTTTCACTATTTAGATTGGATATAGCAATATATATATAAACTCAATATAATGGTTGTATTGGATATATATATATATATATATAAATAATATGATTTTTAGGATTATTTTCTATGATTTGTTGTATGTGAAAGTTTTGTTATATACGGAGTCTATGGAGGAGGTATTGATTGTAGTTGACCAAAGTTCTACATATCTTTGTTTTAGATTAGTTTTTGTTTTAAAAAATAAAACTAAAAGTCAGAAGAGAAAAAAAAACAAAAGTAGTCATTAATGATAATTTAGTCATTTTAAGTTACTTATGCATACAATAGAATGAAATCGAAAGATGAATTCATATAATAAAAGATTTAAAAGATGGATACATTCAATAGGAAATGCATGGAAGTTCGATGCGTTTCCAATCAATTAGCCCTTAATTATATTAGGATTTATATATTTAATATATAATTGAAATTTAAATCTAACATTATGACATTATAAGAAAAATATAATATAATGAAATAAAGATTTTTGATTGGTTAATATATACTTTTATGAACTTTTTTTGTAATATATTATTATCTCTAATATACAATAAAAGATAAACTTAAAATAACTCTTGGTTAAGTTTTCATCCATTGATGATTTTTACTCTTGATAGTCCAACCATTCATTAAACTTGATAATATCATTATAGACCAAAGAAAGATTCAAAACAACTTGAGCACTTTCACAATTTTATTTTGTCAATTTTCCTTTTTAACTCCTAATTAATATAATACAAAATTGGCATTGTCATAAATACTATAAACTAATACCATTTATGACTGATTTTTAGTTTAATTACACAAATAAATTATCATCATACTAAAATGTTTAGTTGTTTTGTACTAACCTATATGTTAGAGTGAAGTTAAAGAAAACGTACCAATAAATGATTTAATATGATTTAATACTTAAGTCTGTTAGTTTAAATTTAAGTACTTTCCTACTTTTATTTATATTTATTTTATTTTTTTATCTTTTTTATTTCTTACTTTTTAACTATTTAAGTAGATACTATAATATATTTTGTCATATATTTTTCCTTTACTTATGTTAAAATTCATTTGTCATGTTATATATATTTTAAATCTTATAATCGGTTTTATTTTATATTAATCTATATGTATATCTATATTCAACGCATGCTTAAACTAACTAAATT
This sequence comes from Solidago caesia, assembly GCA_028566075.1. Lineage (NCBI taxonomy): Eukaryota > Viridiplantae > Streptophyta > Magnoliopsida > Asterales > Asteraceae > Solidago > Solidago caesia. The sequence continues at coordinate 18,079,881 of JAOXNX010000028.1, forward strand.
ATATTTTCAATGATATACTTTCACTTGATATCTAATATAAAACATTTATGTATTGTTGTTAATATACAATCTTTTGGGGTGAATAAATTTTAGATTAATTATGCATTATTACTATGTATCCTCAAGTTATTTTAATTCAGTTTATAATATAAAGTTCTAACCTATGCAATATTAAATGTTTTTTGTTTTTTCTCGCCAAAACATCCTTTAAATAATAATTACTTTGTTCATAACTGATTATATTTTAAATAACTTCAAAAATAATTATTTTATGACATTCATAATAGACGTTCATGTACTTAATGTCAAAAGCAAAATGTTCATCTTTATATACTGAAAGTGTTATTTTAACGATTTTATCTTCTCAACTAGATTACGTAATACAATGTTTCTTTCTTAGTACAATTAAACTTTGTAATTTGACTTTATAAAATTTTAAACTTTTTTTACTAGAATTTTGCCGTATGCTTATGGAGTCTTTGATACTCAACACAAAAAAAAAACAATAATGTAACTTATTTCTCAACATGCATGTAGTGTATTAAAATATAAATGTAATTTTATTACGAAAATTTAATATGTAAATAATTATATAAGTTCACCCGCATATCACGCTGGACAATAAACTAGTTATATATTACTCCTTCTGTCTCATTTTAAATGTTTTAGTTTGACTTTTTGAGTCTTTGTCTTTCAGTTTTGACCATAGATATTTTTGTTGTGTTATATAATATTTGATGAAAATTATATCAATAAAAAATACATTTAAAACTAAATTCATTCATATATTTTATATCAAGTGTTATCAATGATACCAGGCTAATTAAAAGTGACACAAAATAAATTAAGGTCACACATGATGCTAGCTAGCTTGCTTGGTGCCTAAGGAAAGCTAATGGATATGATGTACCCCTTTTAATTTGTTCTTAAATTTCTTATTGTTCATACACGGGTACACAAATTAAACACGTCTACTTTTATATTTTTAAGTAAAAAGAATGGATAGTGCTTAATTGGTTTGGTAGTCTTCTAGCTAGATATACCAACGCGCGTGCATAAATTATAGTGGTTTCACCGATTTATCAATATAGATGAAGTGGTACCCGTTACCAATGCAGTCTAGGCCTACATGTGAAGTTGAGAGGCACGAGTTCGATACTTAGGGATGCCCAAATCATGTGAGTAGTAGGTGAAGGTATTTTACCGGCATCAAAAACTTTACATGTAGGTCATGATGGGGATCCAATGTGGTTCCAGGAACATGATCTTTTTTTAGTGGTTTCTTTTAGCATTTCATGTTTGATTTCTTTCCCACAACACAGTGTTGGAACCTTCCCACGGATTATATATATCCATATACATACGAAGACCTGTAAGTAGACTCACTTCTATATATATAGATAGATAAAGACACCAACTACATGTCCTGGCTAGTTAAGCTAGAACTCAACAAAGTTTAGACAAAATTAAACATTCTAATATATAATTTCTGATCAAATTAATCAAGTAACGATATAGAAGAAGATGATGATGATGGAGGATATGACCCAGTTAGGGTCGATGATGGCCGGTCTTATGTTCGTGTTAGCAATATTCCAGAATTGGTTTCCAGAAGAGATTGGTTATCATATTGAAAAATATATTCAAAGGCTTATAAGTTATGTGAACCCTTATATCTCAATCATTTTTCATGAATACCAAGTGGATGATTTCGAGCGAAGTGTGGCCTATATGGCCATTGAACGATACCTCAGTGCCCACTGTGCCAATGGAGCTAAACGGCTCAGGGCGAATATGATCAACAACTACAAATCTGTTTTCCTGAGCATCGACGAATATGAAGAGGTCACAGATGAGTTTAAAGGTATCAAGCTCTGGTGGAGCTCGAGCATAAAGATCCCCCGACAAAAGGCTCTCGTTACAAATAGTGATGAGGAAGAGAAGAGGTACTACAAGCTTACTTTCAACAAAAAACACCGAGATTTCATCACTAATGTTTACTTGCAACATGTGATTGATGAAGGCAAGACTATTGCCGCCAAAGCTAGGCAACGAAAGCTTTATACTAACAAGAGAGGTGGTTGGAGCCACATCATATTTGAGCACCCTTCTACCTTTGACACTCTTGCAATGGACCCAAAAAAGAAAAAGGATATTTTGGATGATATTATGACATTTAGCAAGTCGAAAGACTACTACAAGAAGGTGGGGAAGTCGTGGAAGCGAGGATATCTTCTTTATGGTCCTCCTGGAACTGGAAAGTCTAGCATGATTGCTGCTATGGCCAACCTTCTTGATTATGACATCTATGATCTTGAATTAACCTCGGTGCAAGATAACACCGATTTAAGGAGGCTACTCATCCACACATCAAGTAAGTCTATTATTGTGATAGAAGATATCGATTGCTCACTTGATCTCACGGGTCAGAGGAAGGAGAAAAAGGAGGACAATGTCGAGGAGAGGATGAATGAAATTCACAAACAAGAACAAGATAAGAAAAAAAAGGGAAGTGAAGTTACTTTGTCTGGTCTGCTGAACTTCATTGATGGCCTATGGTCAGCGTGCGGTAGTGAAAGGCTCATCGTATTCACTACAAATCACATTGAAAAGCTTGATCCTGCTCTCATTAGGAGAGGAAGGATGGATAAGCATATTGAGTTGTCCTACTGTTGTTATGAAACATTTAAAGTTCTCGCGAAGAACTATTTGAATCTAGAATCACATGAGTTGTTTGCAACCATTAGTCGACTATTGGAAGAGACTAACATGACTCCAGCCGATGTTGCTGAAAACTTGATGCGAAAAACAGCTGAAGAGAGTGTTGAGAGTTGCTTAAGCCACCTGATCAAATCTCTTGAGATTGCAAAAGAAGAAGCAAGGCTCAAAGTTATAGCGGATGTAGTAGACAGTGGCGAATCTAAGAAAAAAAGTCGTTGGTGGCACCGTATATACAGAAGGTTTAATGGTAAAAAGAGTGAACAAAATGGTGGAAAGGCACAAGACAATCCTGCAGGCTCAAACGATTCAGACTCAAGTACTGATGAAGAATGAAGCGATACGATTTAGATCGAGGCTAGGACTGTTAACTCCAAACATATATATGGTGGTTCAATTAGCTGTTTAGTTGTTTATTTACATTTACATGTTGCACCTTTTCTGTATGTATCATCATATGAGATATTTGGTACAAAAAATAAGATTTTGAATCCATCCACGTACGTTTCAGCAAAGTGACTCATTTATGTATAACTCAAGATCATCAACCTTTGTACACAAAAACTTCACTAGAAGAATCAGTAAACTTGAATTCAACTAAAATAAATTGTTGGCTGGCCGGATTAGTGGCGGATTCAAAGAATTTTTCTAAGACAAGCCACTATTTTTAATATCCGTATGATGTATGAATCGTCTATATGCATACATGCATCACAAGAAAATGAAATTTGAACATGTTCAATTATATGCATTTTATTTCAGCATTTGGTCTCCGCTATAATAGTCTAATTAATTGTGAGAAACATGTATCATAAAAGTATTTCTCAATATTTAATATTACTTTTGATATTGATAACCTCAAGTCATGATAATGAAACAAGTTTCGTGTCGTTTTAATATTTCCAACCATGTTTTAGTTAGTAACATAAATGAATTATTGTTATTTATTAACTGATTTAACATGTCAAATGTATTAGAATAAATAAATTTTACTTTTATATACTATAAATAGTAAAATAATATGTTGGTATTTATGTCTTTTGTAATAACTGGTTCGTTAAATTTGATTTATTATTATGTGTGTTATCATTTGTTTGGTTAGATTTTATATGAAATGTTTTGGTGGATGGTAAATTTCAATAATTGTTTTGGTAATTGTTTATGGTAACATTAACAATGAATATAAAAATATTTTTAATATAAGATTAATTATATTAGGTTTTATTTATATATTAGTTAATTAAAAGTTACAATCATATATCTAAAAAAATATGATTGTTAATATATATATATATATATATATATATATTAAAAGGACATGTGTCATTTAAATAAAGCAGCATATGTCGACCAAAGAAAGTTTCAAACATGATTTAGTTATATTGATTGATAAGTATTTATATACTAGCATGACATTCCAAATTTGTATGCTTAAGTTATTAGGTGTAAGATTATATCCCCGCGATGTACGGGTTAGTATGAATTTTTATTATCTTAAGAAACATGAGACCTTCCAAATTTGTGCAAGTACATAGGCTTCATACTTTGGTGTATCTGTCCGGTTTAAATCTTATATTTAACCGGTCAAACGTATAAACTAACATAACTACTAAAATGAAGACGCTGAAGTTGTTTGAAAACTTAATGTATAAAACCTGAGGTCGACCCTACATTGATTACATTTTAATATATTTAACCAATTAATTGGGAATTGGATTTCAAGAGTTATTTAATTCGTTAATCATTTTATCGAGCAATTAGTGGCCATACAGAAGCAAATATTAATTGCAAACAAAAACCCATGTGGAGATAAAAGAATATACAACTAACGCAAAAAAAAAGAACATGCCACAAAAACAATAACGATATCCAATCCTGATATGATTGCGACTTATAAAAAACATAAACATTTATAGGAACAACAAGAAGAAATTGAGTTGTCTGATTGATATTCGTATGATGTTTTTGGTTATAATAAATAATAATAGGTTTGTTTAGTTGACAAAGATAAAAAAAATTTTGATAGCAATTATTTATTTGAGAGCAATTAGACCATTTGTAAAGGGAAAGTGAAATGAATATGTGAAGAGGGGTGATGAGAAGGTGGATGGTTAAAGGTAGGTGAAATAAGGGGGTGAAGAGAATTGGTAAAAAGGTATAGGTGAAGGATATCAACTAGGGTGAAAAGGGAGGAGTGAGGTCTATATCTTTTGTTCAAATGGTCTTAGTAAAGGGAAATAAATAAGAGGCAGGGTCTCACAGTAGAATTTTCCTCGTAATTTTTGTTATTTATATTTTATTTTTTAGTCTTTGTTTGTATTTATAAATTATAATTTTAACCGTACACTAATTTTTTATTTTAGCGTTTAAATTCATTCTAATTTTTTAGTTTAGACAACATATATTCTCTAAACTTTTTTATTTTGATTCTTAAACTTATTTTCGTTTTTAATTTTTAGTTTTGACTCTTTTTTTTACTTTATATCTATCGATTATCCTGACATGAAATACAGGTAAAAATAAAACTTGTATTATTCCATTTAGGTCTCACAACCCTTAGAAAAGGCTATTGACACAACAATAATGCACAAATAAATAACACCATCACTTTGTTCAAAATTCCTACATTGGTCCAAAAATAGTAAAATGCCACTCAAGTTCTCAAGGATTTATGTCCGACACCATGAAATGAAAAAACAAGTGGTCAATTGTATCGATCTTTTTCTTTCTAATAAAGAATACAAGGTAAAGTTTTGCTTTACAACTAAAGCAAACTAACCGTAAAAAAAGGCCATTATGTTTGAAGTGAAGTCCAAAATCACGTGACTTTTGTTTAACAATCTTTCAATAATATTAGTTTAATCAATATTTTAAACCAAAAGTTCGTTACAAATTCTTATATAAACAAGTAGTCAAAAATATAGGTAAATCTTGGAGGAATAAAATAATGTAATATAATATATATATATATATATCATATCATATCATATCATATCATTATATATATATAGGGAGATCCAGTGGCGGAACCAGGATTTCGAGTGACCCGCAGCACAAATTTTTTAACACTAACTTCATATTCATGCAAAGTAACATTAATGACTAGATTGTTACTACTTCTAAGCAT
>JAOXNX010000028.1:18114601-18132306 GCA_028566075.1 Solidago caesia
TACTTGAGCCGATACCAGCCATCTCGTCTCCTTGAGCAGCCGATACCGATACCGATACCGAGATATCGGCCGATACGGCCGATATTTACAACACTGATCCCAAGTAAGACTCAGCTTAGCTCTATATTTTATCCAAAGGAAACTCAATGCCTGCACCTCGTTCAACACAAAACTCCGATTCACTGGTTTCCCATCAAATAGCAATCGATTCCTTGATAACCAAATGGACCAGATCGTCGTGAGAATGATACCATGTATGAGCTTCATCCATCTTGTTGATGTAAATGGTTTTACTAATATTTTCGTGATCATAATAGGCGGAACTATATATAAGATAAGGGTAGTCCGGGCTACGGATCCGATAAATTTTTGTAGTTTAACTTTTTTGAAAAATGATATATTTTCTATTGGTGCTACGGGTCCAATAAATATGGGATATTGGTCAATGTAATTAGCTTTAAACTTTGGAAAGATTTTCTTACCAATAAAACTTATAAAAATGTACTTGTGCAACTAAATGTGAAATAAAAGCTACTAAAAATGCCAAAAACTCTTAAAACCCGTTAAAAATAGCCAAATATCCTTAAAAAATTGCTAAAAATTGTAAACATCTAGTCGTTATCGTTATTTTATGCCGATACAAGGCCAAAGAAAAAAAACTTATGCTGCAGGTCACTTTCAATCATGGTTCCGCAAGTGTTTGTGATCATTTCTTAAATTTGAACATCCCTATATATTTAACTTTTCTTGTTATCTCATTTATTGATTTTTCCCAAATATCATTGTTATGCCAAATCTATTGCTTGGTGATATTTACATTATCACAATTTATCATACAACACTAAAATTGAAAGATGTGCATTATTTAAAATACATTATCTATAATCTTTATCCTTATAAGATTTTAATACGGTGTTGAAAAACTTAAATTTTAAATATGTAAAATGATCGGTATATCCATACAACTTAAATCTTAATTAATATTTTACTTTATATATTTAGTCAAACTTTTTTATTTCTACAATTAGCTCATTTAATTTATTTTAACTTATATATTTTTAATTTTACTTATGAAAGTCATAAATATGTCTTACAAAAAATAATTGAACTTTTTTGTAATTAAAAACATACATAAAGTATTATAAACTAATTATACGGTAGTTTATTTTTAAACAATTCACGAAATCTTTTTTACTATTAAATTACATAAAACAATCACCATAAAAAATCATTGAATACTGTTAATGAATAAGTTTATAAATGTTTGACTAGTGTATGGTAAATTTAGACCGTGTACATATTTCACCCAAATCTCAATAAATGTTTAAATCGTAATATAAAGGATTATGTAATTTAAAAATATAATTGTATGCTTTTGAAATAATATAAATTCGTATTTATTTTGGGAGATTCTATTTTTACCTTTATTTTTCCAAACACACCTTTTAAAAGGGTCGATTCATTGTAATTGGGATGACAGGTCGTTTTTTTGGAGGAATTCTTTGGGAAAATCAAACCAACAAGGTTAGATGAAGTGGTTAGAGATCAAGGGTTCTATCCATGCCTTGCAAGGCCGGAGCTCCTTTTTTCTCTTAGATAGAACCTAAAAGCAGTCTCTCTACTTTAAATGTCGACATTGTGTGTTACTTTTTTTTTTTCACTTCGAAAATCAAGGTAACAATAAAGGATATTTATTTTGATGGTATACAAGTTTGGTGATTTGAAAGCGCGTTTTATATTGGGACGTGCGTGGTATGAAAAGCGGAAAGGAGGCCGTCAATGTTTAGTCAGAAATACATATAAAGCATCAGCTAATCATCTCATGAATCTCATCATCTTCCTAAAAAGTTTACCTTTTTCTTTTCTTTTCTTTTCTTTCTATCTCGGTCTCCTTTTATTTTGTTCCTTTTTAAGGCTGAGATGATGTTTCATTAATAAGGTATTAAAGAAAAGAGTAATGATAAATCCTCTTAATTCATCAACCTAATAATCCTCCTAATCATAAGTAAAGAGAGAGAGAGACGAAACTATTCTATTTGATCACAAAACCATTCGTTCGAACTTAGAGTTATTATTATTATTTTGTTTTCGAAAGTAAAGAGAGAGAGAGAGAGACGAAACTATTCTATTTGATCACAAAACCATTCGTTCGAACTTAGTTTAATATTCATACTCCGATAAGTAATCCAAAAGTACGAAAAAACCTCGACATTGTTGATTATCTATATCTCTTACTCTTCTAATTACTCTTTTATTATACATTAGTTCATTGTATTAGTCCATTAGTGATCAAGTTCATTGCTGTATTTTGCCCGTTACTCACTATGTAAAAAAATGGTAATCGACCTTTCGACGGTCTTTATTAACCAGTCTTATGAACAGCAAACGGTAAATTCCATAGCATTATAGTTAAAAAAAAAATATGAGAATTTCGATTCCTAAGACTTTAGATGTTAATAGGGCAAAAAATTTATTTAAAATCGGCTCAATTTTGATTCATCTCGTCTTTTTTTTTTTTAAACGGTAGGAAACTAGACACCACATAAAGTATTACAATTACAATTACAATTATCTAGGGAAAATAAACGAAATAGCAGTGGATCCCTAGATACTTCTTGAGACCTGAACTACGAGGGTTACAAAAAGGGTTGAAAAAACTCATGCCAATTACAAGGAAAGACACGAGAAAAAACCCTCACCCACAGAGGCCGAACCACTGGTTTTCACTCTGTACGTGTTTTTGATGTAACCCCAAATAGGCCTCAAGGAAACGAAAGAAAATTACAACATCAAAAGCGGGTTTAAAAACCACGCATCACGCGACATACGCATCTTTCTACACCTGTTAGTCATCCAAAAATAAGATTGAGAAATAATAACAAATCAAATTCTTAAAAACAAAGATGACTTAATTTGGTATGTTATACAGAAAACTTATTAGTTTTAATAACATCTTTAAATGACTTATTATCTACTTTGAGATATTAACATGGACATGTTTGAATGTTATGCGTCTTTTTGTATATTTTAACACATATTGCACCAGTTAATTTTGTATTCAGAGATTGACTATTTAAAAAATATATATTCACTTTGAAATTATTTTTAACATTATAAATCTAACATTAATAAATATAACAAATAAAAACACAAAAATGTCAATAAAATGTCGATTTTACTTATTATTTATTCAAATATTTATTAATGATTTAACTTATATTGTCTGTGTATTCACAAGATCCAAAAACTAACATAAAAAAACAAAGTTGTATAATAATAAAATAATATGCAATATGCTATTCATGCATAGTTATTACATTAGATTTTATAAGTATGGAACTGATTATACGAATTTCATTCTCAATAAATTGTTTGTTTGATACATAAGGCTGGATTTTTAAAAAATCAAAGCATGCATAAAGACTGTGATGAGGTTCCCTGGTTTTTTATTCATAAGTTTTAGATAGACTTTTTGAAGTGACAAGTCTGTGGGGTTTTTCTCTTAAATTCTCTGATTGGATGTCCAATCCCAAATCAAACGTTAAAAAATAAATAAATTAAAACAAACCCAATCATATTAACCATTTGTAAAACCCATCTAAAAGGATGGATTTAAATTTCATGCTCATTCTCTCATAAATATCATACTATAATGATTTCTATTTTCAAACCAAAACACTCGTGATATAATCCGATCGGTGCATTAATTAAACCCAAAGAATGTGCGTGGGAATGTGGGATCACATCGTAGGCATGTGCCTCCCAACGTTTATTTTAGTTTTTTAATTACTTATTCTGAAGTAAAATCATGAGGCCCATAGGTTCCCTTAACCTTTTTGTAAATCAAATTATATTTTTAATGAGTTTTCTATCATTACATATATATTTACATTTGAGAAATAACGAGAGTGGAAACGGTGAAAGTTGAGAGAATTTGAAAGAAAATATATTTAGTTATCTCAAATGTAAAGGTAAAACAAAAACGGTATTTATACAAGTAGGTTAAAATTAACAAAGGTATTTAACAATTAACTACACTAGCATTCAACTAATTATAATTATAATCTTCTAATATATACATATCTTTATCTCTATACCCTTCACCTCAAGCTAGAGGATGTCAATTTGACATCTCCAACTTGGACAACAATTGTTGGAACTGATACGATGACACAATTTTCTTTATAAGTTTTTCAACCAGTTGATTAAGCTCGAACAATCCATCCATGACTAAATGTCTTTTGAAACGAGAAGCCAGTAATTGGAGAGCGAGAAACAAAGTATAGTAGTAAATCAAAATCCTCTAGAAGATGATGACCCAAAAAAGGGTCATCAAGAAACATGCAAGATAAATCGCGGAGGACAACAAGAGTCGAGAAGAACAAAAACACTACTAATCAGCAAGAACTAGGGTGACTAAGCAACGTTGGAACGAATGGTGAATGAATTGTGAATGAATATTGAAGGAACTTTGATGAAAGTGAATGAATGAAACGAATAATTTATTGAAATTTGTATGTTGAAAGTGAAAGTTCATGACTTAAATAATTCGTCAGAAAATGAAGAATGTGTTTGAAAAGAAATAAATTAGTCACTGAGAATTGGTTAACTGAAAAGTGGTAACTGTTATTAAGATTTAAGAACAAGGTCCTTCCTCTGAAAAGAACAATGTGATCATTGAGAATTAGTAACAACTAGTTTTTTACCCGCGCGTTGCTGCGGAACACGTTTCTTACACACAAAGTTGTAGATTTATTTTTTCAAGTAAGCGATTTAGAAAGTATATAGGAATTCGAAAAGTTGTGGTGAAAACATAAATAAGTCAAAAAAGGAAGCAAACCCAAAAGGAAAGTAAAATATAGTATAATAAACAAAAGGAAAGGGGGCAAATGTATAGAAAAGTAAAGTTTGGTGACAAAAATCTAAAACCCAAAAGATCATATAATATAATAAAGAAAAGTAAAGTAAAAAAAAAGGAAAGAGGGCAAATGTATAAAAAAAAAAGTAAAGTTTGGTGGCAAAAATATAATAAAGAAAGGTAAAGTAAAAAAAAAGGGGGGGGGGCAAATGTACAAAAAAGTAAAGTTTGGTAGCAAAAGTCTAAAAACCCAAACTTTGGTGGCAAAAATATAATAAAGAAAAGTAAAGTAAAAAAAAAAAGGGGCAAATGTATAATGAAGTAAAGTTTTGGGGTAAAAATGTAAAACCTCAAAACTTTACTATTCATAAGGCTTGCTTTTATATATATATATAATATATAATATATAATATATAATATATAATATATAATATATAATATAATAATAATAATTGGAGACACACACTAACCATTTAATCATTTATAATATCAGTTGACTTGATTTTAGAAACTAAAAAGTAAGAAGTGGATAAATACGAGTCCATGACTCTATTGGATCTTGTTGAGTCCATAATTCTATGGAGATCCAGCTAAAACCAATCCTATATAATATAACTGGTCCAAATCTTTTTATTTTAAGCAGCATAACTGGGCTAAGGCTTGTGCGATATGTGACATCGAGTAAGTTGAACCCATAAAGCTATTAGTAGATCCCTTAATGGAATTAGTCATCATGTTTGTCATTCATACAGGGAAAATACCATTTTTTTTCTTCTAACATTCGATCCTCAGAACTTGTAGCTGGACAACTTAGGCAGAATGTGATCGCAAGAAATTTAAAGAAAAAATCATGTTAATAGTATGACAAAGTCACGAAGATGTAATGTATTTCATTAAAATATTCTATTTTGATCATATATTTTTATTTTGTTTAATTGGATCATTGTACTCTTAGTTTTGAAAAATCTATGATATTTTTGTTTAAAATATATATGTTTTATTTTATAATAAAAATCAGTTACTATTTTAAAATTCATAAAGGAGTATAACGATCTAAATAAATGATTTTAAAAATATATAGTTAAAATATCAAAACTAACTAATAATATAGTGATCCAAATGAACAAAAGTAAAATACATAGTTAAAAACAAAGTTTAAAGAAAATACATTACACGTTAATGACTTTAATCCTATCATAAGATATAGCAAAATGATACGGAGGCTAGTAGTATGTAAAATACAAGTAAAAACTAGTTTTTGTCACCCGGGCGTTGCCCGGGAGATATAATGTTTATAGTGTGTGATAATATGTAAAATTATAACATGTTTTCGAAAACATTATACAATCGAATGACCTGCTTTAACATTCACCTCTATAACACTCTCTATATTAAGATTCGCATGTATAGTGCACTTGCTCACAAAGGACCTGTACTTTTCAGGTTATTATTTACACGTGGTTTTAAAATAACTATAAAAATAACATCAATAAGCTGACAATATATACACTTATGTACCATTAAATAATCTAATCATAAAAACTGACATATAAATATCTCTTATTGTTTGACATGAAGCATAACATAACAATCACAGTAAAAAAATGACGCATAAAATTATCGGTTATTATGTAACACGCAATATTAAACTAATAATCTGATCATGAAAACTGATATATAAATATCTCTTATTATTCATCACGAATTATAGCATATCAACCACAATAAAATAACAACGTATATTTTTTAGCATGAATAATAACATAAACAACCATAGTAAAATAACAACATATAAAAGTATCAATTTTTATGTACACACGATATTAAAATAAGAATATGATCATGAAAACTGATATATAAATATTCCTTATATTCATCACGAATCATAGCATATCAACCATAGTAAAATAACAATGTATAAAAATATTTGTTTTAATATGTAGTATTGGAACAATCATAAATATTAAAATTAATATAAAAGTTTCATATAGAAAAAATAAAACGGCATATAAAAAGTAAAAATATAAACAAAAACAAAAGTAAAAAAGAAAAAGAAAAAAGATGAACATGAATATGGGTATGGGTATATGATCAGAAAAGGAAACGTGCAATGATAAAATAATAAACAATCGTAAGAAATAATGTGCGGGGATGAAACATATAAAAAAAATAAACATGAATATGGATATATATATATATATATGATAAGAAAAAGAAACATGCAATGATAAAATAATAAACAATGGTAAGAAATACTGTGTGGGGATGAAACAGATAATAGAGAAATAAAAAAAACATGTATCATGTATTATTGACACGTGAGTTCATTGGTGGATGGTGAGTGTTAAAAAAATATATATGGTATAAATAAAAAAGAAAAAAAATGACCAAGGTAAAAAAAAGAAGGAAAAAGATAAAAAAAAAAATGACACGCAAAACCACGAACCTAAATTATATATATATATATACAATATAATGAGTTGATGTGCCGAATTTGTCCTTCATCATTATTCATTATTTTCAACATCTCCGCTTGATATACCTATAATACCCTTATTAATTTACTAATTATATTTTTTATTCGTTTTTAATCAAATTTTCCTTCTTATACAATTACTTTATTTAATTATCAATTTAATTTATTATAACTTAAAATTTTTAATTATGAAAAATAATAATAAATTTTTTTAAATCATCGGAACATTATCTTTAGTACTTTGCGCAGTTACTATGCTATCATTTTCTTATACAAGTGTTTGGTTTGAAATTAACGTCATCACGTCACCTCGCACATTATGTATTGTCGCCGTCACATCGCCCGGGTACCATCTAGTATTATAAATGAAGAAAAAAAGTGATTATCCATGAAAAAAGGCGATTCAAATGTAGTTTTGAAACATATATAAGTATAAACTAATATATATATATATATATATTAGACAGAAGTCTGCGCGATGCGACGGCGATGGTGGTAGTGGCGGCATTGGTAGCGGGGGTGTGGTGGTGGCGGTTGTGGGTGGTGGTGGTGGTGACTGGTGGTGGTGGCGGCGACAGCGAGTAGTGTATGTTATTGATGTGAAAGAGGGTAGTGTAGTTATTTTAGAAGTTGAGTGGTAGATATTGTAAATGAGTTCATTAAGGATATTTTGGGTAAACAAGTTTGTTAGTGGTTAAGTGTGTTGATTGTATAGGGTATTTTAGATATTTCAAAGTCTGAAAGTTAAAAAGGGAGATAAGTGAAATGATTTATATATATACTAGACGCATGCTCACACGATGCGGCGGCGATGGTGGTAATGACGGCGACGGTGGGTGGCGGCGGCGACAGGTGGTGGTGGCGGCGGCGGCGGTAGTTTTGTGAATGTAAAAGTAATTGATATAAAAGTGGGTAGTGTGGTTATTTTGAGGGTTGAGGGATCTATGTTGTAAATTATTTCATTAAGGGTATTATAGGTATAGTCAGGGTCGGCCCATAATGGAGAGGAAATAGGCAGTTGCTTTGGGCCCCCAAAAATCCGGGGCCCCAAAATTCTATCTAATAGGCTTATATATTTGGGCTTTAAAAAAATAATAGTCCAAAAACTTAAAAACTCCTAATGCCTCTTTATCTCTCTACGCAGGCACCTCCTCAAGACCTCAATCCGACAATCCACAGACCACGTCCCCCACCAGCCACCAGGTAAGGTTATTTGTTAAGTCTTCTATTCAGTATTTATTAATTATTATTATTGTGATTTGTGTTAATTAATTATGTGTATCTATAGATAAAGTTTGCATCTTTTTATGTTTTGGATCTGGGTTTTGGTTTTTATATAATTATGTATATCAATAGTTAAGAATTGGATCTTTTTCAGATTTTGGATTTGGGTTTTGATTTTTTTTTTTTTTGATTGATTGATGAAGTAAAGATTGACTTTTGAAGTTAACAGGTTGCTTTATGAATAGGAAATTTATTAAAGAATGTTGCTTTATTTGTAGTTAAGTTTAAGATCCATTTCTATGTTGAAAAGTCAGATGTAAGGAGAGTTATTTGTAAGGAAATTAAGTATCTTTTGTTTCTTCAAAATTTATTTAACTAGGTAACATTTTAAGTGTATCTAGTTGATTTTGCATAGGATTTTTGTTTATTTCTTTAATTAAAATCTAGAACACCTAACATAGTGATATATATTGTTACCTGATACAATGATTGTTATAGATTAGTATCTTGATGTTTAGACCCAGCTCATATCTACGTGAAATACTAATTTTTGACCAGTTCACTTTTTAATGCGTCGGTTTTGGGTAATGGTTTGTTCCTAATGGGTAAAATTAGCTAAAGGGTAACAAGTCAAGTTAGTTAAAAGTCTACTATTAATGCCTGAATAGTTGAATCCGTGTGAAAATTATTTATTTGTTTAAAGTTATAGTTGTGAATTGTGATAACGTAGATTTTGTAACCAAATTTAGTATAACAACTCGTAAAAATGGACAAAAATTGTTTGAACCTGTCTATTTTGACCTATTCTAGAACAACATGTTTAACTTGAAACACCTTTTGACCCATTACCCTACCTGCTATTTTGGCATCTCTACTTGCTAGCCATATATGTTGGGTCTTCTTACTAGACTTATGTTTGATTTTGAACCTTTTGAAGCATTGGGCTATTGTTCATATTATGGGAAGAAGTTTGATCCCGAGCCTGGGAGGTGTAGGAGGACAGATGGGAAAAAATGGAGATGCGCCAAAGACGCCTACCCTGACTCTAAATACTGTGAGCGCCACATGCACCGTGGCAGAAACCGTTCAAGAAAGCCTGTGGAATCTCAATCTGCTTCTCAGTCATTATCAACTGCAGTGTCACATGTCACTACTGTAAGCAGCACTGGTAGTGGTAATAGAAGCTACCAAAGTATTGGTAGTGGAAACTTCCAGAATTCACATTTGTATCCCAGTTCTAATTCGGGGAGTTTTGATTTTGGGAGCAATGTATCAAAGTTGCAGGCGAATGCTAGTCCGTATGGGATCAACAACAATACTTTTAGGTATGTTTTATGTCCCGTACAAAAAAGTAACTTTTAAGAACGTTTTATCATTTATATAAAATACACCATCTGTTTATAAATGTATAGTTGTGCAGCGTAGTAATATAGTTTTTGGATATGCGGCACAATAATCAGTTCTTAATGTTTGGATAAACGAAAGCTGCTTCTGATTATTTAATTACATAATCTTCAAATAATCTGTTTCATCCAGCTGCAACACCACTGATTATTTAAGCGTAAATTGGTCTAACCATAAAAGACTTCTACTCGAATTTCACATAAAAGCTGTTCCTTTTTCTTTTCTTTTCTTTTTGCCATTCTATATTAATTAAATTAAAATATTTAAATAAGAGCAAGTTGCATAAATGGTTTAGGGTCGTCCCTCCTTTCATTGTTTTGCTGCATGAATAGGTCTCTTTCCTCCCTTTTCATTTAATGTTGTATACTAAAAAACTAATAAATATAAAGCAATGCTTCTTTCAGGTTTATTAACCACACCCCATCTTTTCTTCGTTCTCTCTACAACACCTCCGCCGCCCAACACCCACTTGCCACATTGTCGTAACTCTTGTGTCCCTTCTCCCTTACCATCAACCCCTAACCAACCACCAACCAATGTGACAAGTGACAACCATTCCAATAAATACAAATTCACACAAACATCTCGAATGTTGTTACTCTAACTTCTCTTTTTGTTTTTCCTTTTTCAACCAGAATGTATTCTTATTTACAATCATCGATTGCTTGTGGTGTTTTACCTCTTTACATGAAATGTTTTTGGAGTGTTTGAAAAGTGGGATTTGTTTATCAGAATCTTGAAATTGTTAATAGATTTGCTGAAAGAAAATATTAAATTGTGATATTTTCTTTAAGAAATCTTGAATTTGCTATGAACTTTGATGGGAAAGGTGTGTGGAGATTCAATTCTCATTTTCTCCAACAATATTTTATTTTTTTTTAATTTTAGTGGTAAGCAGTTGGCTTTATTTCAAAATAGGTGAGATTTTGTATTGGGGTTAGGTGTGTCTTTGTTACAAATTACTGGGAGGTCTTCTGGATTTGGAGCACACCATAGGAGGTTGTTGGAGAAGATAAATGGATTGGGGCGGATTTTATGTATTTTGTTTATAAGTATTAAGGTTAAGTTTAAAGAATAATAAAAAATAGTTCAAACTAAAAAAGTTGAATTATGAAACTGAAAACAGATACTTTACATGGATGCGCAACCATTTATGCAACAAGACAGTGAAAGTAGGGACCAACCAGCAAAACGTATGACATATTGGAAGCACATATACGCACACGATCTTTTACACCCGACTTTTGTTATGAAGGATATTCTGAGCTTGATTATTGAATCATTGAACATCCAAACACCTACTAAGCTGTGTCCAAATCCCTATTTTTTTGCAACTTGTTTTTTTTATATATACTTTCGTCTCTAATGCGATTGAACTGCAAATAACCTGAAGAAGAGTGAGCGAGTGTGTGTGTGTGTATTTTTGTTGCTGCCAAAAGAAAAGAGAGGAGATACAATTGCTGATCATAATCATTTAAATAACCCTTAGCATACAATTCATTTTGAGGACTAAAAGAGTAAGTTATTATGCACGAGCTGAATCAAATTGTTTATAAGCCTTGTTTCACCTAGGAACCTGTTCTAATTGTTCATAAAGATGGATGCGAATAGTTTTCTAACTATTGATCGACAAATACCAATGCATATCCTAATAGTTTATTGATAAATACCAACAATTCTCTGATAATATTTTCAAGGATAATTTCCTTCGACATTATCACCTACAAAAAATTTCTTAGTTTATTTATGTAGGCTACACACAAGGAATAGAGTTACATTAATGCCTTATGAAAGTTCAAATAATTCCTATTTGAGAACAGTCTATGAGGATGGCATAGTAAAAACCGAGTGGATTCACCTCAGATTATAGATGGCCATTTCAATCCATTAAAATGAGAACTGGTGGACTGTGATTCATTGATAACTGGTGAAACAGACAAAATAGCGGTGAAGGAAACAAGTCAAATGGGTTGGAAGTCATGCTTAAGTAAATTTACAAGCGCTTTAAAATTATTTTTAAAATTTAGTTAGATTAATATTTTATTAAACAATATAGTGTTTTGTAATCACATGCAGATACGATCAAGGACTAACTGTTGATGTGGATGATAGAAATTACTCTTCTGGAGCTTCAAGTGGACGGGGTCTGGCCATGGAATCAAATGCTGACAGTACATGGCGTTTGGTTCCAACTCAACTTTCCACGAGCTCCTTAATGGAATCAAGAAACGATTCTTATTTACAAAGCAAATCACCACAACTGACCATGGTTAATGCATTTGAGCCCCTGATTGATACTACAACAGGGTCAAAGCCTAGTCAACAACATTGCTTATTTGGTAGCAAGATTGAGTCACCAGTTGAAGTGAAAAATGAGCAACATATGATGCGCCCATTCTTTGACGAGTGGCCAGAAGCAAGGGAACCATGGTCCAGTCTTAATACTGATGGCAAGAACTCGTTCTCCACCACCCAGCTCTCCATGTCCACGACTTCTGAATATTCTACACGAAGTGACTGCACCCCGAATGGTGTGTAAAACACTACGTAAGCATGTATGTGGCTGTGGAAGCTATAAAACAAACTGATATTTCTTATTTGTTGCAGATGCTTAAGAGTGGCTGCTATCATGATGCAAGCTTGTGCCAGAGACGATGTGTGTATTTGATTATGTTGTATGATCTTGGTTTACGTCAGGTTAATGTAAGTTTTGGATCTTGCCGGCATGTTGACTTTTGTTGTCTTTGGGTCAACACAATTGTAGCCAAACTTGTTGCTTCATCCAACATAAGCTTGTTTAAGCAACTTTTTATGGAATAAATGTTGGCCTATTTCGAGTTGTACATTGTTTCTCTTCAAATGAAATTCTTATTGTTTCAACACCAACATTTCGGGGATTTACCTCTTCATTCCAAGGGGCAACTGGATGTGCCTTTTCTTTTTTTTTTTTGTCTTATTACCATGTTTACAGATCAGAATTCAGAGTGAAATGATGATTCATTATTAGTTGCATTAAGGTAATTAAAGTCGAGAAATAATATATTATCTTGATAATCAGCTTTGTTGCAGTAACTTCTTTTCTATCTGCTGCTTAATTTTTTGATTATTTTTGTTCTGAATGGCCCTTGAAACTTTTAATGTTTGCTCAGTGAAAAGCAATAAATAGGAAAAAAATCAAAGGTTCAAGTGTGATACATGATATGATACTATGAACTTACATCGATTAAAGCTACAACTGCAATACAACAAATAACAGTCTGAGATGGACTGGTTCAATCTACAATCTATCCCCAGCTTTCAAAAAAGATGATGAACTAAAGAGCTTTTTATCTTGTACTACATAAAAATCTCTAAGTTCAACAGATCTTCTAAATATGCGTTTTGGTCAAAGTTGTTGAAAGTTTACAAGACCACTAACCTGCAAAAGGGGTTCGACTTCTGTGTTTCATACCTCAATGAGGGCGGTTATTGCGACTCTTTAGTTGGTCAAAACAATCTATAACCATCTTCGCCTGAGAAGATACTAATTTGCTGATGCCCGAGAAACGTACCCTTTTGTCTACAGACTGTTCATGGTTGAAAGTAGAGACCCACCTTTGCAAGCCAGAGACGTCTACTCCACCATTTATACTGCTTGTGCCAAGAAGACCACTAGATCGTGCGAAGTCCACTGCACCACTTCTTGTAGCCATAAAAGCTGTAAAGGGCATGGCAAGATTATGGAATGTAAGAGTACTGAACACTACCATCCTTTATGTCAAGGAAATTATTAGTACATGTTAGAGGGGACAATTTTAATTCTTTCACTTATAAAGGAGTTACATTGGGCCATATAAGGATAATATAAAATAGCTCAATGGATTAAGGGTCAGATGTGTTGAATGGTTGAAACTCGCGTAAAGTGTAATAAAGCTCGTAATCATTGAAATTAGACTATCAATGAAACAATATAGATTCCGTAATCATATCTGACACATCAACTATTTTCAATAATAAACAAAGAACACTAATGACTTCGATAAAGGTATTTCTAGTCAACCTGACACTAATAGATAAAAAAAAGTTGGGGTTTGATGTATGTATTGGCTCCATGACTCCATCTAGGACGGTTTTTCTTTCTTTTTTGTATATTATAAATAAAAATTAGCTGTTCCAAAAAAAGATTAAAAAAAAAGTGCTTTGGGTCACCCCAGCCCATTTCGACCATTGCCTGTTTTAACATTACCCAACCCATCCATTTTGCCACCTCAAGTACATGTTTCAAGCAATGATGAACTTGCCACCACTTTTGAAGGACAATTAACCGGGCCACAACATTGCAAGAACTTAAGAAAACTACTGTTAGACCATTGATGTGAAGAAAAATAGCCAATTCAATAGAAAGCACATAAAATATTTCTATTTAGATACGTTGATAAGTATAAACCGGAAAAGTTAAAACTTAAAAGTACCATGTGCGATTTCAAAAAGCAAATGTATTAAGAAATTCTGGTAACTTGTTTGCAGAGGCACATATAAAGGGATTAAGTATATAAAAAATAATAGTATACCACTAAAGGGAACTTTAAGGAGGCGATTGGCAGGAAGACCAATGCCGACACCAGCAAGAGTAATACCGACACTAAATCCAACACCACAACCAGCACCAACATAACCAATAACTTCAGGCCCAAACCCAGGACCCCATCCGACTCCACAACCAAAGCCTATCCCCATGCCCCAAAAGGCTCCAGATGTAGGATGCACAGGGTTCCATCTCTCGTACCTTCTGAACAAGCCCTTTATGATCATTAGTACCTGCAAGCACAATGATTAACAACTTCCAAAGATCATGATATTGAATTAGTACAATAAAACCCACTTACTGTCTCATCTTTGCATCTAAGATTTCTCCGACTGGATTAAGATTTAAGAATCAAAAAGTCATACATAACTACCTATAGCATTTCCAGGTGAAAAAAATTACATTTCATCAATTATATTCCACGTGGTACCAACTCTTTAACATCCTACAACATAAGAACGATTGGAGTCATAAGTCTGTAAGCTAGTAAAATCATCAGGGGAGGGCAGCTATGTCTACAAGTTGATTTCAAAATATTGGAAGTTTGGAACTATGTTGGAAGGCTAAAGTTGTACATAGGTTTCAAAAATCAATAGGCAGGCTTAAGAGATCAATGTGCTTGATCAGCTTAGAAGAAGATGGTGATTAAATAAGGCAACAAATGTGCAAAGAGTATCTTTTAAGATAAGGGCTTCCGAATCACATATTATAACATCCATGTCGCTGATGATTTAAATCAACATTACATTTGTAAGGATCAATGATCTTTAAAATAAATCAACAATATGGTGATTAAAAGGTGCCCTTGCGAACTATATGGTTGGTTTAGCAACAAAATCAAATTAGGTATATACATCTAACAAGGATTATGAAAAAACACAATGTGTAACTAGTAGAAAAAACATGTAGATTTCAATAATGAATTAATTCAATTATATTGACCACATATTATGACAAAATAAAAGCAAATGTTGTTTAAAAAATTATCTCGACAGGCTGACAAATTAATCTTACACTCAATCCACATTTTCTAAAGGGTTAAATGCTTGGAAATGCAACTATAGCCCGAAACCTATAGTATCTATTCAACTTAAAATGTTATATGGTATGTAACTAGATTTCAAATATTGCTATCGTATCTGGAAGCAGTTATGCTGATGTGACAACTTATATGGATGTCACGTCAGCAAAAGTAAAAATACCCCGGATAAATACAATATCAATAATTGAAAGTTGGATACGAAGCATTCTAAGTTGGATTTCATATAATAGACTTTAGACTAAAGATAGAATACATTTCCAAACACTTATCCCTGACTAAAGATTAATTTTCTAGCAACCCCAACCGGCCCACACCAAACTGAACCAGACCCATCAAATGAGGGATAAATCAAGCTCACCCAATGATATCCCAGTCAAATGGTGGTCCAACTAACTGATCTAACTAGGCCGCAAAAGGGTTGTTTTGGCAATTATACTAAATCAAGTTAGTATTTTGATTAACAAAAATGAACTTGGTATGCAAGGCAAATGCCACCCACTTCAAGATTCAAGATATATACACTAAACAAGCACCATAAGTGAAGTAAAAATATATATATATTGAAATAAAGAAAACAGAAACAATAACAATTACCATGTAACAGATTGCAGAACAATAAATGGTGATGATTTGGTTAACTGATGAATGTTGGTCGCTCGCTAGGGCAGCAAGCAAACCCACCACTTTGGCTTAACCGACTGTTGTTGTATACTGTGGTACGCGCGGCTTTGTTTTGTCCACTAGATTTTCACTTTGTTTCCTCAAATAATTCAAAGGGATAACATATATGCTTCTAGCAGCATATTCATACATGCTCCTCTTATAATTTTTAAATTTTTTTAAAACATTTAGTTATGTGATTGAAATCAATGCGAGAGTGAGATAGAATCATATATGTTATTCCCATAATTTAATAATATTTATCTATTCTAAGGAAAACATTGTAAAGTCTTAAAATTTGGATTTTTTAAAAACTTATTAAATTGATATACTATTTTTTTTTATCAAATTAATTTTTTTTTCCACTTAATTTCATATTTTTATATCCCATCAACAAATTAAAAACACAATTTAAATATTTCAGTGTGTTAGATAACTCAAAGTCCACGGTCGACGAACGGGCCACTATGAATTTTATTTTTAAATTTGATTTACATGATAATTTAATTTTTTTTTTGAAAAAATCGTCTTATTTATATCAAAAAACATCTTGGGTTACCCAGAATGATTTAAAATAATCGATTTTGACCTAATTTTTTTAGTTGCAAAATTTACCAACGAAATCGCAACATGATTTCAAAATTGCAACTCAAAACAGCAATATCACAACATTACAATTTTGAAAATAGAGTTGCGATTTCATTATTTCAAGTTGCGGTTTCGAAAAAGCGTGTGTGTTAATGGAGGTTTCTTTGTTTCGCGTTGCGATTTCGCCATTTTTGTGTGGCAATTTCACTGTTTTCGTTGTGATTTTGAAGTAGTGTCACGATTTCGCTGTTCACGTAGCGATATCGTTTGGTCATTTTTGCAAACCTGTAAAACGTTGGTCAAAATCATATAAAAGTTAGAGACATAGTCACTGACCCTTTCAATGCCGACGGTCGACACAGCCCCATTACCCTTACGGCTTTACCCATATGAAAGTTCTGATTATTTTAAAAAGTGATAATCTATTGAGTGGTGACAATTCTAAAGGTATAATATTACCACAATAGTTTCTAATATTTTAAAGTAAAAATAATATAAAAAAAGCCACTCAATTTTTACCTTTTTATTTCTTTAATTTCTTATAATGACAATTAGACAAACATACACACAAAATTACGTTTTTCACTTATATCCTGTTCGTTGGTGGACTATCACCTATATATTTTTTATTCTAAAATATCAAAATAAGTTATTGTAAATTTAAGCTATTAACTTTTGATTCAACTAAGTAAGTGACCATTATTGACTAGGTTATACTCAACTTCTTAGGCTTATATGCTTATAATGAACACCCTCCTCAATTATGTCATATCACCTTTTCCTTTCCAAGAACACCCCCTATCATTTGAGCAGGCATAACAGGTCCGACACGACACGACACGAACACGATAAGACACGAACCTGTTAAGGCCAAACACGAACACGACAC
>JAOXNX010000028.1:18133413-18152764 GCA_028566075.1 Solidago caesia
CTGCTGACTAGGCGCCACATGTCAGGAGACGCCCTCATGAGGGCTTCCATCAGGAGCCCTCACTCCGGATAGTCTAATGAACGCCCCTCCTCAATTATGTCATATCACCTTTTCCTTTCCAAGAACACTCTCTATCATTAAGCTCTCTTCTTCCTTCTCTAACAAATATTTAATTATTTCAAATATAAAAAATAAAAATAAATTTCTTTTTTGATTGGTTGGAAATTGTTTTGGCCCCACCTCACGTCCGTCGACCACGTCTTATCGTCGATGCAAGCCCTCACGACGCTATGAAGACGCATTGGTGCCTATAAGGTCTTCCCCGCGACGCTATGAAGACGCCATGAACGCCCCTTATAAGCACCAACCTTAGAAGATTAGACACGATGCCAAACATTATGAAGACATGTCATAAGAAAAAAGCTTGATTGCGTTTAAAAAACAAACAGTTTCAATAACCTAATACAATCAATCTATAATGTATATGCATAAAATACCTTTCACATCCAAAATAAATATATTCTTTTAGTTTTTCTCGATGTATTCAAGTTAATAAAGTACTTTCTTTCTAATAAAGTTTTAGTTACAAATTTCTTAAAATGTGCATAAATAAATAATCGCATTATATGTATAAGCTATATTTTTGTCATAGTGGGAATATGGAAATAGGATCCAATATTTATGTGTTGAAAGTGGAGTAGGAATGAGATTAAGATTCCCTAATCCATTTTAGCATTGTGATCCAATCCATTCAAACCACTCCTAGATGACCACCTTTCTCAATATTATATTTCTCATTTCCCCATCACATGCTTAATTTTATGGCTTGTGGTTAGATGTCATAAAATGGACATGTCAAAGGAATAGGTAGTTGGTTAAAAACTAAACTGAATTAAAGTTTTATTCGATAACATACGTAAATAAGATTACTTAATAATCATACACCCCGATTTAATAAGAATGTCTTAGGTTCGAACCTCACCTTCGAACCTCACCTGATAAACATATTTATGAGATTGTCAAGAAAACGTTTGGAAACGGTCATGAGAATACAACGATTAGGTTGCGTATTTATCTAATAACATACATGAATGAGATTTAAACTCTAAACTGTTGTATGACTGGATCAATCCTTAACAAAAATCTACCACATCAGTAAAGTCAACACAACAGATTGTATTTTCATTGACATTTGATGAGGTAGGATTCACCATACTTATGGATGAGTGTTAGTTTTTTTATTTTATTTTTCAAATGTCACAAAAATCAAATAGTACCAAATGCACACAATATCCATGGTCTACTTTTACATGTAGACATCACCTAAATGCCAAAATCGAGTTACTTAAACAATGCCCCATTTCTAAAGCTTTGCAACAAAACACCCAAATTTGGCATAGTGGTTGCAGAGTTGTTACACAAGAAAAAAACTATTTGCCCTCCAAAAATTTCCCCATGATCAATGCTTATATACTCCTTCAACTCACTCTTCTTCACATATCCGACCATTTTCAAAACTAACCATGAAAGGGTCATCGAAATCAAGATCATGGCAACCGTTTATCGCAAACTGTTGTTCTGTTGAAGATCATACGGTTTTTGACAACTTCAGTAGGTGTAGGACTTCAAGGTCTGATTTTTCAAAAAATGTGACACCCTCACCGTCTTTTAGGCATATATCGTTCTCTGACCTTAGTCAGTCTTCATCTATACGTATAAACGAAGACATAGCCCACACTTTTGGTCCTGATTTGTTTGATTTCAAACTTAGTGAGTTGCGAGCTATAACTCAGAATTTCTCAAGCAATTTCTTGCTAGGGGAAGGTGGGTTTGGCACGGTTCATAAAGGTTATGTTGATGATAACATGAGGTCTGGATTGAAGTCTCAAGCCGTTGCAGTTAAGCTTCTTGACATTGAAGGGTTGCAAGGACATCGCGAATGGCTTGTAAGTTTCAATATATAATGTTGTTATATGATTAAAATAAAATATATACAAGTGACTATACGTATAAATGTTGTATGGTTTTGGACTCATTGTAGGCAGAAGTGATATTCCTTGGGCAACTTAGGCACCCAAACTTAGTAAAACTGATTGGATATTGTTGCGAAGAAGAAGAAAGACTCCTTGTATACGAGTTCATGCCTCGTGGAAGCTTGGAAAATCATTTGTTCAAGAGTAAGTTTTTATATTATTTTTTGTACAGTTTTTCCGAATATAATGATGTTGTAAACTAAGGTGATGGTTGTTATACAGGGATATCGATCTGCCTACCATGGGGAAACAGATTAAAGATCGCGATCGGTGCAGCCAAAGGGCTTGCATTCTTGCATGGTGCTGACAAGCCCGTCATATATCGCGATTTCAAGACATCCAACATCTTACTTGATTCTGTATGCATAAATACTTTGCACCTTTATAAGAAACTAATTAAAGAAGCATATAACTAGTTGTCACAACTAATTTGCACAACGAACGTTCAAAATAATATTGCATGATTTGTTATAACTTATATTCTTTGCATAATAAGTGTGAATGTTTATTATCTTTCTGGTGATATTAGATAAACACTTGAATATAAATTTTGATGTTGGCAGGATTTTAATGCAAAGTTATCAGATTTTGGGCTGGCAACAATGGGCCCAGAAGGATCAAACACTCATGTTACTACTAGAGTCATGGGTACTTATGGTTATGCAGCCCCTGAATATGTCAATACCGGTATGGCTTTGGCATGACCTGGTTCAGTTTGATTCGGGTCATTTTGGTTGAATGTAGTTAGCTTTTTTAGGAGTTCAATTACTAACTAAACTGCTTTTTTGTACAAATATTGTAGGCCATTTGACCACAAAGAGCGATATTTACAGTTTTGGAGTGGTTTTGTTAGAACTACTGACCGGGAAAAGGGCAATGGACAAAACTAGGCCCAAAAGCGAACAATATCTTGTAGATTGGGTAAAACCATACTTGACTAGCAGCCGAAGACTTCGTTGCATCATAGACACACGGTTGGCAGGGCAGTATTCAGTCAGGGGAACCAAGGAGATGGCTCTTTTAGCACTATATTGCGTGAGCTTGAATCCTAAAGATAGGCCTAAAATGACTGAGATAATCGAAACCCTTGAAGGGATACAGAATTTGAAAGACATGGCAATCAGTTGCGGACAATGGCCCGTTGGTTCACAAAAGAATGCAAGAAATGCGGTTTTTAATCCGAAAGGCAGAAACGAAATGAATGGAGGTCGCATATATTGGAAACAGACTCCAGTGAACACCATAAGATCGAAAGCATAATGAACAAAAATGTGATAAATTATCAAGGAAAATTAACCAATGCTTCTACTACTATGTACAAAAGCTTATATAAATAAATTATATAATGCATTTAAATTTTGAAAAATATGTGAGTTCCAATTTTCATGAATGTACACATCAATATTATGTTTTATGTTTTTTCTCCTACTCATTTAAATAGTTCTACAAGACTTATTTTAAGGCCTTAACAAAAGTTGTGACTTAAGTGAGTCCACGTTATAATACAAAAACATTAGTTTTATTGCTTAACTTTTTTAGACTCATCCCTTAACATCTAACAATATATTGCATTTTGAAATTTTTTCGGTTTAAATCTTGTTACATTTTTCATTTCATTACCATAACACCACATTATAGTATCTAATATTAAGTGAACATTGTCTAAGACTAGTCGTTAAAAAATAGTTAGTTGGTGTAAAACATGATCAAGAGTCTCTCCGCTTGAATAAAAAGTATGTGTATGAATATGATGCTCAACGAAACGTTGAATGTACACAAATTTGAAAAGAAAAAAAAAGTGTTGATCTGATTTTACTGGATGCAATATTTTAAGTCATACAATAAACATGATAATAAATTTGTTAGATATAATATAATATAAATTTTTTATATATATATATTAGTAATTAGTAATTTCTATAAAGTTGGATATACATATATATTCTTTCATAATAAGATATTTGACACAAATAAATATTTTTTCACAAATTAATTCACAAGCTACCGAACTTTTTAAACGGTCTTTAGATCAACACAAATTTTGTTCTCTACACACAATAAAATGAAATAAAAATAAATGATATATTTGAGCAATTTAATAAGTTTAAAATATTTTAACAAAAATCTTATATTGACATATTAATTCGTATATTTTTATTAGTTACATTTTTCATATTATAATAAAAAATTGTTCAGTCCATCGGCTTAAACAAAACACCCTCTTTTCATTGGCAACCTCCGCCCCAAACCCTACACCAGGGTTTTACAAAGAGATCTCGTGGCCCTTTCTCAAACGCACACACACACACACACACTAATAATGTCACCACAACCACCATAAACCACCACCCATTGCATCTTTTAATTATTTTAATGGATATAAAAAGACTTATAAAAATCCCCAAGATTTCATCTTTTAAAACACCCCCATTTCAAACCCAACAAACCCATTTCAATTCATCACCAAAAACACAACCCCATGTCACAAAATCCAATTTGAAGCATGAAGATTTGACAAAGTTTGTATCTTTATTACTTTCAAATACTTCTTTAGATAGTTATAAATGTAAAGATTTATTTAATCATTTATCCCCATATCATTTTGATACTTTGTTTTTCGATATTAGGTCTAGTGTTAAGCCTCGAACCGCTTTAAGTTTCTTTTATTACGGCTCGAATTCTTGTGGATTTAAGTTCACTGTTAAGTCTTATTGCTTGTTGATTCGTTTGTTGCTTGTTTCAAAACTTGATTCCCCTGCTAGGTTGCTTTTGATCCAATTAATTGATGCTAAGGTTTCGGTTTTAGTTAATGATAGTAAGAATAGACATATCGAGATTGCTACGGCGTTTGTTGATTTGCATTTTGCGTCTGAGGGTGATGGTGATGGTGATGGGGTTGGCGTTCGGACATTTGATTTGTTGGTTCATGTTTATTGTAGTCAGTTTAAAAGCTTTGGACTTGATCTTGCGTCGGATGTGGTTAGGTTAATGTCGGAAAAGGGTGTGTTTCCGTCTTTGAACACTTGTAATTTTCTTTTGAATTCTCTTGTTAACTTGAAGTTGCTTCAGAAAAGTCATGAAGTGTTTAGTATTTTGCGGAAAGGTGTGAAACCGGATGTTTTTTTGTTTACGACTGGGATTAAAGCCTTGTGTAAAGATGGGAGGATTAAAGATGCTATAAGTGTGTTATCGGAGATGGAAGAAGTTGGTGTTTTGCCCAATGTTGTTACGTATAATAATATCGTTCATGGTCTTTGCACGATACGGGATTTGGAAGAAGCTTTTAGGATAAAAGAGATAATGGTCAAGAAAGGTGTGACTCCTAGTCTTTTTACGTATAGTATGCTTATTAACGGTTTGTTGAAAATGGAAAAGTATGATGAAGCGGGTCGTGTTTTGATTGAGATGACAGCCAATGGGCTTGTTCCAAATGAGGTTGTTTATAACACGTTGATAAATGGATACTGTAAAATGGGTGACATGAAGAAGGCATTGGATTTTAGAGATGATATGTTATCAAAGGGATTGAATCCGAATTCAGTCACTTTCAACACCCTTGTAAAGGGTTTTTGTGGTACTAATAAAATGAATGAGGCTGAAAAGCTTCTAGAAGAGATGCTATCTTTTGGTTTGACGATAAACGCTGGTTCATTTACTTCTGTTATTCACTGGCTCTGTAAGTGTTCAAAAATGGAGTCTGCATTTCGTTTAGCTAATGAAATGTTGTTAAGAGATTTTAGGCCAAACGATAGTTTGCTGACAACAATAATTAGTGGGCTTTGTAAGCATGGTAAGCATTCAGAAGCAGTTCAACTTTGGTTTAAGCTACTTGAAAAAGATATTTCTCCAAATATTGTGACATCAAATGCTCTTATTCATGGTCTTTGTGAATCCGGGAATGTTGAGGAGGCGATAAAGATTCTTAAAGAGATGGTACATAGAAGGTTTAGTTTGGATAGAATTACATATAACACATTGATTTCATGGCATTGCAAAGAGGCAAGATTCGAGGAAGGTTTACAGTTAAGTGAAGAGATGGTGAAACAAGGTATTTCACCGGATAATATGACTTTCACTTCGCTTATAAATGGGCTATGCAAGAAGGGTAAGATGGATGAAGCTGTCTTGTTATTGAAAAAGTGTAAGTTTCAAGGTTTGACTCCTGATGTTTATACATATGGAGTATTGATCGAAGGGTTTTGTAAGAGTGATGAAATTCAAAAGGGTAAAAATTTGTTTAACGAGCTGATCAACAAGAAAATGGAAGTCAACTCTTTTATCTATAATACCCTTATCAGAGCATATTCCACAAGTGGTGATATAATGGAGGCTGTTAGATTTTTTAACGACATGAAAAGTAAAGGTATACAACCAACTTCAGTCACTTATTCTTCTTTAATTCATGGATATTCAAACAATGGATGTGTTGACGATGCAAAGATTCTTATTGATGAAATGAGGATGGATGGTCTATTACCAAATGTCGTGTGTTATACTGCGTTAATCAGTGGTTATTGTAAGACCGGGCAGATGGATAAAGTGGCCCTGACATTGCACGAAATGTCTTCGTATGGCATAAACCCTAATAAATTTACGTATACTGTCATGATTGATGGATATTGCAAACTTGGTCAAACCGAAATAGCTGTGAAGCTTCTTGGCGAGATGGAACAAAAGGGTGTTATTCCTGATGTTGTCACGTATAATGCACTTGCTAACGGGTTTTCAAAGGAAGGGAAGATTGAAGAAGCCCTCAGATTATTTGACAATATGTCTCAAAGGGGTGTAGATTTAGATGAAATAACATACACTAGTTTAATTGACGGATGGAGAAAGAAATCGGCTGTTGAAAATCAAGAATGATCGAAGACTCTAAAATGGTAGATCTCCAATTTTGTAGATGAGATTTTTAGACAGAGTTTGTAATTTACTTCATAAGTGGAATGGAAATATATACACACTTATTTTGTTACAACCCTCGATTTGAAACTTGTTTAGACTTTAGACAAGTTAATTGTTGATCATACGTAGGTTATAGCCTTTAACTGTAACCTGTTTATATGAATTGTACTTCTAAAACTATATTTGTGAATATAATATCGATTTCAATTGTATGTTTGTCATGTAAGATAAACAGGGTAAAAGGTTCTTTTATCTTCACAGGAAATTGACATTTGACCTCTGTTTGGTGGTGATAAATTTGCTACAGATTTGAGCATTTTCCTGTTTCTTGGTAAGTCATTTTCTAATGTTTCTAGCATATAAATGATCATGCATTTCTAGTCATTTGATTTGCTGATTTTCTTTTTAAGTATCTGATGTGATCTTTGCTATACAAACATGAAACGTATAATGTAGTTTCAATGGACTTGAGTTTATGCAGATTCATATAGATACATTGTAGTTTTTGAGGGATTCATTTCTAATATCCAAAGATATTATGCAGAACACAAATGCTACTGATCTTTATAAGTAGGGCAATATACACGTTCAGGAATTATTTTATGCAATCGTCTTAGTTTAATGAGCATTACGTATGGTAGATCTCATAAAATTTTCATCTAGTGTTCTACATCTTGGAAGGATTTGCACAAGTGAAGTAGTTTTTGGGATTGATTCTGTGTAGCAAGAGAAATGTACATGCATCTGCTTTACAGTATGAGATGTCTATGTATTCTAATTTAGCACCAGTTTTTTAAATGAACTTCTTTCTACCCATTTAACAGTTCATGCCGTTTGAAGATTCTACGTACAACAATATTGGATCCATGTTAATATTTTGTTGGAAGATGATAGTTTTTTTAATACATTTCTTTGTGTACCGCAGCAGACTTGGGTATATCAACATGGGAACATGTTGAGGTTCCTCTATCAAAGGTTGGGAAATGCTGCAGGGTTCATCTGAAGAGGCAAACCTTGTTCTGAGACTGTTGATACGTGAATTAGAAACTTCCATACCTAGTGTCTTTCTATATTTATTACTCCCTATGATTTATATTTTTACATATCCAGGTTTAAGCTACAATGGAATATAACGGAACCATGAAAGATCATTCAAGTCATACTCATACTGGAAGGACAAATAAATGGATATAACTGGGTGTGCTGGCTGATTTATATTAAGATTATCCATTTTGCGGGGAGTTCAATCAGGCGAGTATGTTGTTTGATTATAACTATAAGTATTAATGTATGCATGTTTTGGTTTTTTTTTTGTTCACATTTTCCCTTTCATGAGTCATTGATAATGAGGAATAGAATTGACTTAACTTTGAAAGTGTGTATAGTATGGATATCATGGCATTTTAGGAAAGTAATGCCATGGATAATTTGTAACACAAGTTCAGATAATTTGAAATAGCAGAATCAACACGGAACCGTGAGATTTTTTTTTATTTATTTTTTTTTTTTTTTTGAGATTCTGTTATTGAGATGTTTTCTTTGATCAATCATTTACCAATATTTTAAGAATTTTTTTCATATTTTGTGCACTGAACATGTTTTAAGACAGTGTTCAGCTATACCTTGAGAACATCATATTAGGTATATCTCTAAACGGCCAATTTTTTGTACATCGAAAATAGTTGAGATTGAAAGACAAATGGATAGACTCTTGTAAGCAAACCAGTTGGGAAGTCATTGATGCGTATGCTCCTTATTTCGGCTTAGATAGACTGTAAATAGATAGTTCTCTGAAGATCTTGAATTTATTCAAGGCATAAAGATTAGGAAAATGTATTGTTAGTGGTCGTGTAGGAAAAGAGACTGAGAAAGTAGAGATACTGAAATAGTTCATGGAGATCTGGGTACAATAATAGTCTTAAGAATTTAAGGAGAAGAAAACTTATGCTTTTACAATGCTTTGAAAAACAATAAGTAGAGCAAGGTGGTTGAGTGGAAAACACAAAGGAGTTTTCCTTTTCAGAAATAGAAAGTAGTAGAAAACTATAAAACGAGCTCCCAAAGTTTAGTTATAAATCTTATTTGAATGCATGTTTCATTCTTAATGATTGCCATGAAAACATTTCTGAAAAACACCCCCATTTTTCTACAATTAAACATGGCCTTATACTTTTATGTTTTCTCCCGGGTTACAATCTTTTGACAGTTTTTCGACATTTTTACTCACCTTTGCTCACTTTACCATCATTTGCTTACAGTGAATTAGCAAGTCTGCAATATCCAGTTGGTTTATTGTTTATTATCAGAGTTTTGACCAAACAAAAGCTGATTTCAGTAGTATTTCATTTGAATGTAATACAATTGCTCACTACTTTATTCCAGGCTTGTGTTCTTTGAGATACATGATCAAATTCACGGATTCAATCATGAAATTACTCCTGTTATCTGGAAGCATTAAAAACCTTATAGAGACTTGCAGATATTGATTTGCTTCCTTTCTGCTACATTGGCCTCTCAAATCTGAAAGTGGAGAAAGAGCTTCAGTTTTTCATTTTTTGTTATTGGAAAGGTAGACGAAGCACCATCAGACGTTCATAGCCATGCATTGAGCATAGACGAGTGGATAAATGTACGTGCCTGTTCCTTTTCTGAAATCATTCTTTCATGAAAAGCGTCTTTCAGATTCAGGCTCATGTGGTTGGTTAAGATTGTGAAATTTGAATGTAAACAAAAGTTGGGTACACATAAAGGTAATAATTTTACATAAATAGACTTATCTGCCTTCATACCATGCAAACCAAACTTAGCATGATTCTTGCTGAAACAATATATATACCAGCCAGAAAACACTTGGTAAAAGTTCGGAAATGAAAAAAGAAAGAAACTTAGGTGGCCAGTTGTAAAACAAGTAGTAGGTTCGGCTAATTTTAGTCAAACAGCCAATTCTTCTGCTGAAAAACCTGTTCTTCCTGTGGCGTATATGATATAAATATTTGTGCCTAATTGCCTAGTTTGGTGGATCTTTTTGAGCCTGTATTTCGTTATCCATAGATGGTTGATTGTTGAATCCTAGAATTGTTTTACTTAGATGATTGTAGAATAATTTGTGCAAATAGGAGTGTGGAAAACTGCAGATGCATTTGTGATTTCTGGGCAACGAGGAAGATTGGAGGAGCATGTGACATAACAATGGTTTTGGCCTTTATATAGTCTGATTATGCCAAATCTTGTAACTGAAATAGTCAACTAGTGTAATAGGTCCACAATAGATTTTCACTTGAGTTTATCATAAATATCGTATGGGGTGATTATGACGATTTTTCGGTTTTGAAATCTAATAATGTATATTGATGTGTTGTATGAATTTTGTAAATATTGTATCTTCAACCTCTAAAAAATGTTGTATCTATGATGATATATGCTCCTCCTTTCCTATTATACAAATTAAGCTCCATTTCGTAAACTTATCTTGTATTTTGAAGTTTGAACTTCTAGCTAATGCGACTATATCGACATGTAGCCATGAATGTGAGCACGAGTCCTAACTCTAACTAAGTGGCCGCGGTCATTGGCCGTTAAGATACGTGTTTGTCACTTTACAACTAATGTTTAGGTCACTATAACATACATGGAAAAAATGGGGTTAAACGACCCTTTGTGATAGCTTTTCAAAATAGGTTGAATTGAAAAAAGAAAATAGGTAATACTAAAAACAAAATAAATAGAACTTTTACATTTTATTATTTTTTTTACCTTTCAAAAAAAAAAAATATATATATATCTTGGTCTCTCTCCCGGAGTCCCGGTGTAGTCTCCCGGATTTGGAAATTTTGTTATTTTAAAATGTGTTTTAATGTCTGGTATTAATGTATGTTTACATTTTTTTTAACGGCCAACTAAGACAACATCGGATATTTCGTATGCGGCAGCCCAATGAGTAAAGATATGCACCAATGACGGAGCCCTTAGTCCACTTAACTTTACGTCCCCCGGAAAACCCATCCGCCCAAAAGCCTACTGGTGGTAAAACCTGGTCGCCCAAATGGTGGCTGAAGCCCAGCCGGTCTTCTTTCATCGAGCATGGTGCCGCAAAACAAATAGTGTAGACAGCAAGAATTGAACCCAGATCACTTAAACCACAGACCAATGCCTTAACCACTACACTTTTTAATCTTAGTCTTCAATCATTCAAAACCAAATTTATTTATTTATTTTTATCATATTGCCTCTAAAAAAATATTAAACATATAATAACACCTTAGTAATTTGAGACTAGATATTGTACATATAATGATATAATACATGATTAGGTAGTGTGTAGACAAAAATAATGATGTACATATCTCCGCCCATTTTGAAAGTATGAAATTAATTTAGTCGAAAAACTACAAGTTATTCTTCTTTTCATAGCACAAATTAAATATCCGATTAAGATGAAATAAAAAAGACCAAAAGAACAATAAACAATAAACAATATCTTAACGAATAACCAGCATCGTAGCTGATATTTATTGAAAGTTAAGACACTATATACAAGTATAAATACTAAAATGACACAAAACGAATAATCTAGATTAAAATTCGAATTTAAATGGTACCTTTTTTTTTTCCTACTATCATAATGACAAAAAAATGGATGAATTATATGGATATTTCGTTTGTGTTAGTTAACAAATATCGATCGAACTATCATTTAATTCACCCTATGAATATATGTTTATGGATTTCTCATCGACATCTCATACATTTATATTTTCATGTTACTCTCTTTTATATTTCAATTCAAAACTGTTATTTTCTTACTTTTTACTAAAACAAAATCATTTTGCTACTTATTTTAACCATTTCCAAAACAATATCAATTTTTCGAAAAACTCATTAACGTTAACGAATATCCATTAAACTTAGTAAAGTTTTCTTATGTTTCATTGATAATGAGAATATATTTATAACTTGAAAATAATTATAGATTGATGATTTAATATTACATAATATATTTTTAAATGTTTTTAAAAAGTTTATAATTGGAGATGGATGTCCGATCGTATTTCCTGATTAATAATAATAATAATTAACTAATATAACACATTTTTGTCGGAATCTTTTTAAAAGTAGTCTTTCTACCATCGGGTAAAAGTGTGATTGTTTACATCTTATCTTGTGTCTTTGACTGGGATTAAGTGTGGATGTTGTAGTAATTTCAAATCTAATATTTTAATCAGCTTTTGTACAAAAAGAGGGAAACAAAACAAAACATAATGAAGACTGCAGCTGCTTGCTACTTTTCATTTCCATGTAAAAATAAACAAATAAATAAATGATTATTTTCTCTTTCATTTTTATCTTATCAAAAACACATTCTCACATTCTTCACAATCATTATCATTCTCTCACAGGTATCAATTTCAACACATTATTATGTACTTCAATTTCAATATATATATATATATATATATAAACATATTTAATTTTTAATAATTTCATTAATTTAGCATTTTTAAACTGAGAATTGAATCAACTTTTTAGCTGTACGTTCATGTAAATCAGCTCTTAGCTTAATAAATTTTGTTAAATTGTAAGTATATACATGTTAATTTTGAGATTTTATATAATTTTCTATAGTTTAAGCAGCTTTTTATTAGTTATTAATTTTCTATAGTTTCTAGCTGCAGTATAGATACAGAAAGTGATATACATTGTTAATTGTCTAATTATATCATCAGTTATTAAATTTATAGATAGATTTTTTATGGAACGGCCTGTTTGGACTACATTGTCTTAACCGGACCTAGAGTGGCTTTCCATGAAAAAAAAAACCACCAGAACGCGTTAGCCAAGCTCGAACACACGTCTGGGGAAACACCCCCTGACTCAACCAGCTAGGCTGTAATCATTGTCAAATATACATTCATCTGTATGTTAGGAAATGGTCAAAGATATCCTGGTTAGGGTGCATACATATACATATATTAGTTAGTTAGTTGTGAATTAGGGGAAATTAAGATATAAAGACGATGAATGTAGCAAATTCATCTGGTTAGACTGCGTACATATACGATTTTTATTTTTATTTTTTAGTTTTATTTTTTGGGACATTATGAATATCATTTATCTTCAACAAGAAGTAAAATCATTAAAAGTAAAAAGTGGAAAATATATACTACGTAAAGTATTGCTGTATACTTTATTAATGTTCGTTATCTTCAACGATAAGTAAAAATTATTAAGTTTGGTTTGTAGCATTTACTTGTTTGGGAGCTAAAGTCAAAATAAATGTGTGTGATATGTTCGGTATCTATATCTATATATGTTTTGTAAAATTCAAAGTTTGATGGAATTTGGCAGTATGGCGGCTCAAAAGTCTTGTCGATGGAAATGTGTACTGATGGTCGGTTTACTGAGCATGGTGAAAACATATGGGTTTTATGTTAATATTACTTATCTCGAAAGTGCAGTGGAAAAAGGAGCTGGTAAGTTGACTTAAAACCGAATTCACAAAGTTAGTGTGTGTATTATTTGACATGTTTTGGGCAACGAAAATGATGATTTTCTACAGTTTGTTTGGACGGGAGCCCGCCTGCATATCATTGGGACGTGGGATTTGGTCTCGGAATCAACAACTGGTTAATTCACATTGAGGTTCGTTTCTCACTGCATCTTATGCGAAATTTAAGAGAGAATGTTATGGTACTCCATGTGTATAGTGTTTTTGTGCATTAGTTTGCTCATTCGATAAGCATTTCTGTTTAGAACTCTCGAGAAATAATTCGAATATGTTGATAGTTGTGATGATTTGGTTAATGTATTATACCTTTATGATTGTACTTAGAACTGACATTAGTTCTCTTCTGTAAATGTACACAAGGGAGGAGGATGGTGTAATAATGTCACTACTTGCCTCACACGTAGTAGAACCCGTTTAGGATCCTCAACCCTAATGGCGGAACAAGTTGCTTTCTCGGGGATTTTAAGTAAACAGCCACAGTACAACCCTGGTAATATATTTGTTTTGTCTTTAGTAAGATGTAATAGTAATAATTCAAATCTTTTTCATTATTAAGTGTTTTGATTTCTTTCCAGACTTTTATAATTGGAATAGGATCAAGGTCAGATACTGTGATGGTGCATCCTTTACTGGTGATATTGAAGAAGTCAATTCAGTAAGTCCTTGTATCGTGCTTGAAAATGAAATTACACAAAAATTACTTTTAGAAACTTCTATTTTGTTCTCTTAAGTATCTTTATAAGTTGCAATGTGAATGACTGGTTTCCTATTTTTGAGTTATTGTAGACAACTAAACTTCACTTTAGAGGGGCAAGAATATTCCTTGCGGTCATTGACGATTTGTTAGCCAAAGGAATGAGTAATGCCGAAAATGTATGATCCTTAATCTCTCTGCTACCTCCCTTATTGCACCCTGATGTTAGTTGTTTGCTTGATAGCTAGTAGAAATTTATGATAGGCCATTCTCTCTGGCTGCTCAGCTGGTGGATTGACCTCCATATTACACTGCGATAACTTTAAAGCACTCTTACCTCCAACTACCACCGTGAAATGTCTTGCCGATGCTGGTTATTTCATTAATTCGTAAGATTCAGCTCAAATCTCTTTCTTCTACCTTATTATTCTTCTTATTCGACATAGCCACATAATACGTTGTTCATAAACAGGCGGGATATTTTTGGAACAAGACGCCTTGAGGCCTTTTATGATGATGTAGTCAAGACACATGTACTCTCTTGCCCCTTTATAGCACTAGAAGCTCTTATCAATTTACAGTTACACTTGTAGCTTCGTTGAATTCCATGCCAGTAGTATGTTGATTATAGTTTCTTTCACCTAGTAACGCCTTTTTGTGCCTATTGTTTTCATTCTACTCATTTGTTCTTGAAGATCATCACCATCTAGAGCTATTCATATTGTCTTTCGGAATTTTAATCTGTTTTTACTTGGTTCTATTGTAGGGATCTGCCAAAAATTTGCCTCGATCTTGCACTTCCAAGATGAATAATAGTTTAGTAAGAAAGAATTTTTTGTAGCTTTCTGAAAAGCTATACTTCACTATCTAATCTTAGTTGTTATTTTATTTTTGCAGTGCCTTTTTCCTGAAAACATGATCCAAGAACTAGAAACACCAATTTTTCTAATAAACGCGGCCTATGATTCATGGCAGGTCAGAATCTTTCGCACTACAGGGTCCCATTGTTAGGTTTTCAGTGTTCAGCACATGATATAGAATGATGTTCATATGAAAAGACGACCATCCAATTAGAAGCTATTCTTCTCTGTAGTTTAGTTCAATATATCTTTTTGATGTTTGTCGTTAAATTTGGTCTACATTTCTACAGATAAAGAATGCATTGGCTCCAGGGGTTGTTGATCCCCATGGTACCTGGCACAATTGCAAAGCTGATATCGAGAGGTGTTCATCTTATCAAATTGAGATCATGCAAGGTCACTAATCTCCATAATTCTTCTGTTAGCTTCAGCTTCCTTCATATTTCATACCAAGTTCCAATTATTCTTTCTAGACCTTTTTTTTTTCTCTTAGTTTATTAAAAATTGTATACCAAGTTTTGGTGAGATACAAAGGAAATGTGTCTTGTTGGATTTCCATGTGCCCTTGCTACTTTACCATTGAAAAAGACAACTCCATTGGCATCTAGTAAAAGGTGGCAAGTTTTGACACCTTTGTTTTTAAATGGGTTGATCCGAGTTTTATCTCTATCGCGTAAAATGGGTAATTTAACCTCTTTTAGCTAAAGGGGAAATGTGGTCAAATGGGATGAAAGTCAACCAAAGTGTATAATGAACAGGCTCTCAAATCATTTTGTTCAAAAAATTAGATTTCTATTGTAATCATACAGTTTTTATTATCATTTTTTTTTTTACACTAATTGTTTATCAGAGTTAAAACTTTTAGGACAAAAATGTGTTTCCATCAACCTGACCTGCACGGCCTATCTTGACCCAATCCATCCACAATTTTCCACCTTTAGCTTCCTGTGAATAGAATTTAATCGTAAAGGTTAGGTATTGATACAGTTTTACGTTCACAGAATTCAGGATGGAGTTCTTAAGTGCATTGGATGGATTCTTTGGTACCTCTTCACCAAGAGGGATGTTCATCAACTCTTGCTATGCCCACTGCCAAACTGAAATGCAAGAGACATGGTTGATGAGTGATTCCCCCATGCTGAGTAATATGGTAAAGTGCTCCTGTTTGTCTCTTATTTCATTTCTTTCTTAAAACCAGTGATGAAAATTTCGATCCATTTGCTTATGAATTATTCGATTTGGGTTATTGTTTATTGCTAACGGCCAACTGGTCAAAGGTGCCAGGTCATCTAAACGGGAAATGAGACAGATGGGTTATAATTTCCAGACTGTTTTATTACTGCCTCATATAATGGTATTTTAAATCATAGTTAATCTGTAAACTATTTTTAGAAAATGCTTGCTAGTCAACCCAACCAAAACCATTATGGCCCTACTAAAAGCAACCAGTTATTCAGACTACCCAAGTCGCCCATTTTGCACCTGTGGTCAAAAGTTGATCATTATACCTTTGGAACTAACCAAAACCACAAAACTTACCACAGACGATTGGAGAAGCAGTTGGAAACTGGTTTTATGAGCGGAGTCCATTTGAAGAGATAGACTGCCCTTACCCCTGTGATAAAACCTGCCATAATCGTATATTTGGATAATAATCATCCACATTTGCATTCTTTGGAACGCCAATCACTCATTCACACAAAGCCTCGAAAACATGCAAGAAACCACGTGGTTGGTTTCTTGAGTTTGGACAGGTAATTGTAGCTGAAATTGAAGCTCAAGATGTCACCAAATCGATGTATACAAAGTGTGATTATTCTTTATTGATCATGTAATTTACATAGAAGATTCTTAGGAGGGACATTGTTGAAGGCAGCCTTTATTCATTTTGCAATCTTGTTTCATTGGGTAGTTGTTAATGGGCTATTTACATTGTTGAAGCCTTATTCAGTTAGGTAAATATACTAATACTAGTATTTTATTTATTATTCTGAATGGTCAAATTTTTCGGAGAATGTAACTGAATGAACGTCCCCCAAAAATAGAGTAAAATAATTGAAAATAATTTGAATTTCAATAATTTGCAAATTTGGTGATGTGGGGCATAGCTTATTATAGATGTCATGTCATGTTTATTTGGATACATAGAATAAAATTACAATATTTGATAGTTACATACATACGACAAACCTATTTAAACTTTGGGTTTTGCTAATGACAGCCCCTGTCATTAACGTGCATAAAATATTTGTATTTTTACCATAAAATTCAAGGGATGAGCTTTTGATATGGAAGGTATAAGTTTTTTATGCAAATTATTGACAGCCCTAAGGGCTGTCATTAGAAAAATTCTTAAACTTTATACACATAAAGATTTTACGATTTGAGATATTTCCAAGTACTTAACAATATTTATTACCCCTTATAAAATATTTAATTCGTTTTAAGTTCTTTCAACATTGCTCATGGAGAATGTAACATCCTAAACATTTTCCCTCATACCATTGACCGTACCGTTAGTCAACATTTGTTTTTCTGTTGGGTCGTTGTGTGCTATAATGTTAGATGATTAATGTGGCGTATAACTAATGTTATATGAGGCTATATGTGTTTAAATGTAAATGAAAAATGTGACATACAATATTATTTAGTTCATGTAACTTGATAGTTTTATTATTTGATTTTAATGGGACACGGTATTCTAACTTGTTAGAATTCATTAAGCATGGTTTGTTAAATCACATACTAGGATCATTGGGTTTTAATATTTAGAGTGCAATGAGATATTTATGTCGTATAGTGTGTTTGACTATTTCATTCATACAACTAAGGGTAATCGAGACTAAAAGGAGCTAGATTAAAGCTTTTGGCCAACTTTTGGATGATAACAAATATTCAAGTAAATATAAATCGATTATAGTGAAGAACCATATAAATAAAGAGAGAAACTAAATGTGTCAAGGAGGGAAGGTTAAAGGATGCAATATGTAATTAAATTAAACATAATGAAATATATTATAGTTATGAGTAGGTTTCACCACGTTAAAAATATCAAACGACCGATGTTAGGGTTTGACGGGTATCACTTGTGCGGCTATACAAAGATGGAGGAAGTTAAAGAGAGACAAGCAAAATGATGATAGATAGAAGTTTTCTATGATGTGGTCTCTGTCCTATAACCACTCATTAGTCATTTGTAAACCCAGAATTCACACATCGTCATAACATATTGAGAGTAAATGGGGTCAGAGCGATAGGGAGAGATCCATCGTGGTGGTTCTTGTTTTATGCTTTCTCGTTAAACACCTGCTCGTAAGGGATGAAACAAAGGACACATATATGTAAGTTGTTGTGGGCACTGTCTTGTCGAGAATGGCGATGGAGGAGCCGTCAAACATCACGTTTGCAAGGACGACAAGGTGACACTACACGTAGAACACGAACAGGTAATCATTTGCACTAAAATGGAACACTAACCTACGATAGAAAAAGTGAAGTAATTATTCAGCATTATGGTCGGCGTAATGGGTTTTGGGGCTTCCTGTGGTTGTCTGTAATGGCGTCAATCAATAGCCAAAAATCTATTTTAGAAGTAGAGAAACTTATAAGAAAGTAGTCATCATGAACACGTGTTCAAGTTCTTCGGTTACTAGTATTTTTATTGTTTTCCCATCTCAAGTATAATGGTTAGATTTACTAATGATTGGCTAGTGATGTTATCAATTAATTAACCAACCAATAGGAAAGTGTCTTTTATGTAATGGGATGGTGGGGAAATATTTATAAGAATTCATGGTCATGATCAAATTGTAAAGTTGTCTTTTATAATTATTTACAATAGCTATGTGTTATGTCTAGCATATAATTATAAATAAATATGTTATAAGTCTAGATATCAAGGTAGTAACTAGTCCTAATAGATCGACAAGCTAGATGCTAGACCATACTTATCTATGGACGTTTGGTTGTTGTTATTAATATCAGTGTCTTTATCTATATAATTGTTTAGGTATTCGGGCATTCAAGAATTAACAAGTTAAGTTGTGTGTGAAGCCCGTTGAGGTAAGATAACTTATTTTTGACACACGAGGAACACAACAAAACTTAGATTTGATAATTAATCCCCATTTTATGAAGTTAAATCTATCTCATGCTTATGTTGGGTATGTGATGTATGTGGGAGGCTAATTGGGGTATTGTTTATGTATGTCTACGTAGTTATGAGCTTAATTGCTATGTTGGTGCTTTATGTAGCTTGT
The DNA here is from genome assembly GCA_028566075.1 of Solidago caesia. Classification (NCBI taxonomy): domain Eukaryota; kingdom Viridiplantae; phylum Streptophyta; class Magnoliopsida; order Asterales; family Asteraceae; genus Solidago; species Solidago caesia. The sequence goes on from JAOXNX010000028.1 coordinate 18,152,667, forward strand.
GTTTGTGTTGTGATTGATTTATGTGGACTTGTACACATAGTACACTAGACATGATTTAAGTTGCCATGTCACGTGCACGTTAAGGGCCCTAATGTTGA
>JAOXNX010000028.1:18154333-18165465 GCA_028566075.1 Solidago caesia
CACATTAGCTTGAAACCGTGGTCCAAGCGGGATTACTAACTGTTTATTGTCATCAACCACATAACTGAACCAGTCTGCTGTAGAAGACTTTTGATGTTTCAGATTCTTAACCTGATTTGGCTTCTTCATGCTTGAAGAATTGAGAAACTGTCACAACACAGTGAGTCACAATATAGCCCTTAAAGTGAACTCACTGTTCAAGGATACCCACCTGATTGTATGAAAAGATAATACAAATCTTATTTAGCAATGATAGAGTAAATAAAAATTAAAAATTTTTTTTGAGGGGGGGAAGCAAAGTTTCATAAATACAAAGCACAGGTTTGCTAAAAATGAACATTTCAATGAGTCCAGATATAGATATTGATATTTACAAACAAGAAATATATTGCCTTTACACGATAATATGGTCGAAATGTAACATAATGTTTTCATACAGCATTTGTATGGATTTGGATCTCCATATTTGATGCTCAGTTGGTAAGTCGAAACTATAAAGATAAATTGACTAATCAATAATGCTTAGAGAATGACACTAATTATTTCCAAAATGACGCAAGTTATTTCTAGATAAATGTTTATTCTCTCTATATTGATCTTCCATTTTGCAAATCTCAGTGCACCAAGAAATCTGTAGCATCTCCATTTTTCATATTGGTGCATTCCCGCAAAGTATCAACCAACAAACAGCATAAAACCGAATTTTAGAAGTAAGAGAAGGTGAAAAAGATAAAGGAAAGATCTTAAGAAACAAGTATTGCTGTTGGTAATTATGATGATTGTGATTGAGCTAATGTTGTAGATGAGCAAATAGAATTGGTAATCGGCACAACCACATCCAATCATGCAGCTATGAGAGAATTCTTCACGACATGCCAAACTAGAGAGTTAGGTAACTTGAAGATGACAAATAACAGATAAAAACCAAAACAAAAATCAAAACCTATAATCTATCAACCATTAATCCGGGAGCATCATGCCAAAATTCTAGATGCGGCATGCACCTTCAAAATGCTGTACACCTTGAGCCCTGATGTGTAGATACTGCGACCAGAACCTATAGTTTTCAATCATGTTGCAGCTTAAACTATAAATGCTTATCTGGTTAGCTTTATTATTCCTAAGATTATTCATCTGAATTCTTAGTTGGCCTCACAATTGCAGATTATACCAGCTTATTCAAGAGGACATTTCTTTCACGAATTTCTATGGTATCAGAGCAATAAGCACTTCGCTCTTATAATCCCTCTTCCCTCGATAGCTTATTTGAGTTTTTATGAAATCTTGTCACCTTTGCTCAGGCTAATCATGGCCAACGGAAAGAATCAAACAAATATAACTAGTGCAATGAACCAACCAACCCGCTCACAGCCATCTATAAGCAGATGGACTTATTAGTCAGCGCTAATTCCTTCCTTACAACAACAGTACCCAATGTACATGGTATGGGTGAGGTAAAATGTAGACAGTCATGCCCCTAGCCAGAGGTAGCAAGACTACAGAAAGAACTCCGGATTATAAAGTATCATGCATAGATTATGCAAAGGGGAAGTCAAAAATATGATGTTGTGTTTGAAGATAGGATGGTGGCAGTACAAATAGAACATATTTTATGGATGAAAAATACGTCACGACATTAATAAGCAAGTGCATAATTAAACCTTTGGTTGCCAAACTCGTACAAACTTTTGAGAATGCAGATATAGTACACAAAACAGAGCTATAACTAGGCCCCATAATTAAAAAAACAAAAAATCAAGCCCACACAAACACATGATTTTTAACATGAAATACCTCTAAGATGAGAGTAAAAACCACGGGACTCTTAATCCCCCTTAAATTCTATGACCAACAGGAGGACTATGATGATAAGTTTTCACTAGATAAAAACTAGAGGCATAAATAAGGGATTAAGGCCTGAAATGCCAATGTACTTTCCTTTTTATACACAGTTGCACCATGAACTTTTTTATTGATCTAGTTGCGCAATGAACTTTCAAAACTTGTTCACATATTCACATCGTACTTTATTATTACCATCAAACTTTCAAAATTGTTCAAATATGGTCATTAAACTGTCATAATTTTTATATGATTATTAGAAAATTTAAAATTTGATAACCATATGTGAACAAATATTGAAAGTTCACGGCCATTTTTAAGCAATAATTGAAAAATTGATGATAATAATAAATTAAGTTATGCATATGTGAACAAATTTTGAAAGTTCGTTGGGCAGCCAATAAAAAAATTTCATTATGCAATTGTGTACAAAAATGAAAGTACGTTGGCATTTCAGGCCTTAATCTCCATAAATAAACATCAAACTCAAACATCAACGTGTATGGAACCACATTAAAGATAGAGGAAGAAATCTCACCCAAAACTGCTAACTATCCAGGCCACGAATAATGACTTCTGGACCTCCAAAATCAATCTCCACAGATGAAAACGTCGACTCAGATGCTAAGAATCCTCTGTCCAAAAAAAAAGAAAGATCCAACCGTTAAATCACCTGGATATGGCAGATTGGTGGTGTTGGTATTCAAAACCCGGAAAAAAGATATATCTCATTCTCTTTTTTTTTTCTACTTGGTAAGAATTAGAGTAAATTACATAAACCGGTCCTTGTGGTCTGTTCATTTTTTCAATATCCATCCCTCATTGGAAATGTTTGCATAAACCATCCCTATAAAGGTAAACTAATGACATAAACCATCCTCATCCAACTTAAATGACTAAATTACCCTTTTTTTCTCAATATTTTACACTATTCAACGAGGAATAGATAGTGAAAAAATGAACAGACCACAGAGATGGTTTATGTAATTTACTCCTTTTTTTGTATCTATAAATATTTAAATTGAATATGTAATAGGTTGAATTACAAATTTGATAAATTTATGCCCAATAGGATACTTATTGTTTATATCTTTTTAAGTAATGTAACTAGCGAGGGATGAGTAATGTCTAAGCCATCATTATGATTTTGTAGTTTGCCACTTAGATCATGTTATGTGAACAATATATGCTTATAAATGTGCAAATTATTTATGCATCTTATAACAATTTCACATAGCACCGAGGGCTATGTTTATCATTTCCGATTGAAAATCATAAGTTATTAAATATTTTGGTAATCAAACAAAACTTAAGAATGACATGCCAAAAAACTCAAGCTCAAGCTACTTTATCATAAACTCCTATAAATTACACGCTAAACATACATGTAAAACTAATAAAAACATTCATAAAAAGTTGACTCTATGATTTAAGTAGCAAACACACTACAAAATCACAATAATGGCTTAAATAATACTCATCACTCGCTAGCTAAATTACTTAAAAAGAAATAAACAAGAAGTATCTTATGGGGCATAAATTTATCAAAAATCAAGCCAAATTCGTAATTCAACCTATAACATATTCAATTCAAATATTTATAAATACAAAAACATTTAAAAAAAAAAAAAATAAGAAGAGTAAATTACATAAACCGTCCCTATGGTATGTTCATTTTTTCACTATCCATCCCTCGTTAGATAATATAAAATACTGAAAGAGGGGTAATTTAGTCATTTAAGTTGGATGATGGACGGTTTATGTCATTAGTTTACCCCTATAGGGATGGTTAATGCAAACATTTCCAATGAGGGATGGATAGTGAAAAAATGAACAGACCACAGGGACGGTTTACGTAATTTACTCTAAATTTTATCTAATTCATTCAAAATGTTTTATCTTAAGAACCGTACATCGTTAGACCAAAAAAATTATATGGGTAGTCTTAAAATTTCGTCCTCTTTCATTAGAAAAGTGACTCGATATACTTTTGATGACTTTTTAATTTTCATTTTTTTTGTGTTATTTACACATGTGCAAGTTATATACCTTACACATGTGAAATTAAGATATCTAAATAAAATTAGTTTGTTACACATGTGCAAGTTAGCTATACCGCCGGCCGCCACTGGAAACTGTGATTCGAAGCGGGTTTCGCCCTTAAGGACATTAATAAAGGGTATAGGTCATAGGGGGTGATAGGTCATAGAGGGTGATAGGTCACTGGGGGTGATTGGTGGGGTGATCTACCTGACAGACTCCGCCCTTAGTCGCTATGCCTTCGCTATGGACTGACGGGCTCCACCATGGCTCCGCCATGGATTGACCGGCTTCGCTCTTAGCCGATATTGCTGTGCAGATATGATCATTTAGTAATTTACATGTGAAAGTAAAGGTTTTACACATGTGTAAATATATACAAGTACAAACAAAAAAAAATTAAAATTAAAAAGTCGTCAAAAGTATATCGGATGACCTCTCCAATGAAAAAGGTCGAAATTTTAAAACTACCTATATAATTTTTATAATTTATCGATATACGGTTTTTAAGATAAAATATTTTAAATAAATTAGATAAAACTTATGATTTATCAAGATTAGGGGTCAGAATCTGTTCTCGCATTTTTTTTAGGGTTCTTAAATAATTGTTCCCTATTATTATATATGTTTACAATTATTTATTTATTTACCTAACACAAATAACTTTAATTCTATACTTAAACTAGATGCCGGCCTAACACATATAACCAAGTAAAAACACTCTTATCATTAGTATAAATAAATTAAAGAAAATAATAAATCATTCTAACGTATCCTCTTAATAATACTTTTAATGTCATGACTTCTTTTCAAGTATAACTTATTAACTTATTTTTCTAATTTCATTTTTTAAATTTATCTAATATCATTATTACATTGTTATTAAAAGAATTATTAAAAAGATGTATGATTTTTAATAAATTAATGAACATACACCAATATATATACGTAAAAATGTTCTTATGTTTTTATATAGAGTTTAGTGTCCCTGAATGTAATGAACTATGCATGAATGTTTATGTTGTGTAATGAACTACTCGGGTGTTTATTGTATGTAATGAACTTTCAAATCTCGGTTATTGGATGTACCAAGGTATACGTAGCCACCATATAAGCCGTCATGTCCAATGTCACGTTGTCAGTTTGCAAGTTTTTTATGGGTCGGGTATATACAATAACCGGGATTTGAAAGTTTATTACATATAATAAACACCCAAATAATTCATTACACAACATAAACATTAATAAACATTCATGTATAGTTTATTACAGTAAGAGACACTAAACTCTTTTATATATACACGTAAAAATGTTCAAATGTGTAAATTATCTACATTTGTAAGATTGTAGCAGTCTAGCAGACCGTTGCTTGTCTTAAATAAAAGTTTGCAATAATAATAAATAATACTAGTAATAATTTAAGATGGTGTTGTCCAGCTGTGCATGTTCTTATGTTTTTGACTTTATTTGATACATGGTCCTTCCTCGAATCCTTGTCGGTGATTAATACTATACTACATTTACGCGTGAATGTGAAGCTTCGATCCGGCCACCATTCTTATTTAAGCTAGCTCTTGGTGTAAAAAGATTGAGCCATCTTATAACTTGGTCACTAAAATAAAAGCTAGCTCTCTCTAATTATTACTCGTATTTTCTAGTCAGAAACTAAAAAATTACTGCTGTTCATTTATCTATATCATCAGGTATGAAATATATATGAAAGGTTTATTTCATTGTTTTGTACTAGCTTGGCTTAGATCTTCAATGATGTATATATATGTATGTGGTTTGTACTAGATTAGCTTAGATATAGTTAGATTTTCAATCATCAGTGTGTGTGCCGCCAAGCAGCTTTGCAGGGTAGCTAGCTTGAGAGGAAAAATTCCTCTACGGGATTAAGGGGTTCCCGGGCAATTACCCTTTTTTTTTTGTGTGTGTGTTCATGTGGATGATCTTTAACTTGTTACTTTTGATGGTAAATTTATACCAGAGTTGTAGACATTTACTTCATGTAAATCCTGAACTTTATAGAGTTTTTGTGACTAAATGAAGGTTGATAACTGGCAACCCAATCCAGCCCACAACCGACACCTATCCATAAAGCGGGGTATGCCTGGCTCACTATATGCGGTTGTAGTTATGGGGTGTCCAGACTCGAATGCGAGACCTTGTGCTATATTTGTGGCAAAGATGTCCCTAACCAATAACCATTACCATGTAAACTACATATAACTTTATAGAGTTATAATTTAATCAAGATAAGAAAACATTCAAAACCATTTAGATTTTGTGTGTGTGTGTGTGTGTGTCGGTGTGTGACTTTGAGTTGATCACGTGGATGGTTTTTATTTTTATCTTTTACATTTATAGTAAATTTATGCAGACAGTACTGTTAAATCTGAACTAATTTATAGAGTTGTATATATATTTTGAACAAGCTAGCTAGATGGATAAACATTAAAACTCATATAGATTTTCTGTATCTTAAAATCATCTTTGATAATGACAATTAAAGTATTACTATAAGATTTTTGGTTTTAAAATAATGGCTTCAGTGATCTCAGAAGTCAAGTTTTTAGTTAAATATATGTGGGTGCATGTCATTTTTAGAAAAGGACTTGTTTGGTAGCTAGCAAAAAAACATATTATAGGGTGTATATATGCTCTATAAATTCCATTTCTGATTTTCGAGTTTATTTAATTGAATTATATATATTTGTATTGAAATATATATTTAGATAATTGAAGCATGATGAATAAAGGTGGAGGTAGATGGCTATGTATAATCTTTGTGGGATTATTAAGCTTGTTAAGTATTGAAGCTTATGAGGTTGGACTCACTTTTCTTACCAGTGCTATTGCTAAAGGAGCTGGTAAGCTAGCTTCCTTCTTTATTCATGGAATAAACGAAATAATGTTAGTATGTAACAGGTTTTCGGTCTTAATTTCGATATGATGTTGAATTGAAATTTGTGATTGTTTTCAGTGTGTTTGGATGGAAGTGCACCCGCTTATCATATAGACAAGGGATTCGGTGCAGGAGTCGACAACTGGTTGGTTTTCTTCGAGGTTAGTCTCTCATTTCTAATTATGATCAATACAAGATGTTCATGAATTGATTTATTTATGTGTAGATTCGATATACAAAATACACATATATGTTTGAAGGCCCTATTTCTAAATCACTGGAAACATGATAAGTTTAGATATATGTACACAAAATTGCATACTCTTGATGTGTATCAATTTATTGTTTGACGTACAAATCACATCCCATATGAAAATTGTTCATGAAAATTTCTCACTTATCGCGCATTTTTATTTAAATATCAGGGAGGAGGTTGGTGCAACAATGCCACAAGCTGCCTTACCCGTAAAGATACACGTTTAGGTTCCTCCAAGAAAATGTTGACAACGGAGACCTTCTCAGGGATGTTTCACAACAAGCCAAAATATAACCCTGGTATGCCTTTGATCTATCTTTTTAGTTAACTAAAAATGCTACAAGCGTTTGCTTTCTTATACTTTTGACTTTGCTTCTAGATTTTTATAACTGGAATAGGCTAAAGGTTCGGTATTGTGATGGAGCTTCTTTTACTGGCGATGTGGAAGCAGTCGATCCTGTAAGTTCAAATTTTAGAACAAATCTTGAAGTTGATTGTATTTTTTCGCTCCTAGCACATGTTTCAGTTTCAATCCATTTTGGGCATATGGGTTGATGTTTGGGTTATTTTATTTTCTTTCAACAAGTAAAAAAATTGGCTATAATGGGTCGAAAGTTGCTCAAAATATACATAAAATTTTGTAAAACCTCTTTATTTTCATTTTTTTTTTAAAAAGGGATAACTTAAATGCTTATAGCAGCATTTAGTTACATGCATCTCTCCTCACATTTTAAAATTACTTTTTTTTTGTATTTAATCATGTGAATGAAATTGATGTGAGAGAAGCTAGAAGCATTTAAGTTTTTCCCTTAAAAAAAACATATTAATGTAATAATAGTGTTTGTAATTATATTAAGCACAATTTATATATATATAAACCAAAAGTGTTCGTAGGTTGGCCGACCCGTAATACTAGAAAGTACCAATTTTGGCCCGTCACCCAACTGTCCGCATCCGCCTCAGCCTCACCCATGTTGCCACCTCTAGTAATCAATAACATTTTCCTTTTTCTGTTTCTTAGAAAACCAATCTTCACTACAGAGGAGCAAGGATTTTCCGTGCTGTTATTGACGATTTGTTAGAAAAGGGGATGAAGAACGCTAAGAATGTATGCTCATACTTCCGTTGTTAACCAGTTATCTACCCATCATGTATATTTATTGTGATTTTAACAACTGCATTATTTTCAACTTTTACATTACAGGCCATACTTGCTGGTTGTTCAGCTGGTGGACTGACTTCCATATTGCAGTGCGATAATTTTAGATCACTTTTACCCGCAACCACTAAAGTGAAATGCCTTTCCGATGCTGGGTTTTTCATTAATGGGTAAGCTTCTCTTTTCATATGTTTATTTCATGTTTTTCCCCGTGTTTTCAATGTATCACAAGTTTATATTAATTTTCCATAAACAGGAAGACGATTTTAGGAACAAGTCACATTGAAGGCTTCTATGCTGATGTTGTTAAGACACATGTACCTTCTAATCCCTTTTTTCATTTTTTTTTAGTAGCATCTTTAATTTATCATCATATTTATTTGTCATCAAACTTTCTGATTTTTATAACCGTCATTATGTAGGGATCGGATAAAGTTTTGTCTCCCGCTTGCTTAGCGAAAATGAGTCCTGGTTTGGTAAGAGCTAAATTAACGAAAACTCCTTCAAAAGTTTGTTTTATTATTTATCAAAATGTAACATCTCTTTTGGCTTTGGCAGTGCTTTTTCCCACAAAACATGGTGGAATTCATCAAGACACCAATTTTCTTGATAAATGCGGCCTATGATTCATGGCAGGTTAGCTAAACTTCATATAAACTGCAGCGGCTTTTACAGTAGGTGACTTTTTGCATTTATTCAATTTAACAGTAACGTTTTGTCTATATATCTACAGGTAAAGAATATATTGGCTCCAGGAGTTGCTGATCGCAAAGGCACATGGCGTGAATGTAAACTTGATATAACAAAGTGTTCAGCTGCTCAACTCAACGTCTTGCAAGGTACACTCTTTTCTCTTTTGATATATTTAGGCTGCAAAATAGTCAGGTTTGCTAACAGATCAAAACAGGCAGGGTTGACCCATAAACATTTCATGTCGATTTTTTTTATATATATTTCCATAGACAGTTAATGCATTCATTATGATACAAAGACAATCTAAAGCTTTGATTAAAATGGTTTAGGAGTGAGTCTGAAGTGATACTGATGTTTTGGTTAAATTTTGCAGGGTACAGACAGGAGTTCTTAAAGGCACTGACTGGATTCGGTAACTCTCCTTCCAGGGGAATGTTCATCAACTCTTGCTATGCCCACTGCCAAACGGGAATTCAAGAAACATGGTTGAGAAATGATTCGCCATTGTTAGGCAACACGGTAAATTCATCTTCTCTTTTACTAGTACTTTCACACGTCGTTGAACAAACTTTGCATTATAGTTTATAACGTTTTATTTAAGGTAGATGGAAACATAGGTCTTGTTTCATATTTGGATCTAATGTTCTTTCTATGCGTTAAAAATTTCGTCAGCCAATTGCAAAAGCAGTCGGTGACTGGTACTATGAACGGGCAGCATTTCAAAAGATAGACTGTCCATACCCATGTGACAAAACTTGCCACAATCGTGTTTTTGATTAGAATTATGTATCATCAAGATGGTCAGTTCTCAAGAACATCCGCCATGAAAGTTAATCTATGAAAACGAGATATCTAAGTACGTTTCACTACACATTCTTTGATGCGGGTTTCAAGCTGGTATTAGAGATGGATGGGTTGCAGACGTCAAAAGGCCGGGTTCCCATATGATGAGGAAATCTGGTTTCAACTATAGTTATGCAAAATTTGTAAAATGTATTCTTATGAAATAAGAGAAGATCACCAATATGTTTCTTTCTGTTGGTGTATTCCTTTGTTCATTTGGATTATTGTAATCAATAAATGTGGTTCTTTTATAATATAATTTAATGTTATATAAAGGTCTTCTTTGGTCATGTTTGATCTCAAGACTTTGGATTATAATCTTTTATGAAGGAGAAATTGGCAGCTTGAAAGGAGTCAATGTCTCTTTGTAAAAACATTAATAATACCTAATTAATCTGTTAAAGTTTAAAAGTTAAGATAAAAATATATGTTTTGAAATGAGCAGCATATGTAACAATAACGATATAAAAAGATCTTCGAGAAGATTACAAATGATATGGATTATAATATAATATAGCATGATACCCGCGCGTTGCGGCGGATACAATGGGTTTTAGATGGGACAATTTTTCCAGAATGGGAGAACAGAGGCGATTTTTTTATTTAGTTAGATAATGATAATGTATTGGGGTAGATGAAAATGTGTCTTAGTGTTTATACACAATATGGAATTGATATAGATGACACAATATAACCAATTATGGTACCAATTTTACCGTAAATAGGTTGCTAATTTGTTCCTAGAATCATGGGATTGATATATGCTAACTATGTGGAATGGAATTAATATAATGGTGAAAATAATGGCCGCCAAAATAAGGGTAGTTTAGACTTTTTGCATCTCTAAAAAATGTAACATTCAACAGGGGTTGTAATTTTCAATAGGGAATACAGATAATATAATATAATATAGGAAATTTTTTGAAAAACGTAATATTTTTACATAAATTTCTTATTTAAAGGAACATATAATATTTCTAACAGATAAGTTTATAAATTAGAAAAAAAAAAAAAAAGTAATATTTTTCTTTTTAACAACACTAAATTTGTTTCCTCAATTGAAAAATTTTTGGATTATTTTTTAAAAAACATTTTGGGTATTATGTTATTTGAAAAAAAAAAAAAACTATCGAAATTATATTACTTTTTTCTAATTAAAATTTTAATTTGTTTTTTCAAACATTTTTTTGTTGAATCAGAAAATATAACTCCCACACAAATACACAATTACACAAATCTCAATGTTTCTGGACCAACTTCAACGTACATAAATAGACCAAAAAACAGATACAACGTGCATATGCACTGCACTACGGTGTCAAAAATAACCGATTAACCGAACCGAACCGATTTGTAACCGATAACCGAACCGGTTATTAACCGAAATAGTA
>JAOXNX010000028.1:18181146-18194085 GCA_028566075.1 Solidago caesia
GATTTGTCTTCTTGTTGTTTTGCCATTTTGGGTGAAAGAGAGTCTTGGGCGTGCACTTACACATTCTTGGATTTATCTCAAAGAGGATACAACAGATCACATGTTCTGTTGATCCTCTGTCTTCAGATCAGACTTCAACTTTCACTTTCCCGCATATTTTCAACATCCAAATATGCGGATAAGATCAACACATTATCTTCAAAATGGCTCGCTGAAGACTCGCTGAGAACCCATCTCAGCGACAAAGTCTTGTCGGCGAATCCTGGTCCTAACACAACGGTTGATGCCTATTGATCTTTTATTTTATGTTATTTAGTTTAATTAAAAATCGTGACAACCCCCAACTGCTAGAATTATATATATATATATATATATATATATATATTTTAATTCCGTGTACATGCCGAACTATACAAGACTTACCAACTCACTATACTACATATGAACGAGTCCACTGTCCGTGAGTGTGTGTTGTAGTCGGACAGTATTTTCTTGTACTTATAAATATAAAATCTCTTGTCCTACACATCACAAGGCGTGTTTAGACTCCTTTGGGGAGCATGTGGTACACTGTAGAGAGCTCCCATGGTTTAAATACCGACATGATTTAGTTAGGGATGTTCTGTTTGACATTTTCAAGCGTGCTGAGATTTTTGCTAAGAAAGAAGCACCGATGAATTTCTTGACCGAGCCGTTGGAAAGAGGATCAACATTCAGACCAGCTGACGTTTTTGTCTTTGGATAGGTGGGGGGAAAACATGCGTGTGTGGATCTAACAGGGGTCTCCCCTCTCATAGGCTTAGGGTGCATTACCTTCACGGCAGGTAATGCTGCTTTAAAAGCTGCTTCATGCAAGGTCGCCAGACACGAGAAGGCGTGTCTTGACAACCAACACGTGTTTATACCATTTGCATTTGATACCTTTGATTTTCTCGCATCTGAGGCCGTTGAGCTGCTTGGCAGGGTCCAACGGGTTACACACATTAACGTTATGGTGCCATGATCCGTGAATGTAGTTTTTAAACGTCTTGGGTTTACTATACAAAAGTGATTAACGGTCTATCTTGTTGCAAGTTTGCCTTCTATGTCCATGTAAAATATTATAATTATGATCTATATATTATTTTTTGTATCTAAAAAAAAATGTTTAGTATATTCATAGCTACTATTTTTCAAAGAAAACAACCGCCTTGATATATTAAGAACATGAACCTACAAACTGTTGGGATCAAGTACTAGCTATCCTGAGAGGTCCGTCGGCCGTGTAGTGTTGGACTTCAATTCTTCATCTTCTTTACCTTCGGAACCGCCCTCACCAGCTTCTACATCGCCGAGCAACTGCAAGGTTATACCTAATGCCTCATCTAAAGTCGAAAAAATTGTACGGATAGGATATTTTTGAAGGGTCATGGTGTTTCTAAGAACTTTGCTTAAAATTTTTGTAAAACTAGGAAGACCGGTGTCTACAACACCGGCCTTGTACAAATCACTGAAGTCCGGCGTCTACAACACCGGTCTTCGCATACATGTCGAGCCGGCTTTAAGATACAACACCGGTCTTCGCATACGTTTCGAGCCTTTTCAATTCTTAAAGCCAGGTATCTTTGGTTTGTCTTAAAGCCAGCTCGACATGTATGCGAAGACCGGTGTTGTAAACGCCAGGCTTCAGTGATTTGTACAAGGCCGGTTTGTAGACACCTGTCTTCCTAGTTTTACAAAAATTTTAACCAAAGTTCCTAGAAACATCATAACCCTCCAAAAATATACCACCCATACAATTTTTTCTCCAAAGTCACTATTTTCAACTTAATTGTATCTTTAGAAACCCTCTCACCGGTATTAACATCAATCACCAACTCAGCGCGCAATAGTTTCAATCTTGTTCACACCTCTTTTCACCCAGTAATTCTACTTATAACTAACAACCAAATCGATCCTAAAACTTACAAGCTTCCCCGTTGTGTTATTTTTTTTATGACCACCTTAGATGGCATCCCAATAAGCGTTCTAATATGTTTAGCGTTGGCATTACCTTGGAAAAATGATGTCAATGTGTAATCCCAGATGTATTTTTGATAAGGGGGTAATAAGAGATCACTATGCTGAAAGGATCAACATACTAACGCTTTTATAAGTTAACTCTATCAACCATTTTCATGTTCAAATATATAATCGCCTAATAGTAAAGGTCAAGTCACAACTTATGGTTTAAGTCTAGGTATTCCTCTACCACATCGGAACACCTAAATCCCTTAAACCTCGGCTCTGATACCTACTTGAAACGACTCAACCAAAAACGCCAAGAATTTTTTTTTTTTTTAAAGACCCAGTGGCTCACGGCGCGACCAAGAGATCACGCGACGCAATATAGATCGAAAACAAGCCTCGCGGCGCGACCAATAAGGCTCGCGTCGCAATAAAAACTACTCATCAAAAACTTTCTCGGAAATGGACACGACTCGCGACGCGACGGACTCAGATCGCGGCGCGATCTGCTGCTGAATTGCCAAAATCACTCATTTTAACACTTGACTCTAAACACAAATAATCCATAACAATTCAACCTTCCATCTGAACTTGTAACATGACAATTATGTGAAATACCATGATAAAACTTTCCTTTCATATAACCATCCAAAAATTTACATTTTTATTACTAACGGGTCGCTTACCCGACAATTTACCCAAAATGACCATCACCACATTCATAGTTAACACACATTTACAAAATACTTGACTCAAGACTTACATCCACAAATTATACAAAATGACACAAGTTATACCATGAGCCAAGGTCACAAGGTCCATTACTTCTATCCACCAAAATACCATTCTTCAAAATGGTCATATACCTTCCAAAATCACTAGCACTTCAATCAAGCACTATCCTTGTTCCTACTTCCGGAACCACCTATAAAAAGGGAAAACATCTAAAACATAAGCCAATGCTTAGTGATTATAGTTGCATACATTTACACATACATTGGAGGACAACCACGTAACGTCTCTCGCATGGAGCCTATGGTACCGTCATACCATCTCTTGCATGCTCACCTTAACACATTTTTACAAGTATGGATCCATATCACAATATTATCACTACGTTGTACATACGCATGATATAATAACAATGGCCACTAATTAGGCCTAAGCCGAATCAATCACAAGCCTTGGGTTGCACCCGTACTTGTAATTGACCCAACACATATATATATATGTATGCAAGAATACTCACCTCCAATGCGACAATCACAATCAAGATAGCCAAAACAACATAATATAATATTGCTTTCAACCTAGCAATAATCAAAATACACATATAAGGCCATCATCATAACAAGGCTATCTAGCCACAACCACTAGTTCCCTTGAACCCATTTCATCCTATAATGTTATTGAGTTGTTTAATCTTTAAAATTCTCATTCCATTCATCATATGCAAAAAGAGTGATTACACCGCACTTATCAAAATACCCATTCTCATAATGGCTCATATCATATTACTATCATTTCATTATTAAATATATATATTCAACTCAATAACAATATCATCATATCTATGAATGACTAAAGATCATTACCAACAAAGTTGCAGGGTCACTACATGACCAAACATTAGAGCTCAACTTTCAAACACCCATTCTATCCAAAACCCCCAATTTAATTAGATGCCAAGAACCCTAAAATCTCAATTAACAAAAGAATGGAATTTACCTTAGAGATGAATCCTAGTATGCAAGAATGAAATCATCACAACCTTTCTTTTCTTTCTTGTAAGTGTCGAACCACACACCCACACACACCACAATTCTCCCAATTGATATTACTATGAATTTCTTGAGTAATAATACTAAGGAATTAGATGGTTGAATCACTAGAGCTATTAGAAATGAAGAATTGAGATTGTAGAAAGAGGATGATTTTGTTTTGTGTGGGAAGGAATGAGTCATCAAACAATGGAGCTGACACTCTATTGAGATGCCACAGCTTCAATAGGTTTTTAAGTGAGTATTATACCCGTTATCCACTAAAGTTCCAACCAAGTAAATACCATATCTCAAAAGTAAATACTAGGAACTTATTTTAAAGATAGAACTACTAAAGTAGACTATCTTATCACCTTAAATTATTTGGGGTGTTACAGTTCTTGTTTCGAAGTTTAAGGTCGAAGTAGATGTCACCATTAATGGTTTCATTCGATGTTTTGTTTAAGGCCGGAAATGAGAAATCAAGAATTGAGAGCCCGGGGTGTCTTGCATCTGCGTAGATACATAACAGAACAATCATTGGAAATGATGAAGATGACAAAGCAGAAGCATAAACAACAACAGGCAACATCGGAGTCATCACTCATCTTTTTTTTTTTTTTGAAAGGTGTGGATTACTCGCGAATATCGGGAGGTCTAGCATACGTTGTCTTAACCGGATCCGTGCTAGAGAGCCCCCTCGCCCCCAATTTAAACCCCTCGATGAGAAACCCCTATCAGCCAGAGATCTGGAGGGGAAAACTCACCCAGGTCCACCATATGTGCAAATTAAATACTTGTTGCCACCCCAAATATGCCTAGGGTAAGACTCGAACCCCTGACCTTTTGTTAAATTTACTTGATTTACCTTTGAGCCGCTACTATAGTTGAGAACCTATTTGACATTTCGCGGTTTTTGGTTATATAGAATAATAGAAATATGTTAAAAGTCACTTAACAAATGATGTACCTTACATTTTGAAATATATATGAATCATTTCAAATCCTTTTGTTTACCGGCCAAATCTTCTATTTTATTTGTGCGATAATTTTTATAAAGAAATAAGCAATCGGACTATATTCCTTATTTAATATTCAACCTTTCAATTCTATCTTTGTCAAGCTAGTGTTGCAAATGTGGGGACGACACAATAATATAATATAATAATAAGAAATATAGCCATAATAATTTTTTTTCATGTTCATAGTTCTTTATTATCACGGCCTTTTGCCGTCTGTGTTAAAGGAGAGAAAGAAAACTTCTTTTTAATTAGTCGAAGACAAAGCTATCAGTGGCCCGGCCTATAATGACATGCGAGAAACCTACTTACTTTGACAGCTGAAAACAGAGACGTTATGATACCTTTAATTAGAAGGAGGAGTACGTGTTCATTGAAAGGATTACTCTAAATCATATGCATAGGCATAGTGGGTTTGTATAGATTTTCTTGGTGCTTGGAGGTTTTATGATTTGGTTAGTTTTACGTACGTATTAAACTACTATAGAGTAAATGCAAATGTTTTTGGATGACAAGTATGTTTTTGGAAAGGATTTGTAGAACATGTATGCTCAACAAAAAAGTTTGTAAACACCGGACTATGCAACTTGTACGTCACCTCAACAACAACCAAGTAACCTCAACGGACCTTAAAAGATTCATTGTTAAAGCTTGGAATTGCTAACTCCCGGCTTAGAAAAAACTTATTAAAGACTAGACTTGACAATTCCACTTTTTATCCAAACCCATCCACATGGCATATTGTGAGACTTTGTTGGGATTTTTAGGAAAAGATAGTGTGTATATATCTCCTTTATCTATATAGAGGAGAGTCCAAGGGCTATCTCCTTTATCTATATAGAGGAGAGTCCAAGGGCTATGTCACTAAAGCTGACTTGTCGCTTCCTAGCCATAGCCACGTCGGGTTTCATGACACTTTGATGATGTAAATAATATGTTTTTGGTGGTGTATATACTGTGTGTATGATGTAAATAAGATTTATGGGGATTTACGATTGGGGGTAAAGATGCAAGTAATATTTTTTTGAATATTAAATAATGCTATCAGAAACACGGGTTCTTCTTTTGATCATCATCATAATCTTTTGTTTCTTCACCAAGATATGGGTAATTTTTTAATGAAGTTGTCTTTATGTACAGGTATTTATTGATGATGAAGATGATTTTGTTACTGAAATTGAAAGATCATCATCCGGAGGCGGGTACAAAAAGGGAGTAAAAGGTAAGTAAAATAAAAAAGGGATATTATTATTATTATTATTATTATTATTATTATTATTATTATTATTATTATTATTATTATTATTATCTAACAAGTTTTGATGAAGAACACTAACAGGTATGATTTATCATATACTAAATCGTCTGTACCCGTGGTGAGTTATGGTTTAAGTTAAATTCAAATTGTTAAGAGTCTGATATACAATTTTACTAGGCATAAATTCCGCGTGCAAACACGGCTTGGTAAAAAGAAGTTTGCTCTGGTATTTCCTGATATTGCCCCTGACTTAATTTATTTTAATTTTTCTTAGAAATACGGGGAAAAAAAATTATTCCACAACATCGCGTTTCAAGCGGGATATAGATCTAGTTATATGTAAACGGGATTAATCTAGTTATTTGTGAAAAACACTTGATGAGAAAAACAAATAGTGACAAGCGTAGAAGAAGCGTTAAAGTTGAAAAAGTCTATCGAAAACGCCACTACTAAAAGGAAAAAAAGGTCCTCGTCATAAAACGCGTTAAAGAAATCAATCAATCAATCGTCATCTTCTTCATCTTCATATAATCATAATCATATGATATCATATCGCAATAATATATACATACGCATTTTCATTCATAATTCCATTTTTCAATTAATTAAAAATCATCAAACGCTAACACTATGTCGTTTCGAATCAAACCTTTTCTTTTCATTTCATTCACACTGGCGCTCACCGTCGTCTCAGCATTCTCTCCGGCCGATCACTACCTGATCAACTGCGGCACCACCGCATCCACCACCACCGTTGACCTTGATCACCGTCACTTCACCGGCGACGGATCGTCACCGGTTCTCTCATCAACCAAGAAATCAATCGGATTCAAGAATCCGAACCCGGATCCGAATATTTCCCCAATTTATAACACTGCCAGGGTTTTCACGAAACCAGCATCTTATAATTTCAAAATTAAACAAAAAGGGACCTACTTGTTGGTAAGAATCCATTTTCATAAGTTCAAGAATATTGGTATCGGTACTAGTACCTGTCATGATCAATTTCATGTTTCTGCCAATGGGTATGTGTTGTTACATAATTTCTCACTTTCTAGTAATGGAAAGCCCGAAATTAAGGATTTTATGATATGGGTTGGTGATGAAGCTGTTGATGAGCTTGTGATTAGGTTTATTCCTGTTGATAAAACTAGTTTTGCTTTTATTAATGCTATTGAAGTTATTTCTGCTCCTAAAGATATAATTATTGATACCAGTAATAATGCGAAACGTGCTTATGAGACCCTTCATCGGGTTAGTGTTGGTGGTGTTAAAGTCACTCCTTTTAATGATTCTTTATGGAGAAATTGGGTTCCTGACGATGAGTTTTTGAAATCGGGTGATGGGTCGGTGGAAAGTAACGGAAAGTTTCATTTTGATGGACGGATTCAGTACCAGTTAGGTGGGGCGAGTCGTGAAGTTGGTCCGGATAACATGTATAATAGTGCGAGGATTGTTTCTAGTTTGAACGAGTCGATCCCGAAAGTGAATATGACTTGGGTTTTTCCTGTGAAGAAAGGTTTTAACTATCTTGTAAGGTTGCATTTCTGTGATATTGCTAGTATTTCAATTGGATTGATTTATTTCAATGTTTATATAAATGGGAATTTGGTTTATGAGAACTTGGATCTGTCGGCGCTCACAAACTATATGCTAGCTGCTCCATTTTATGCTGATTTTGTTGTTGATCCTGAGAAGTACAATGATGTTATAAGGGTTGATATCGGTCCTTCAAGTTTGAGCAAGTCGCATGCAGTTGATGGTATATTAAATGGTTTGGAAATATGGAAGATGGATAATTCAATGAGGAGTCTCGATGGTGATATGTGTGCTGACCAGTTGGAGTCTAAAAATCAGTCGGGTGGTCAAGTGAGTCGTTTATTATCGTTGAGTGCTGCAGTATGTTTGCTGGCAATTGCGTTTCTTGTTATGCGAAGAAAGACCGAGGCCAAAAATTCTGAGGGATGGTCACGCGTACCCATGTCTGAAATTGATCTAAAATCTAGCTATCCAAAGTCTACTGTGGTTGATGTTTGATTTAAACATTTGATGCTAATGTAGCCAAAGATCTCAAGTATGGAATTTGAAGAATGGATACTCAAGTATGGATATAACAAATACACTGTAAGTTTTTAAAATTTTAGAACAATTGGTTGCGTTTCTTGACCTATCACTCTTGGCTTTTCATTACAAACTAATTATTGCTCTTGTGAAAGTGCAAAATAGAATTGTATTTTCGTAAGAACAATTGTTTTTTGTAATGATATCCAATTATGATACTCGGAAAGCCATCTACTTGTTTTGGAACATGTTCTCCTGCACATTGCTTGTTGATGCAGTATATAAGTTCTATGTTTGTTAGGTTCTTGAACATTTAAGATGATGATACTTTGGTAACATCATGCTGTAGTACGTAATTCTTTAGTTGTGCACAAATGAACCATATTTCGTGTAATATTCTGTCTGTTGAAATCATAACTGTTTCCGTTTCACCATCTAAACTGGAAGCAGTGATTAGGTAATTTCAGAACATTGAATCTATATATATTTTAAGACTTGTGTGATAAAAAGATGTTTGGTTTCTGTTTAGTGACATTTGCTCTTATTACCCATTTTTTGCTTCTTAACACACTCCAATTTCATTCTTGCTGCATGAATGATATATACGTATACTAATACACAAACTTTTTTTAATCTTTCCATATCTGTTGATTGTTAATAAGTGGATTTCCTCCTATCTTTAGTATTTGAGCAAAATAATTCATCTAGTGGTAAGGTAACCATAGGGTATTAGAAGAGACCAATGTTCGAAACCTTTTAAGGTAGGTAAACACGTTGGGATGCCATTGGTCCATGAGATGCCTCCTTACTATGTTAAAATCTCATTCTAGTGCTATTAATTAGCTGGACTTTGGTACAGTTGTCATGGTCTTGTGGTTCATAAGTTGAATCCTTGCTTTGAATAGTTTTTCTCTTTTGGTGCACGGGGGGTTGCTTCCTCCAAGATGAAGCACAGCTTGTGCTTCTTACTGAAGGACGAAGCTCGTCAGATGCTACGTCATCACAGTGGATGTTGAATTATCATTTTTCTTTCTTTATATTCCACACAACCTTCCCTTTTTTCTCCGGTGATTGAGATTCCTTCCTTAGTCTGAAGCTTTTACCCCTTCAAAGAAAACTTCCAAAACGGGCTACTTATAATATGGGCCACTATTCTTATCTAAATGGGCTAATTCAGAAAGTTATAAAGCCTATTATTAATTATTCAGCATTATCTAATCTCATTTCCTATTTTGAACGTATTCCATTCCATTCCATAGTTATAACGCCTTCACCTTTTAAATCAAATCTAATCTAATCTTTTCCGCAAACTCTAAAATACGATATATAAAAATGTGAAATTTTTTATAAGCAGAAGAAGATCTAACCAACTTGCACGTACTTTAAATTTTGAAAATCTAAACAGTTTTTCATTTATAAAAAAAAAAGAAAATATTAGCATCGAATTATTTTTATTATTATTTACTTTGTTTAAAATACATTCTCGATGTTACACATATATTTGAGTCAGTGTGAGAATATACTTATAAAAACGTGAGCGAGCGAATTTTGAACTTATTTTTCTTTATTTTCGTAAGTAAATACAGAGATTTACCCAAACTTAAACATGTAATTCTTTTAATTGATGGACCAACTTACATACTTGTCAATTGATCTAACTATACATAATTAATTATAAAGTTGAATTTTAAGCGTCATATATGTTTACTAATTAAACGAATGAACAATTCGAACTTGAGATTTAGATGATGAAATTAGTCAAGTATTTACAAACAACAAAATTTAACTAAATGAAACTTGTGAATTTTAATTAAGTAATTTTTATACAAAATATTTCATTAGCACATATATGCACAGGACATGTGTAAATCTCCCTCCTTAAAAAGTGGATTATTCATCATTCCACCTAAAAAGAAAAGAAATTATTAACCTGCAAATAAACTCATTTTATGAACATAAAGGAAATCATTAGCTCAAGATTTCGATTTCTAGCAAACTTGGAGCTTAAATTTCGGTTTCTTACCAACCTACCTCATAGCTCCATTTTCAGCATCTAATATATAGTAAGATTTTTATACTCATATTTCATTACATAATATATGATTTACTTAAAATTCAAGTCTTGCAATTAAATAAACTAGGAATTTAAAGTTATTGAAGAATTGATGTGATAATTGATCAATATATAGAATACTTTAATTACATTAGATAATCAAAATTTTGTTGGAAGACTTGATGATCACGTGGTGTTCTTAAAGATTTTGGAACAAAACTAATAGTATAGAAAACAAATTAGTCACTTGATTATTTAATGAGATATATATTTGAGTTCTAGCAAGATCGAATGTAGTAACAGATGGCGGGTTTTGAATACAATGATATATAGAATGTACATAAAAACTGAATTATATTGCATGTCATTTACACGTACGACATCATACTCGATTAGAATTTTGAACAGTAAACTGTTTTCTTGCGAGGTGGCATAACCAGTTACTTGTGAGGTCGTATAGTCGATTCTTTGTGAGGTCGCATAGCTAATCTCTTACGAGGTCGTATAGCTTATTGGCATCGCATATATATGATTGTGAGGTCGTATAACCCACTGGTATCGTATCATAAACGTCATCATATACCACCACATCGTATGACCTTTTAGGTCGTATGTACTCTTCTAAAACAAAAACAAAAAAACAAAAACAACTAAAATGAATCTAAAACAGGTTGCTAGATTTGAACAAAGATATATAGATTGTATAGCAAGTGTGGTGTAAGCTTGTATGTGAGTATGTATGGACCATGGAGGCGGGAGTGTAAAAACAAGTTCAAATTGTAATAAACTATAAATCGTACCCGCACGATGTGTGGCGGTTATGACTTCTTACATTTTAAAATACTTGTAAATTTAAGTTAGGACATCCACAAGAGGTGACGGAGAACGACTTTGCCGTCAGCTGATTCCGACTTTGAAATGTTTAAAACTCACACACACACACACACATATATATATTGCGTTTGTTATTTATTGTTAAAGTTTTTAAATATAGAAATAATTAAGTAAATTAATTAAATACCTAAAATATAACCAATATATTTAAATATGGAAATGTTTAATTTTTTTAAATTTTAAGACACTATTCATATCATTTATAAAGTAGTATAGATATAGATATGTGACAATAAATAAGCCCTATGTACGTAGAAATATGGCGCACGTGGCTAAAAATAAGTATGCACAACAATAGGATAATATAATGATATATACATACATACATATATATATACATAGATTCATACTTATCGATGAGTCATATTGGGCCTATTAGGCCCACATGAGATAAAAAACGAGAATTAAGGTCCAATAGGCTCATTCAAGTGAAACACGAACATACACAGCCCATTTGGCCCATTTATACAAGTGGTGAACATATTAGGCCTAATAGGCCCAATAATTAGACGAACACTAGAAAGTAACTTACATGTCATACATACATACGTACATGTCATACATACACATATATATACATGTCAATATGTCATTATGTAACTTATAAGAAAATATTAAATTCTACATATAAAATGTGAACTAGCTTACAAGTAGATATTTATAATGAAGTAAATATTAGTTTTTAAAATATTAAGTAATATAAAAAACATTAATTATTAAATATAATTATAAATCAATTTTTATAAATAGATAATAATAAAACACATATTTAAAAAATAATTAAACTAAAGTAAAGTATTAATTATAAAATAAAGATAAACTAAATAAAATATAATGTTAATTAATTTAATAATATAAATAATAAGGATTTAATTAATATAAAAAATAACAAAATATAAAAATTTAAATAAGGGTTTAATTAATATAAATAATTTTCATGAAAAATTAAATCTCCCGCTGAAAATTTCACAACCAATTAAAAGTCTCGCCTAACATTCGGCGACGATTTGTCGTCGCCAAAACAAGTTCCGGGACTGTATTAATCTCTTTATCTCTCATTCTTTATCTCAAACACAAAACATAAAACACACACACCAGCAGTAGCACCCCATCACCACCACCTTCATAACCCGACCACCACCACCACCTCCCCATCATAATGTCTTCACCACCACCACCTTCTCGTCATCATATCTTCACCACCACAACCACCGTCGTAATCTGCCGATGATCGAGAACCACCGCAGCTGTCGCAGTAACCTCCACCGCCACATTTAGCACTATCACCACCACCACCTCGACAGTCACCACCACCATCAACGAGTTTTCGATTTTCAAGGCTTCTTTTTTTAGTCACCATTATAATTGTATAGTTTGTATAGTTTTGTTAGTGAAGTTTTCTTAGTTTGTATGATGTTTGTGTGTGTATTTTTCTAAAATTTATATATTGTTTATTTGTATAATTTTAATTTGGGGTATTTTTGTTAGTGAATTTTATTGAATTTAATTTTTTTTTATATTTGTATGATTTTAATATTGGGTATATTTTGTATGAAGATTTGTATATTTAAATATTTCATCAATTAGGGGTGTTCACGGTCCAAGAACCGGACCGAACCGGGCCAACTCAGGACTGGACCGAAAACCGATTAAGGGAAAATATAGGACCGAGAAACAGACCAACTAACTCGGTTCGGTTCATGTTCGGGTCATAGTCGGTTTTCGGGTTTAAGGTGTTGGACCGAGTACATGACAACTATTTGTTAATACGAGAAAGGAAGGAATCTCTAATATATAATAAAAGATAAATCTTATTACTTCATCATGTCAAAGTGTAACATCCCGAACGTTTTAGAATTTCCGTTTCTATGCCGTTAGATTTATCGTTAGTGTTCGATAGGTCTAAAT
>JAOXNX010000028.1:18208676-18234577 GCA_028566075.1 Solidago caesia
CTTAGGCTTTACTTATATTACATAAGACACTAAAACACTTTGCCTAACAAGACTTTATACAATTAAAGTCCAACATTTTCTTACTGGCTCTCGACGGCTTGAGGTAAGAAGATTTGAGTTACTGCTTCAGGTTGGGACCATTTGTGTTGCCTTTAGTTGGAAGTCTTTCAACCAAAATTAGAATTGGAATTCAGGTTGTCGATAAGATCTCTGAGCAAATTAACAAATTGAGAGAAGAAGAGCTGTGGTCGTGGCTAAATAACTTCATTCAAAGGTACGTGTTACTTTAGAGCAATAGTACTTTTATTTAGGATAATGTACACACAGCTAACTCAAAGTACAGAAAATGTTACACTAATCAGGTTACCCAAGCTAATACATAAATACCCTTCATTTAAAACAAAGAAGAAGTTCAATCTGATTCATTAAACCCTATATTGCGAGGATTTGTATAAATCTGAGTTTTGAGGGCATTTTGTCATTCTGCAAGTTCTAGCCAGAATTGGCATAAACGCCATCAAATTGATACTTGGGTGGATCCAAATGCTGTTTGGTTATCTGTGTGATGTTAGTGTAATCTTTTTAATACTTGGGGGGGCCTACTCATACATAATACTGAAAAATGTTTCTTTTAATGAGTGAACATGCTGGAAGTTAGGATTTGATATGTGAGTAATTTGTGCCTCCAGGTTAACAAAAATGTGGAGGTCAATGCTTGAGTGTCATCACAATCAATGTCAAGCCATTGGAGCAGCTAAACGGTTAGATGCCATTGCTTCCCACGAGCACTTTTCTAATGATAGTCTAGAAGCCACATTACAAATTCAACATGAACTTCTAAACTGGACAGTTCGATTCTCATGTTGGTTTGGAGCACCAAAGACTTTTGTGACATCATTAAACAATTGGCTTCTAAATTGTCTTTTGTACACACACGAAGAAACAGTTGATGGACCAGTTCCGTTCCGTTCTTTTACTATATTTTTCATGTGATTATAGTTGTTTTCTACCATTATTGAATACTACATTCTTTACATTTGAATTGGTTTTAGTATGATTTCCAGTATAGCTTCTTTTTCTCTCATATTTCTATTTCATCCATAATGTCTATTGTATTAGTAAAACATATAATTTCTTTACTTTCATAACAATTAAAGTACAATATTAATGAATGACATTAACGTCAATTTTTTTTACAACTTATATAGACCAATTATTTTTTTTGCAAAAATAAATCATATAGGAATTCAGATTTTCTAAATTTGAGAAATTTTAATAAGAATTCAGATATTCGTACCATGGTTTTTAATAGTTGTATCACACTGTACAGATTTTATAACACACTATACAAACATTTAATGTATCACTTTGATAAATTATTCAATGCATATGGTACCCATTATCATTTCCCTATATTAAATGACCAACCATAGTCAAAAGTTTATAATACATAACTTATATATTACACTAATGTATCAAAATATCACACTAACTGTACTTTACCTAAACATTGCGCCAACTTATTTGTTACTTTAATTTGATTTGAAAAGATTTTTGCCACATCGTGTGTACTCTACTATATACAACCTATGAGTTTAATCGTACATTCATGCAACAACACGGTACCGCCACTTAATCACCACTTTTTTAGAGGTACCGCCGCAACGCGCGGGTACCATACTAACATATGAATGATGAAATCAAACTGCTTGAACAACATATGAACAATCTCAAGTTACATAAATTATTACCGTTACGGCATCTCGCTCGCTATAAAACGTCGCCGCTGCAACGCGCGGGTACTAGGCTAGTATATATGAATAGTAGCTACAATACTTAGGGGGTGCTTGGTTCAAAACAAGGAAAGGGAAAGGGAAAGGGGAAAGGTAATGTGAAATTGTGAATGCTAAAGAATGCAAAGAAAAAGGAAATGAATATTTCCATTGCATTGATATTGCTCGGTAATTTCTGTAGAATCATTCCATTGCATTGATGTTGATAAAACCCATAAACAACAAGTAGTAGCGATAATTTATAAACTAATAAGAGATCGATACCTCGAGTGATGTTTAAATCACTAATTAATTTGCTTCAATCATTAACCAACCCTTATTTTATGGGAAATAATAATTGTACCGTACAAGTCAATATTGTTTATGTGTGGTAGATTTATTACTTGTGGTGGTATAATTATCACTTCCCTTATTTTATATATATAAAATAAATAAATTTATGATATATCATTATAGCAACAGTACAAATTAATAATCCTTGTTTGATGAAATGATAGTACAATATTTTGACTTTATCACAAACAGTTTTCTACTTGTAAAACAATATAGGACATAGGGCATCTCTAATGGCATTTGATGAAAAACTTTTTTTTGAGAAAAAAGTTTTTATAAAAGCTTGATGTCATTCAGTCATTGGGTTAAATGACTTTTTTCATGGATAGGTTGAGGTTTCTCAACCTTTTGAAGAAAAGTTTTTTTTTATCTTAGTGTAAGAAAAAGCTTAAAAAAAAGCTTATCATTGTAGTAAAAGCTTTTAAATAGCTTAAAGTTAGTGGAATACTTATGTGGTAAAAAAAAAAAAGTCATAAAGACTTAAAACCATTGTGGATGCTCTTATAAGCAAAGTTGTAAAACTTCCCTAAGTCGGCCAAGTATCCGAAATAAACTCCTGACTTCCCACCTCGTCGAGTCGAGTCCTAGTCACGAATTTTCCAACCTTGATACGGACAAAATAATGATGAAACGTGAATCTATCAACTAATATTATGTTTAATACTCGAGCTTTGAAGTATTATGTTATTGTTTATAAATAATTATGTTTAAGTTTGTAGTTTTTAATATATTTTTAAAGTTTTATTACATATAATTTTAAAAATAATTATGTTTATATATAAAATCTCAATCCGGGTACTCCCCAAGTCGAGTTCGAGTCTCCAAAAACTCCTGACTTCCCCCTCACCAAATCTAGTCCGAGTCACGAGTTCTCCGACCTTAGTCTACATCCTTTGAACTAAAAACCACGTGTCACCCTCTCTTTCCAAAACCCAAACCACAAACCATATTTCCAGATCCCATTCCAAAATCCCAATCCCAAAATCTAGGGTTTCAATACCCATTCCCAAATCTCTCAAATCAAAACAATGTCCAAAATCTCTTATTCCGACACCACATCTCCGTCGTCTTTCATAACTCAGGCTCGTTCCCATACCGTTAACTTCATAGCCAAACGCCGCCCATGGCCACTCTTCTTCGATCACACCGCCATTTCTCTCCCACTCACCTACCAAGACGCTATTTCTCGTATCAAACATAACCTTAACTATTTTCAAGTCAATTATTCCATGATTATGTTACTTATTATTTTCCTTAGCTTAATTTACCATCCTGTTTCAATGATCATATTTTTAGTTGTATTTGTATTGTGGCTTTTTTGCTACTTTTTTCGCGATACCCCTGTTATGGTTTTCAACCGTATGGTTGATGACAGAGTTGTGTTTGTTTGTTTGAGTGTGTTGACTGTTTTCGCCCTGGCGTTTACTAACGTTGGTATGAATGTTTTTGTTGCGTTGGTTGTCGTGGTTGTTATCGTCGGGTTGCATTCCGCTTTTAGGTGTCCTGATGATTTGTTTTTGGATGAAGTTGATGCCGTTGAA
The DNA here is from genome assembly GCA_028566075.1 of Solidago caesia. NCBI lineage: Eukaryota > Viridiplantae > Streptophyta > Magnoliopsida > Asterales > Asteraceae > Solidago > Solidago caesia. The sequence continues at coordinate 18,212,344 of JAOXNX010000028.1, forward strand.
GGCGGTTTGGTTTCTGTTGTTGGTAGTGATAATGATGGAAGGTCGTCGAGTTATAGCTTACATTGATTGATTTTCCGACGATTTGATGTTGTTGTTTTTATAGCGTTTGGCGTATTGGGGTAGTAAATGTAGTTTGATTTGTGTTTTGAAATACATGTTGAAGGCAAAAGTTAAAAAAGAACCATTAAATTAAGGTTCAGTTCGAGCTTTTTTTTTTGTTGTAGGTTGGATAAATGTTTCTTGTAATGTTGATAGAATATGATATTGTACTATGTGTTAGCAATCCTTTAATGTCATTCTTTGTTGATCCCAAGTACTTGTTTGTTCTTAAATTTGATAGCGTACATTGTTTCGAGCAGATGATGCTTAAACTTTGTATCGTATTGATAAGTAGTTTGTATATGAAGCATATTGAATTTCTATGTTGAGTGGTAAAGAGTGCATTCTTGCACTTGAGAAAAAGTTATGATATTGATATAGCAGAGTCTTTGTATATGTATCTGGTTTAGTCTTGAAAGGTTATGTTGGCTTGCAAAGCTTGGTGTGAAGCCTATTTTGTATATGTATCGTTTTTCACACACAGAAGAAGTTTTTCTTTGAACCATTTTCATGGTGATCGAAGCCTGGAAGGTCATTTTCCGGTGATCAACTAACACGTGTAGGATTGCTGGTTAGAAAGCAAGCTTCCTAAAACATTAAGGCGAGGCCATTACAAGTGTTTATTTTACTGCATTAGCAGATTGAAACATGTTGGTATCTCAGTTTGTATCGTATGAAAAGATTTTGAGTATGGTGTTTCTTAGCAGGCCGTTGAGCCATCCAAATATCGTTTTTCACATATATTCCCAAGACGGAATGTGTAGACTAGGCAACATTGCAGATTATCAACGTTTTTATAAGGGGATACATATGTGTTGCAGCATCACGATGATGCAACACACACTTTTAATTTATTTATTTTTATTTACTCACAGGCAGGCAGCATGGTGCTGCTGCATGCATCATTTCCCCTTTTTTATAAACATACTTGTGTCCAACTTTTGGGGTGATAAAGACATCAATCCGGTGAGTATATACAAAGGAATAGTTACAGTTTTTATATATGGTTCTATCATACGATTATACGAATGACATTTTCAAATAAACACCACCAATATATACAAGATGCTAATTTAGTTCGATGATGCAACAAGGATTAACGAGGGTCGAGGGGCAACATTATATGTTCAAAACAAGGTTGGCAATATAAACTTTTAGAATCATTTTATCTTAAAAGTTAAAATGCAACTAACAGTAAGTAGTATATCTCCATCTATATATAAAAAAATAAAATAAAATGTTTATTCCTAAAAGTTTCAGTAAATATATAGTAACTACATTGTTACTTTACTATATCATATCATTTAACATGTTTAAATACGAGGCAAATTACGGAATAATTAATAACATATTTACATAAATTTTCTAATTATGGAAATATAAAATATTTTTGAATAAACAAATAAGTATACGTTTAGAAATAAGATAAAATGGAATATTTTTTATTTTGTATAACTTAGGCTACCCATATCAAAGGTGTCCATAGAAGATTTGTGGTGTGGTAAAGATATTGTTGTGGGTGATGAGGTGACGGATATCCATCCTTGGGTGTTTGTGGGGAAAGATGAGGAAAGAGAAGAAAATCGGTTTGATGGATGTTGAAAATTGTAGATGAATGGTTAGGAAAGAAGACAAAGATGATATTGTTTCTTTGCTACTTGTTTAGTGTTAACATTTGTTATTGTGTTTCATACTTTCATGTCAACAATCCGAAGTACGTATACTAAAGAAACACTTAGCTGGAGGTTGGAACTTGGAAGAATGTTACTGATAGCCTTTTCATGGAAGCTCTATCTACAATGACCAACAATAAAAGTTTTTTATACATTATAATAAAGTAAATTAACATTTTCTTAAACAAAACTAAAGCTAAACTCACATAAAGTTTTCTATTTAAAAGATTGTTTTAATTAAAACTATTAAATTCTTAGGATTGTTAATTAATATATATATATATACTAAAACAAATTAGTTTAATGTAATCGTATTTTTATTTATCTATATATTACAAAATTATTTGTTAAATAAATTCCCTTTTTTTTTTAACAAATAAATTCCATATAAATGATAAAATTAAAAACATAAAGTTATTGGTGATGTGGAAATTATGTGATTATTTGTAAGAATGATGAATATGTTATTGTTGTGGATAAAAACTATTCCGAGGAGGATGAGCTGATGTGACATTAGGCTGTTTGTGGAAAGGATGACCTAGTATAATGCTGAGAGTCTTATTATTTTTTTAAAAACATTTCGTATATTATGTTTAGAGAGAGAAAAAAAAAAAAAACTTTTGTAACTATGTTATCTTTCCAAAAGTAATTCACACCTTTCAAAAAATAAAAAATAAAAAAAATGTTATCTTTCCGAATTAAAAAAGTTTACCGATTTAATAAAACAAAATGTTAAAAATAAAAAAAAAGTAATAAAAATAGGCAATTGAGTTGACCTCCCGCGCTGAATCACACTCATTCACTCACTTGACGCTGCCCCCGTGTCTCGTTGAAGTTCCACACACACACACACAGCATCAGTCTCAGGTAATTTAATTTCTCCCAATTTTTGTGAAATTCTTGTATACAACGACAACTGTACTACGGGGAGGTTGGATGTAGAGAGTGATATCAGGGTAGTAAGAGAGACTGATTCCAGGACCTCCGGCCATAAAGTGAGGGTGAAAGTGTAGGTGTGTGGTTGTAAAATTCTTGTATCTCTAACAAAAATCACTATTATTATTATTATTATACTTGCATATGTGGCTGTTGTTGCTTTTGTATTTTTTTTTGTAAAGTTTGTTGATTCTTGAACTCCTCTATTTAGGAATTTGTGTATTGGGTTCCAGTATTTCTGAAATGATGATAACTTAATAATATATGTATTTTCAGCCACAGTAAATTAAAATGGCTATATTATTTACGGGAACCAGTAGTTGTGGTGCAATGGAACTACCTGCTGCAGCATCTGCATTTGCTACCCGACGTGACTGTGTTTATCTCAAGAGGTTGAGTTCACAGTTGCAGCAGCAATGCCGGCCTCATTGGTTTGGATACACAAAACGAAACGTAGATGCTTCAGGACGGTCATTGAGGATGATTTCAAATGGTTATGTTGGGAGAGGTACCTACAGGGTGAAGAAGGATAGTGATAATGATAAGATTTATAGGAGGTTTGATTCTTGTTTGGTCATTCCTCCACCCAGAGGAAAGAAGCCGAAAGCAATCATTAAGTTCCTTGGTGGTGCCTTTATAGGAGCAGTTCCTGAAGTTACCTATAGGTGAGTCGTTTGTTTCCCATATCGGCATTGCATCCATTGTCGACATGCTTTATATTAAGTAAATTATGGGTCAACATTAGATTTTCGTATATCGTACGAACAAATGTTCAGTTAGTTTAGAAAAATGGAGACTCGTTAATTCTGGTTACATATACAAAAGATATCGTGCATCCAAATATAATGATTTCAATCCTTGAAACGCCATTAATTTCATTTCTAAACGGACACGCCTCACATTTCTGCATGTTTTACCTTTTAAAACTTTCTAAAGAGGAATGACAAGTTTTTGGTTATATTTTGAAAGGATCTGTTCCCGACTTGCATTATGTAAACTTTGATACTTGTATGCAGCTATCTTCTTGGGCTATTGGCAAATGAAGGCTATCTTATTATTTCGGTACCATATAATGTGACTTTTGATCACTCACAAGCTACTAGAGAAGTTTTTGAGAGGTTTAATTCTTGCTTGAGTTCGCTGCTGACATATGGACTGCCCAATGATGAGTTACTAGCAGCTGAACTTGTTGATCTTCCTCTTTATTCTGTTGGTCATAGGTGAGTACAATCTATTCTGATACTATACTGCTACATTTAGAGGTTAGCTTAGGAGGATCTAGATGCTCTGAAATCTGCTTTCAATATCCGTGACATGGTTACATGGCTTATTAGTATGTATGATTATTTCTGAGTATTTTGGCATGATGCGTCATATGCTGGATTGAACAAAGTTTTACTTGAAAACTTAAACGGTGTTGTATGTTGCTGTTAAGAAATTAATTGGCTCATTGAAGCTTCTTCTGCATCAACTCGACCTTAGTATTTTAGGTGGAATTGTGGGCTTCGGCCAGACGCATCCGACATTCTCTTACTGTTATTTTCCACATATGTAACAATATGCAGTAATGGCGCCTTACTCCAAGTACTCACTGGAAGCTATTTCTTGGAGAAGATACCAAAGGTTGGTTTAGTGCCTGTGTTTTTTCACAAGATATTAACAGATCTATCTTGTTTGTTAGAGATCCAATGCCATCAGCTCACCTTAAGGCATTTTCTTTCAAAATAGATAACTATTTTTGGAAATTGATGTAACATTTTCTTGTTTTGGAAGGCCAATGCCATAATATCATACAATAACAGGCCGGCAACAGAGGCAGTACCCTACTTCGAGCAGGTAATATGATTGGTTTAGTATTTTTTTTCTTAACTTCTAATTAAAAATGACTTGTTTATATTACTTGGAGACTTTCTTGGGCCTATCAAATGGCTTGTTTGTATTACTTGGAGACTTTCTTGGCTTATAAATGACGGATTCACCACCAATTTATAGTGGCCTACTGGCCTTGACCTTCATGGAACATTCTAGATGCAAGATTAACCAAGGAACTTCAAGGTTTATCTTATAAAAGATCCCAAATCTCTATAACTCTACTAGCATCAAGAGAACAGTGACTAGATTTAGAAATGGGCTATAACTTAAACAGAAGTTGCGAGAGAATTGTTTATGGTACGGTGTCAAAACTCATCAGTAAACTTGGCCACAAAATACCAGAATCACGGTTCTAGGCCATCACTTTAACGACTCTTTAAATTTAGAACTACAACAGATTTTGGATTTTTGATATATTTTACCAGAAAGAAGAGAGTAAACAAATTAATAAATATATTGTTTTCTCATAATTGTTAAGTACTGCTACAATTTCAGAACCTTAGCATTAGTTTTTCCGCTTCTGCAGTTAGGTCCTTTAGTAAGCCAGTTGATGCCTGTTGTGGAAGCATCTCCTGTATCTTCTGTGGCTAAGGGTGCTGCAGGTAGGCACTTTCTGAATTTGGCTCTTGATTTTTTAAATTTTGTTTCTTTATCTGTTATCATTTTTCTAATTGCAATCATATAAATCAACACGGAAATCTGCTTTTGATTTGTTTCTGACTCTCATGAATGAGAAATTTACTTTCCAAATTGAGCTTTTTTCCTTGTTTAAAATTCAATTCTTGTTGGCCCTAACCAGAGCATAAATATGTCGGCTTTCTCCATAACTCACTGTCAAAGTATGTTTTACATTGTTTCAGTAGGTTACAAGGGCATCACCTTATATATTTGTCTCTAATGTTCTTATACCCTTTCTGTACAATTCTATGTAGATGCATGGAAAGCTCTGCTTGATACAGCTGAAGCAGTGGTACCTGATTACGATCGTGAAGCTAGGGTTTCTTTGGACAAATTTGTTGATCAGTTGCCTTCAGTTTTTGGTCAGGTATTGTGGTACCTAATTGCATCCCTAGTTGCCTTCGCTTCTGCTCTTTAACTTTACAGCTCACATAAATAATCAACCATGGTAGTCTTAAGCAGAGCTGCAGAGGTGGCCAAGTCGAAATGGGCTGGATCAAAATGTCAGGCTTCTAGTACATGTTGACAGGCCGGCTTGGTTTGACCCAACACATACTTGTCCACTAACAATATTCTAGTTTGTTGAATCAAGTGGTTTAGGATGTTGTATGCATTATGTATACACTTTGAACGAATCTCAACCAGTTCATCTTGTTTGAAAAGTTTCCATATTATCGTTATTTTTTTTCCTGTATGACCCCATCACACATTAGAGATACAACCTAACCGAAATCACTTCACTTACAAGAAAACCAGTAAATGGGTAGAAATTGCCACCTCTAGCCTTGAGTCAGGGTAGCAGAGTTCAAGCTACTGTTTTGATCCAGCTTTTGTAGTTCTTTTTACTTTTAGTTGAATTATAAATGCTAGAGGTTTCTGATCACTAGAAGGACCTTGATTCTGTCAGGTTGCTCAAGGAATATCAGAATTCAAGCCAACACCAACTGAGAACCGAGAGTGTTGCAAGAACTCATATAATGTCCAGAAAACACTCCTGGTACTTGTGTGCTTCTCATGGGTTTAGTTAAGTTGAAATATTTTATTAGTATATACTCCACTGATATATATAGTTTATATTATATATATTTTTTTTTGTTTCAGGTGAAGTTCAATACTGATGCCATCGATGAGACAGATCTCCTTGAGGATTCTTTGAGACCTCGTGTGGAAGCTATAGGTGGAACACTGGAGAAAGTGTCATTGAGTGGTAATCATATCACACCGTGCATCCAGGTAAGCATATTTGCACATCGTTTTGGAATGATATGTTTGCTGCATGTGACAGATGTGGTAAATTTCTTCCAAATCCCTAGTGATATTTACTTAAAATTCTATGATCATCAAAGTAAATTCTGTGAAAGATGCGCTTTATTAGCCATGTAATAGTAATTACTGCTGCTAGAAAAGTAGGCTGATTGGGTAACGGGGGTCAATACGGGGCTGGGTTGAAATGGGCTGCTTTTGGCTCGGGGGTCGGGTCAACGGCGTCAAGTTGGGTTGGCCTGCAAATGTTTTTTTTGTGTAAATAGTTAAATAAGGTAGATATGATTACAAGAACTTGGTTATTATAATGACATTCTGGTTTTTTTTAGTAAGTATATAGATTTAGGAGGTTGTAAGCTTAAAGAATACATTTTCGGTGACATTCAACCCGTTGGACCCATATCTCTTTTAGCTTTATATAGTATACTGTTATCCTTAGGCGATAAATCACACAAAAATGACCCATTTGTAATCATGAGTAGATGGGTCGAAATTACCACATCTAGTAATTACAATAACGGTAATGAATTGCCACCTGTTCTCGTATGCAACTTCTATGTTCTTGAGGCATCACTCTTATAATGTACCATTTTGTTTGTCACTTTATGTGTGATCAGGAACCAAAACTACAAGTAGGTGATGTATACACTCCAGCCGATGCGATTGCACAACGACTCAAGGCTCTTTCACTAAACGAGACTAAAATTCTTGCCAGAACCATTTCAGACTGGTTTAACAGCATCAACTAACAAGGTAAATCGCCAGATTCAGAACATTCATACTAAACTAGGTTCAACCAAATTGGTGGAGCTTATGGTTGTAAATTTTTTATATTATGTTGTATATTTTACTAAAGAAACACTAATCATGTCTGCGATGGGTACATATACAATATTAAAATTTTATTGCTACTATATTTGATAATCTTCTGTAGAATAAAGCGATTTATTAGGTTTTATGCATTTTACTCGTACATTATGGATATTGACTTTTGACCCGCTCGTCGCATACCCCTTTTAGTTAAACACAGTGCAAACGGAATCCAGTCATTTTTATATAACTGAATCCAGATTGTCACCTATACTCCGAGATCATTCTCATTTAACTTGAAAAAACCAATGCTATGAAGTTTGACTCATCAATCAACCTTTTCAGTTCACTTGTTCAGATCAAGTAGATTTATTAAAACAGTAAATCTCTAATTGTCAGCTCCTATTTATCAGTTGCCATGATTGCACAAACAACCTTATGAAGTTATCTAAACACAACTCAAACGATCTTTCTTAGCTCGTCTTTGCTCGAGGAGTCGAGGTGTGTTTTTCCTAAACTAATGAATATGTTCCGAGCTTGAAAAAACAACAAAAAGTATAATATTACATTTTGATTTCGTATTTTCCTTTGAGATCTTACATTCTACTGGCTCTTTAGAAAATTCACAGAAGTGGGTTCATCATTGTATACAAAAGTTAATGTTTTTAATAACTGAACTCAAGTCAATTGGTGTGTCTTTAGTTCGGGTCATTTACATCCATGCCTCTGGTTTTTCTGATTAACCCATATCCAGTTTAATCAGAACATAATCTGAAATTAATTAAAAACATATAACAACATTTACAAAACATGACTGAGACTACTTTGATGTTAACGAGATCAAGGGGTGTCCGTAGGGGGCGTAAAATAAGCCTCTTGTCCAAGACAACATCCAGAGCTTCTATTAGATGTTTCTGTCACCAATCTTCTGTTCATCACTTAAAAATGCTGTATCAGAAGCCTCTTCTGTTTTTATCATAATCGACTTCCCCTCTATGTTACTTAAACTAGATCCACCTGAGATCCCAGGAAGAATCACCCCTGGGAGGCTGTTTGTTGCCATTGGTGAATTGGGATTGCTTAAAATATCTTCTTGAGAGACGTCTCCAATTCTTGTTAGTATGCTGAATGCCAAGTTTCCAAGAACACGAGAATAAGCTTCTAATATCGCATGTGCAACATCCTGAAATAATAAAAAGATTAACAAGCTGATCTCTTGTCATATATAGTCTGCAAAACTATTAACAGTTAAGGATCTGCTTGAGTCTTGTTCGGGTCATAAGAGCTTTGTATATGCTTGCGTAAAGGTACAATACATGCATATTCCAACTGCTTAAAGAGAAAATTGTTAAATAGATGACATGAGTCGCTTCTCTGTGCTTATGTAAACTTGTATAGCTCGTTTAAACTTCCTGAGCTTTTGAGTCCAAGCTATACTAGCCTCTTGCTTGACTTATATGCAGTATAGAGTTGGAAGATCTATGAAGGGGTACAGAATTTATGAATTAGTTAAATTTATAATGGGACAAAAGTTTTCTAATCTGTAACTCTATTTTTAACCTCTTTCAAGTACAAGAATCGTCATATGGTGGTGATAGCACGTGTCAGCCAAAATATGCTTTGAAAGATATGAAGCAAAAATGTAGTAGCATGTCAGAGGTTTACTCACCTTGCCATACTGGATTTTCATGACATCGAGAAACTTCTGAGGGAGGTTAGGATACTGAATCTTGATTTCCCGTGAAAGCTCTTCAGCACGGTTTATTAACAACTCCATTTTGTCAAGTTCAGAAATAGGATCTCTAAATGACCAGGATGTTCTGGCTGGAGATTTACCACTGTCATGTTCCTCGATCTTGTCTTTCCATGCATGTATTGCTGCTTCCAATCTGTTAATGGCATCAAGGGCGCTGTTTTCTGATCTTAAACTCAGCGACTTGAGCATACTGGAAGACGGGGAGGAGACTTTGTTTAGTATCCTATAAAGATCCTCGCCAAGGCTGGCCTTTCCAGACTGTTGAAAGATACACAAGTCATTATCAAACGTTTGATACTAGAAATGGGTGTAATAGAATTTGGATTAGAGGCAACAGTTTTGGCTCGTTTACTTATATATGGGTCAGTTTTGGTTATGTCGTATCTTAGATGGCTTAAATTAAAGAACTGAACTAGAGGAACTGGTCAAAGCATATTGAAAGCTACCTATTCTTAATTCATACACCTTCCAAAATCTTTTTATTCGATGTTTTATTGGTTTTACCGTAACATAGCTTTCTAATAAATTGTAACTCTTATTTATGAAAAACGGACAGAAACGTGTTTGTGGCAACCTGGCCCTACTTATAACTTCACTGTTTCTGGCCAGTTACTGAACCTGGCCAACCCACCCATTTTGCCATCTCTTGATCAGATGCATAGACATGATCATACATAGTGGCAACCCGACCCTACTTATAACTTAGCTGTTTTTGACCCGTCATTAAACCTACATGACCCACCCGTTTTGCCATATCTTGATCGGATACCCAGATGTGATCGTATACATATAGAAATGCATCTACTTTTGTAAAATGCGTACCATCCCTTTATGCACAATTAAATCAGATTCTGATCTTGTATGCATTTATATGTTGCAAGATAATTGATTAGAATTAAACAAATAATGGATAATCTGAGTGATAAAAATGGATTACCTTGGGAAGTGCATCTTCAATGATCTTAGGTATTGGCATTTCAAGCAGAATAGTTTCATTAATTGTTTTAGCAGCTTTGAAAATTTGATGAACCAATCTCGCCTGAGTAAGCAACTTTTTCCTTTCACCATCTGAGAGACCGCCTATGGGCACTTGTGGCATCGGAAGCCACCATCTTTTGCTTTGCTTTAGATTCTTATTTCTTCCTTCAGCTCTGCTACCACCCTCCTCATACCAAAATTCCGTCTCGGTCATTAAATCCAATGTTTCCTGTCAGTAGGTTTACTTGATAACGTTAGACAAACAGCGACATTGGTTCTATCTTCAGTTCTAAAAAGAGTGAAGAGACCACCTACAATAAGCATGGAGTCTAACTTTCGTAGTGCTGGAAGATTCAAATGAACATCTCCACGAGCTTTTGGTGTCATTATCTGTGAAAGGAAGGTAATGCTTTTTTTTATTTTAAAAAATGTGAAAATGAAGGTTAACTAGTCAAAAGGGAACATAGAAGTAGATACCTCTAATGTCCTGCCATCTGCACTGCATTGTTTAGCAGGAATTAACTGAATCATATAGTTTGTAGGAGAAAGCAACCAATCCATTTCTCTTCTCCACTTGTTCTTTTTCTCTTCTGGGAGAGGCTCAAGTTTCCATAGCTCACCAAAAACGGTCCCTATCGATACACAGATTTAGAATGAGATGCTTACAACATACGTGCCTATAACTATCACAACTGTTACCATAAAAGTGTCTGCAATTCTTAATGAATAATGCAAGTTCACCATAGTAAAGTAACTTAAAAAGTACCAGCTAGATTAGTTATGGCATTTGACAAAGCCAAAGCAGGGGAGACTCCATTGCGCCCTCCTGTAGTATCTTCGCCCAACAAAAGTTTTCCAAACTTTTCTTTTATTTCCTCCACATCTGAGTATGCAACTGCATATGGCGGAGTTTCTTTGCCGGTAAACTGTGGTGGGCTTTCCGAGTAATCCCATTCATCCAGTCCATGTTCATCCCTTTTCTTCATGCTCCACTGAGAAAAAAATGATCCAGACGGATTGTTGCTAGAACAACAGCTGGAGGGTGAGTCGGTTGGGCATCCGTCTGCTTTACTTGCAACACTTTCATCCTCGTAAGAGTTAGCATTTAAAATGCAGCTCTCAAGCCCGTTGTAAGTCATAATTCCTGAACATTTCCAACTTGGTTTAGTTATCCTATTAACTTTGACATTTGTGAAAATTCACAAACAGTGTATACTTGGTTCAATTTTTGGCTAAACAATATTTACCTGAGAAACCCTTATCCCTAAAAACTATATTTTTTGGCCAACCAAATTAATCAAATTCGACCCCGCAGTTACATGAATAAGAACTAAGAAGTTAATTAATGTCACCTAACAAGAGATGAGTTCGTTAGATGATGTAAACTTTTGTTCTTGATATCAAGATTAAAAGCTTTATTCTTGAAAGGGATCTTAATTATAAATTATATAACCAATGGGTTTCAACTCAACTGGTACCGTCCTTGCAAATGCTAATGGACCCACTGGAGTGACTTTGGGTGGATAACAGGTCTTTGGTTCGAATCTGGCCTCCAGCATGCCCCGCTGAGACATGGGAGTTGCCAGAGCTATTCCTTGCGGGCAAACAATGGCATCAACTGGTACCGTCCTAGCAAATGAAATGGACCCATTGGAGTGACTTTTGGTAGATAAAAGGTCCCTGGTTCAAATCTGTCCTCCAGCATGCCCCGATGAGACATGGGAGTTACCAGAGCTATTCCTTCGGGTAGACAATGACTCAGGGTCGGGGTGTTCCTATCAATCTACACCTTTTGGGTGGATAAACTACGCCATACTAGCATTTAAAACATTGATTGTGGTGCCTGTGATTTCTATGGTGTACAAATCACTTCTCTTCTTGGAACCTTAGATACGATTTTTTTGGTTTAATTTATACCGTCATAACATATATTTTTTATATAAAATACTAGTAGTAATTATGTACATCATTTTTCTCAACAATGGAATTACCTAATGCAACAGAGCTATTATATGATGATGATTCATACAATTTAGTAATTTACATAATAATATATATATTTTGGTTTAATTACCTAATGCATAAGTTTATTATATGTAATATATATATATATTAGTATGTGTATTATTAAGGTGTTGGATCTGGAATGGTCAGAGATCTGTTTAAATGCATGTTATCTGTTAAACTCTTGGATCTAAAGTACTGATGAACAGGAGGATGAACAATTATTTGTTTCTGACTATGTAAAGCATGTGTAGTTTTATTTTTGCAAATTTAATTTTGTAAGCATAATTTCCGTCACATGTTTTTTTCCCTGTTATATTAAAGTAAAATGTATGTTTATATTTATAGTTCAATTACATTACATAAAATAAAACTTTTATAGTTTTATGTTATTGGGTATTGATATTATAGCTACTACATTTTAGATCTGTATATACACACGTACATTTTGATGTGTAAATTTAATATGGCTTTGATGTGTAAATTTAATATGGCATAACAGTTTTAGAATTTTGATGTCACTTGATATTCTCGATTAATACATTATGATAAATATCGGCAATATAACTTAAAACTGATAATTCTTTGAAAATTCTACTTAAATTATTAATATATTATTAGTTCGTCCAAATATATATGAATGATAATAATATAATTAATACATTCTAAATTTTTTTGCTAACTTAAGTTTTGAAACTTTTTAAGATTTCATTTTGTATTTGTATTTATTTGAAATACGAAGATTGTTTTTTATGAAAGAAAAAGAGGTTATCAATAACATGTTGGAGATTTTTTAGTTAAATGGTGTAAAATTTTAATTAGGTAAGATTTTTTTTTTTCAGTTGAAAAATATAATATTTTTATTAAATTAAATATTTATTCTGATATTTTATCTCATGAAAGGCTAAAAACTATAATATATTTATTTAAATTAATTAAAAATTACTAAGATTTTTTTTTCAATTGAAAATTAAAATTTAAAAATTGTTTCTATTGGTTTTTTAAATTCCTTTGATTATTTATATTTATGTTTATATATATATTTCCCTCGTATAAAAGCTACCCATAACTTTAGTGCCCCACTATCATTAATGAAATCGGGTTGGGATGTTTGGTATGACTATGTCACGCAATATACCGTAACGCAATTAATTAAAGGCACAATATATATATGTTACATTTCTAGTCAAATTTTCAATTTTTAAACAGAAAAATCTGACATTTTCCGTGGATTCTGAAATGTGGAATTCTGACATTTCACTATCACTTTTATTTCTGGATTTTCTTTGCCTTTTCATTCCAACAACTAACTCTTTTTTTACTTTTTCCTTGTAGCAATTATTCTACTTATCACACTTTTGAGTGATACTATTAGATTAGATAAATAATAAATAAAATAAAGTGCACTATCTTAAATTACATTTGAGGCTTGAAAAAGGTCTATCCCATGATGAAAATCAAAAGTGAAGAAAAAAAAAAGAAAACAAACACTTGCTATTTAAAAATTAAGGTTAAATTACACTGGTCGTTTTTTCTTTTGACGTCTATCTAAATAAATGACTAAAATGCTATGAAAGTAAGAACGACCAGTGTAACTTGGAAAGTTATTTAACAAACCATGTTATTTTTGAAAACCCGAAAAGACGACCCGTGTAATTTACTCTACTCTCAACTTTGTTCAGATTTCGGTGTAAATTTGACGACAACTTTGAGAGAAAAGGAAAGAAGCAAACGTACTCTCGGGTGGTTGATCAAAGTCCATGCTATTGCTGATTCCCCTGTTCCATGTACAACAATTCAACCTCCTCCTTAATAACACCATCTTCAATCTTTACTACTAATTTGCTACTTGGATTTCACTTTGCTACAAAAATTCCAAAAAGGGCAAGTCTGCGAAACGATATCTACATCATGTACAAAATGTCAATAATATTTTCGATTCGTAGTTGATTTTGCAAACAAACAAACAAAAAGTTAGACCGGCCTAAAGAAGTTGTCGATGATTGCTTGAGTTACATAAAACTTGTGTCCTTGATCAAACCTTAGACGAGTAACATATTCACACATACATATAACTAGAATTTAGAAACATTTATTTGTGGCCAGTGGCGAAGCTAGGATTTGACATTAAGGAGGGTCGGTTGCTTAATTGGGAGGGGCCGAAAAGAGTTAACAATGTTGATTTAACCTTTAAAATGAAAACTTACATAAGAAGTTGTGTTAATTGGAAGGGGCTGAACAGTGAACACCCTCTAGCCCCCTACTAGCTCCACCTTGTGGCAATGTACTTGATATATAAAGAAATTAAAGAAAAAAACAATAGTAGTTCTGTCAATTTTCACCCATCAAATGGATAGATTCTTTAGAGATAATACATCTCTCAATAGTTTGTATTTATATATCTTTAAATATAAATAAATGTTGTTATAAAGGTGTAATAAAGTGTATCAAATCAAAATCATTAAAAGTTATACTTTTCATTTTCTTACTAAGTTTTGTAATTCTAACCAATGAATGCATGAAAAACGATTTACGTTCTCGTTAATGACTATCTTCATCTTTTATTATTTCATAATAAATAGTATTATTATGAAGTAATACTCCATTTGTCACGACATTAATATTAATTGTCATCTCTCAAAAACACACAATTTTGAGAGGAAGGGACTCCAGGGAGTACAAAAAAAAACAAAGGTTAGAACAAAATTACTAAGGGTATGTTTGGTACGAGGATATGAGAATGGATAAATAGGTACGAGAGTAATTGTAGTTGTTTGTTTAATGATTTTGAGTTTAGTAGTATATAGATTGTTAAAAGGTGAATTTAAGAAAAGTGATAACTTTACAAAAGTCCAATGGGACGTAACTCATTCCTAGCATTTCTTTATTTTTTTTTTATATTAAATCAATATAACTTTTTATATTAAAAATAATAATACATTTATACATAAGATATCAGTTTTAATTAAATCCCAACATGTTTAAACTATACGAACTTTTCTTTCAAACCTATACTCATACAATACTCATGCTCAAATCAAACGCCTGCTCAAATCAAATGCCACCTAAGTGATGAGAAAATGAACGATGTATGGAGAGGTGTAATGTAGACAGTTTTATCCTACCGAAGGCTGGATAACTGCTCGCAGAGTATTTATATATCATCATGAAGAAATGAAATGAAATGAAATACTAACGCCTATATGAATGTATGACATATATATATATATAGAGAGAGAGAGAGAGATTGAGTAAAACATCAAATAAAAGAGATGTAAATCATACCTTTGCTTAATGAGTTGAGAACTGATTTCTTGTTGAATATTTGGAATGTATGTATGTATGTATGCACCACCGATATTGATGGAGAATGTTGTGTGTGTGTGTGAAAGTGTAGAAATGAGTGGAAATGAAAGTCAAAATGAGTAGTTGTATGATATTGAATTTCAACCCATCAAATACATGCTTATACACACTGTTAACTGTGTGTGTGTGAGAGTGTGTGTCAGTATGCGTGGGTACGATAAAGGATTTGGTTAAGCTCTTCTCCATTACACTATAATTTCACATTAAATTACTTTTTTATTTTCAACCAATCAGTTTTCCTTCTTTTCTTTTTCTTTTTTTTTTTTAAGGGAAGCAGGAGTGGATGCGGGTAGGGTGAAGCCGCGGTCCAACACCACCGCCAACAAGGGAACCCGCATGAAGGTTTAAGAGATGCGGTTTGGGAAGCCGATTCCCAAAATTCATTTGTAGGCACATAAGGCTTTTACTTCTCAGTTATTGGTTGTTTTTTATTTTATTTCTTCTTTAATAAAAATAATAGAGGGATGAAGGTAGATGAATTACCACACCTTGTTCAATAGGCTACTTCAAGGTATTTTATGATGGATTTGAGTTGACATCATATTATTTGTGAGCAATGAAAGTTGATGAATTACCATTCCCTCCTCCCTAAGGCTCTAACCAATCAGTTTTAAAGCAATATTATTTTTTTGTTAGGCTCCTTTTATTGCTTATGAGGGGTCTCATTGTGGGGGGAGCCTAACAAAAAATTGGCTCCGGTTATATCCCCGTCTCAGATCGGATTTAATCGACTCTATGTGGTGATATCCGTTCAGGTGCATTTATTTCGGAACACTAAAACCTTATAAGGTGATAGTGTAGGTACTAATGCGGTACAAGAGATTAAAGGGTTTCTTTCGATTTACCATTTGTTTTTTTGAACGGCAAAAAAAAAAAAAAACAAATGGTAAGTCTTTCCACCTTACCTCAGACCAATTGAAATGGGGATCCTATCATTGGTATTTGGTGTTTACCCAAGTTTAGTTAGTAGTTAAGATTTGAGTATTATTATATTTTAACTATGATACACTATTTAGTTAGAATCTAATAAGAAAACTGGAAAATTAAATTGAAACTAGTTTTTGTAGAAATACTTGCAAAATCTTAAAATATTAAATTGTGTGTGCCTTTTATTTTTAATCATGAAAGCAACGCAGCAACCTCGATTAAGATTTTTTATCCAGTGTCTTTATCTATACTTCTATACTCTTTATTAAAAATTTTATCCCCTATTGAATGTTACATATTTTGGGACTTGCAAATTGTCCAAAGTATCTTAATGATTAAATTACATTATCAGTCACTTATCTTTTAAAATATCTCCACTACCACCTTTTACATTAATTACATTTTACATCAACTTACATCATTTGACGCCGCCGCCACCACCAATAGTCGCTACCACCACCAGACCGTCATCGCCGCATTACGCGGATACCATGCTATTTTATTTATATCTACTACACCATTCCGTTTTATACGGAAAACCCCAATCTAAAATAAAATCGTGAAAGGCTATAGAACCTAGTGTTTAATGGAGTGATGATGTTGACACCAAAAAGCCCATTAGACAAAATAAAGCCTACTCTAATTGTTACTACAACTTTAATAATAATCTTGTTTGAACATTTTGTTAACATCATAGACCAATGTGGCTAGACCATCAATTATCATGAATATATAAAAACGAAACTATAATCAAATATATAAATAAAAGTATCTTTTTATTGAATGAAGCACCTTTCATCAGGGTGTGTTTATTTATCGTTTTAAAACATAGATTACACGAAAAAAAAAATCATTTTTTTGGTAAATTAAGTCACCCTGGTTAACTTCACGAAGTTTATTTAATTACTCAAAAGTTTTGTTATAACGAAGACCGAATAGATCCACGGAGGTTTTCTTTAAATATAGTGTTTGTAGATGTTATTGTAAGATATCGTAACTTTCTCATTATAAATATCTTTCTCATTATAAATATCAAGGTTTTGATGTTGACAGTCTTAAAGACTATCATCAAGGTATTATTACATGTTTAAAAAATTAAACATTAGTCACCATTTATTAGGATTTTCTAACTGTATTGTACCACTTACCAAACATATATTACGACTTTCAGCATCGAAATCCTAAATATTAGGGTGTGAGGGGCGGACGACACTGGGGCTCGACACGGAAATTTGGCAAGCCCTTGTCAATCGGCAAGGGGTTTTTGGTACCATCGGCAAGTGTGATCGGCGTACCTATGTCGATGGATTGGAACGTTGGGTGACACACAATTCAAGAAATCCTACCGTTAGAGCATTAAAAAAAATCACCTAAAGAACCCACCGTAGGAAAACAAACCCCTTTTGGCAACCAACTCTACATTTTGACAAGTTTTGGTATCTTTTGACATAAATGATGTGGTATGTTTTTACCGGATGAAAGCATGCCAAAAATTGGCAAATTGGAGGTGTTTTATCAACCATCCCGTCACCCTGATAACGAAAATATAAAAAGATAATTTGCACTACAACAAACACTTTTGCTTTCATAATTCAACTTTTACAATTTACACAATAATAAACGGTTTATAACGTAGAGATAGATTATTAAAAAACAATGAGTATATTTAACAAGTGAAGTGAAATGAAAAGTTGAGATAGGAGGGGAGCCACATCCATGTTTTAAGGGGCTTAAACGGCGCCGGTGGGCAAGGGACTGCCTCATGTCTCAAGTCTCAACCAGCTCATAAGCTGAGTCTTTTTTGTTTTCATTATGAAATGAAATGATCAGATACATACAAAAGTTGTTAGCGACAAATATACAGGTTGTAAAATAAGTTCGTTAACAGTACCACTCAAGAAGATTTATGCAAATGTGTTATTATTCTATTGGGCATATATGTAGCCAAATATGTGAAGACATATATCTTTTGTCGTAATCTTCCTTTTACAAAGTTGTGGGGATGCAGAGGTTACTAAATTCACAAAATGCTATATTGTTTGCGGTTTTTACAAGGTAAACTGTGTGAAAAGTTTTCATGAAAGATAAAAGAGTATGGTCTCTATGGTAGCCGTACCGTGAGACGCACCAAAACTTTTGTAATTAAGACATGTGTGAGTCACCCTGGTGATAGTATGAGCTTCATGCATGGCGCGAGAGGACTGGCCGGGTGAGGGTTGTTGTGCGGCTAGAAGATGTGAGGGAGTGGGTTTACATAGCTCTATCTGTGTATTGGATATTAATGGATCGGATCATGATCCAATTCATATCCATCATATCTATTAATAGACCTAGATTTACATACATTTTAATAGGGTTTAAGTGATAGGAATGTGATAGTTGGTTCTGAAATTTTATGTATCGGATGTGTGTGGCTATACAACAAAATGAATTTATTATAAAAAAAAAAAAAACTTATTGGTTAGAAATTTGACGTGCTTACACTCGACTAGATACACTTTTGTATTAAATACTTACAATTAATCAACTATAAAAATTTAAAAATATATATATAGACACTCAAGCGTTGACTTAGTCTCATTTTTATTGAAAAGCAAACTTCGATCTATACGTAGACATACAAAGCTTTAAAAATACATAGCTAAAGCTAAGAACTTTGCTCTTGAAACAACATGGTATGTTATAATATGTAGACATTGAGTGAGTGGTTAACAATTAGTACGAATTTTATCGTTGGGTGTAGTGTTTTGTCTTCGGGGCACCCCCACAAAATATATTATTTTGCAATAAACAAGGTCGAACCCACCTCATTTTGTCTCCTCAACATTCCACCATATGTCTCGTTTGTCATGTCAAAACAAAAGGCATTAGAATTTAAGGGAAGGTGGTGGGTTTTAGAGGAATATGTATAGAAACTTGGGGAATATCAACTTGTTAGGCCTCCTTATTGTTTTTTTTATTTATTTATTTAACAAAATTGTAAACACGCAATGCGTGACAGACGATAGTTTCAACATATAGAAACGGTTAAGAATGACAGTATGTGGCTTCGTCTACTGTTGGTGTAATTAGATGTACACATGTCTTCATACTTACAATTCAGATACACAATATCAGTGGTAGGGATGGTAAAAATACCCGTATCCGATGAGGAATCCGATACCCGAACCCGATTTGACCGGGGAATCCCCGAGTCGACCGGGAATGGGGACGGGTATGAGATGTAATTTTATTCCCCGATGGGGATGGGGACGGGGATGGGAAACCATAAATCCTTGATCCACATAGTCGAACCCGAAAAATTATATATGTATATATAAATTTTTGTGTATATATTAATCTAATTACATAAATTTAAATTGTCCTTCGAGATTTTTCTATTTATTAGATTCGGTTTAAGTTTCGAACATTTAATTTATGAAAGAATATGTCGAACTATACATTCTTTTAATTATTTTCTACTTCAATGAATTTATGCTTTTTCAAAAAAGATATCCCGATGGGGACGGGTATGGGGTGTAAGTCCCTAAACGCCACTAGGATCTACAGAATTAGTATCAATATATTCAAGTGCGGAACTTTTGAATATACAGTATATAACAATTGTAAAAGACAAAATCGAATATAACTAAATGCCAAAGTCGTATATTATTCAGTATTAAATCGAATACCATAATATACCAGACTCAGCAATAATACGAAAATAAACAACTAATGATTAACAAGTTGCAACTAAACCATCATCTGAACCATCTCTTAATGATTAACCCTTAACACAAATGGTTAATCTCTATATATAGTGACATAAACGGACCTAAATGGACTTGACTAATCATGGACTTAATATTAGATCCGGCCAAAATAGATCCGGCTCTGACAGATGTGTCTGTCAGATCCGTTCGGAACTAAAATGGCATGTTTCAATACATTTCTAAGACTATTATATCAAAAAGACTCAAGACAAACTTCTATGATGTTGTTGTCACCAAGAAATGCACCAACAGACTCCCCCTTGACCTCAGCATCTAGATGTCTTCATCGATCTTCAGAGTCTTCACCTGTAGTGCGTAGCAATAATCATAGAAATGCACCAACTAACTTCCCTTAGACTGTTGCTCTCAATTCAAAAATCATTAATTACAAAATCTGAATCAACAGACTTCCCCTTAACCAATGATAATGTATATTCTTTGGCAAGACTTGATTTTCTTGTGTTGTACTCTAATCTTCAACCTGCAAAGCCTCTATATCCTAAAGACAACTAACAAACTCAACACTCGGATTGTAAATTTCCCTCTCAATAGTAACCTCCTCCAAATTAAGCTCCAAGCAACCTTATTTTGCTAGACACCATCGCTTCCAAGAAATCTTGACATCATCGTTTCCAAACAATCCAGATATCATCATTTCCAAGCAATTTCAGATACCATGCAAGACAACATTGCTCAATCCATTTGACCTTCAAGCTTAACTGGCATATAATAAAGAAGTAGAATATCCAACAATCAGCATCAAACTAATAAGCTCCCACAAAGATAAGAAATTCTATAAGTTGAACATTAGACATGTAACATCCAAAATTCATGTCTTCAACCAGTAGTGTCTGACTTTGTCTTGTATCTTCATGAATCCACCAAACACCTGAAGTTTTTCATATCAGATCTCCCCCTCAAGGTAAGTATCTCCAAAATACATAAAGAACCACTTAATCTGCAACCTCTCCACTAGTCACCGGATTAATCATCTATACATCGTTGGCATATAATAAAGGTTCAATCTTCAACTACTCAGCTACAAATGATTAACTTCGTCACAAAAGATATGATCTTCTACAAAATCCCAAACACATCCTTAGCAAAGATTATCAATAGTTTACTTGGACTTTCAACCCTGGTCTTCAATCTTCATCTGATTCATCTGAATCACCTAATCTATAATCAGGCTGGACACATGTCACACGGATTCTAAACCAATAAGATACCGTGACTGAAATCTGTCAAAACACCATGATCTTTATTACTTCAAGCTTTCAAGAAATTTGCTTAGAAAACAAGGAAGCTTTAAAAGTTTTATCCCCCCTTTTTCAGTGCAAACTTCTAAAAAACAGCCTATATGTTTGTTTTTGGTTTCAAAGGAAAGACTTAAGCTTAATAACTTTGGACAAAACTAAACCATTCTAAAATTCAAACGAAAAAATTCGGTCAAATTTAAATGGAATAGACTTGGACAAAATTTTAAACTATATAAATTCACACGAAACTAAAATAAATTAGACTCGGATGAAATTAAATAGTTCCAAAGCTTTCAGACGAATCTTAAATACTAGACGAGTCAAACTAGTCAGACAAGTCAACCAACTCGGTTAGAATATAGATCCGACTAGTCAACGGAGGTCACAAGAGTCAACAAGAGCGGTTGGAGCAAGAAAAGCCGGTCAAACGAGTCAAAAATCCGTCCAACTACTAGATCCGGCTAATCAACGCTAGATCCGACTGGTCAACGGCTAGATCCGGCTGGTCAATGGCTTCAGGCGAGTCAACAACCTCGACTATGGCTAGATTCGGCTGGTCAAAGGTTAGATCCGGCTGGTCAACGGCTAGATCCGGCTGGTCAAAGTTAGAACCGGCTGGTCAAGGCTAGATCCGGCTGGATAGATCCGTCTGAAGCTAAATCCGGCTAAAAACGAAGCTTTTCGACCACTAATACCTCAAACTAAACCTCCAAAACCTCGAACTAAGCTTCCAAAACCAATCCGGCTGGTTCCCCCATCCATAGTCGGTAACGGCTCAGCTCTAGTGCTACCTTCAATATACCATTGATGTTTGTATACAGGGTGTACCAGCGGCTAACCCTCCACACCGCCGATACATTG
>JAOXNX010000028.1:18281812-18292940 GCA_028566075.1 Solidago caesia
GTGGCTTTATTATCATACACCATAATAGGACATTTTATTTTTGAGTCATAAAATATCAGTTTTTTAGAACGTTTATTTGCAAAAGTTTTATTATAACAAAACTCAATAGGACCCTTAAAGGACGCATATTCATTATGGTTTTATGACAATACACCATAATAGGACACTTGATACATAAGTCATAAAACATTAATTATTTAGAACGCTTATTCGCAAGCGCATTATTAAAACATAACTTAATATGACACTTGACACTTGGGTCCCATAGATTGATACACCATTTTAGGACACTTGATATTTGAGTCATAAAACATCAGTTTTATGAAACGCTTCTTCTCAAATGTTTTATTATAACAAAAGTTAATAGGACCCTTGACAATTGGGTCTTATAACGTTAACCTTTATAACACGCTTATTCATAAAGATTCACAAGATAATGTATCCACTCACACTAATATGAGTCTGTTTTGTCAGTTTGTGATAGTCAGTATTCAAGACAATAAACGATGTTTAAGGCCCAATAGGCCCATTCGAGTTAAAGAAGAACATTTTCAAGCTTTTCAATAGGCCCATTCGAGTTTAAGGCCCAATATGTTATTATTTATACTTAAATACATTTTATAGGGACTATTTGTGTAATTTTTTTATATTTTGAAGCTTTTCGAGCCGAGTTTCGAGCCGAGCTCGAGCTATTATTATTGAAAACTTATATGTTCAAGCTTTTCGAGCCGAGCCGAGCTTTATTAGTAACCATAACGAGCCGAGCTTGAGTCTGCATACTAAAAGCTCGTCGAGCTATCGAGCCGAGCTCGAGTCTTCTCAGATTCAAGCTCGGCTCGGTTAGATTGCAGCCCTAGTTGTGATAAAGATAAAATCCAAACTCACGCATAAACACACATTTACAATATTACACACACAATCCACGTGCCTCACACGTGTCTCTCCAACTTCAACACCTTTCTTCACCTTCAACAATCATCCCAAATCACAATCGCCAAAATCTCACCCAA
This sequence comes from Solidago caesia, assembly GCA_028566075.1. NCBI lineage: Eukaryota > Viridiplantae > Streptophyta > Magnoliopsida > Asterales > Asteraceae > Solidago > Solidago caesia. The sequence goes on from JAOXNX010000028.1 coordinate 18,282,823, forward strand.
TTTTCACTCCTTGATCCAAATCATAACATAATCATCAAAACCCTAATCCCTGAAATTCAATCAAAATCAAAATCAAAATCAAAATCTATGGAGCAATTAAAAACAATCGGGCGGGAGCTGGCAATGAGCTCCCAAGGCGGATTTCATCAATCCAAAGAGTTTCTCGATCTCATCAAATCAATCGGCGAAGCCCGATCCAAATCCGAAGAAGACCGAATCATAACCCACGAAATCCAAACCTTAAAGAAATACATCAACCAACCCGACATCCCAAAACGCAAACTCAAAGAATACATCATTCGTTTAGTCTACATCGAAATGTTGGGCCACGACTCGTCTTTCGGATACATTCATGCTGTCAAAATGACCCATGATGATTCTTTGCTCCTTAAACGAACTGGGTATTTGGCTGTTACTCTTTTTTTGAATGAGGATCATGACTTGATTATTTTGATTGTTAATACTATTCAAAAGGATTTGAAATCCGATAATTATTTAGTCGTTTGCGCTGCGTTGAATGCCTGTTGTAAGTTGATTAATGAAGAGACTATTCCTGCTGTTATTAATCAAGTTGTTGACTTGTTGGGCCACCCCAAAGAGGGTGTTAGGAAGAAGGCGGTTATGGTTTTGCATAGCTTTTATCACAAGTCTCCCTCGTCTGTTAATCATCTCTTGTCGCATTTTCGCAAGGTTTGTGCTTTTTTCTGTTGGCGTTTAGGTGTATGATTTTACCTGCATTGTGGAGTAGATAACGAAAATCTCCAGTATTTATTATTATTCTACTTTGAAACTCATTTTAGTATGTTGAATTATTTGGTATTGTGTGTATTTTTGTGTAACGTATAGTAGCAGATAATTGGAAAGTTTGATAAACACAGAAGCAACTTTCAAAGTAGGATGTGTATGTTATAGATTTTCGTGTAAAGGTTAGATAAAAATGTTTTAACTCCATGGTGTGAGGGTAGATCTTTTGTTATTTGAGTAATGTTATAGGGCCAAGTGTTTTCAAGTTTATCCAACTTGTTATGTTTTGTTATAGTGTGTATCCAACTGATATAACTTGCTTTTGTATGTATCAAATTTTCAATTTATATTGACTTATATCTAGTGAATCGGGGGCGTGGTCTCGGTTTTGATGGCGTGGGAACTAATTTGGCTGTTACGCCAGCAATAATATAGGTTACCTGATACATACAATACTAACGAATTGAAAATTTGGTATGCATATAAAAAGGTTTGAAAGTATGGAACACACTATAATAAATGTTACAAGCTGGATACTTTAAAAACACATCCCTTTATTATATGCCACACATTAGTTAGTTAGTTTGTCGTTTTATGTTCAGTTTATCTCAAAAACTGGAGCAGGCTTGCTTGGACAGGGGAATTTATACATGATATTGGGTATTAACTTCGATATTAGTGAGCATTAACAATTTAATTTATTTGTGGAGTTAAAAAACAAAGTGAGAATTGTCTTGACTTTGCAAATACCAAACTACTCCATATTGTTTATTAATGGTAGAAAGAAGTGCTAGAACAACATAACTATTCAAATAACTGGCGAATATTAACAGACACTGTATCTGCTTTACCATATCACATCCTTGGTCATTAAATGAATCAATTAAGGAGACCAAATTGTAAGAATCATGGGAGGTATCTGCATACATACCACGCAGGCGGTTACTATGTAGTTATACCGGTCCAAAATCAAATATTGGTCAAGGACCGATATTTGAGATATCGGTTATCTTGGTGGGATATCGGTATCGGTAATTTTAATATTATGCAATATATAATAATAATAATAATAATAATAATAATAATAATAATAATTAATGCTTAATACTTAACAGAAATATTAAAAGTCAAGATTAAAAGTGTCAATATTTGATAGATTAGTGTTAATACTTGCAAAAATTAGTGTTTATTATGTTGTGTTTAAGTTTGGATCCAATTTTTTTTTTTTTAAAAAGAAAAAGTTGGAAAACCGAAATCCCACCGAAAATTGGACCGAAATCGAGTGATATCGGTAAATATCACTGATTATTTTGGGACCGAAATTCTAGAAGAGGACCGAAAACCGAAATCCCACTGAAATTGACTACACAGGGCGGTTATATACTTATATCCGTCACTTCATTTGTGTAAAAATAGAGTTGAGTATTTTAGGGAGCGCGATCATCGTATCTTGCTATCTTTAGGTCATATGTTATCAAATGTGTGACCTTTGTTGATGATTTATTTGCATATAGAAATGTGTTATGACGGATGTCTATCAATCCACTTAAATGAGTTATGTGAAGTGTTGTACACATTTTTTCATCTTACTTTTAATCTTGAGAATCTGTGTTATGATAATTACAAGACTTTCTGATCATTGACTGTGTACATTTTCTATTTTGCAGAAACTCTCTGATAATGACCCTGGTGTGATGGGTGCTACACTTTGCCCTCTACATGACCTCATAACGATAGATGTAAATCCGTACAAGGATTTAGTTGCAAGCTTTGTGAACATTCTTAAACAAGTTGCAGAGCGCAGATTGCCAAAAAGTTATGACTATCATCAGACACCTGCTCCTTTCATACAGGTATGCACTTCAAGCATTGTATATTTAGATACTTCATAACCCTCTTAGAAAATGTTGTCTCGCTCTTTTAGAAATATGCAACACTTTCTATTTCCGGTTGTTTTTTTTGTGGAATGTAAAGTTTTCCTATTGGTATGTTTTCAGATATTCTCAACTCTTTTGCCCACTGAAAATCACTACATGAAATTAGTAACTTGTTTTTTAGTCCACAAAGATCCGTTACCTTTGTTGTAATTAAGGGTTATCTTAAACATTTGATCAATGGGCAAACATTATTTTCCATCTCATGTTCTATAGCTGGCGTGTTCAAAGGTCGATGTTTGAGTTGATTAAACCACCCCGGTTGGTGCAACCTTGTCACATCTTTGAGTTTCTTATTAGAACGCCGGTGCATGGTTTTCTCCATTTTAACAGTTCATTTCTGCTACATTAACGGTTAACCATGTGAAGAAATTTAGTCTTTAATTCAGGTTTATTTGTTAGGGTAAGGTGTAGGGTGTCTGTCAGCTTCCTGTTAAAAAAATTTCAAATTTATAAGTTCATTCAAAAGAGATTCCAAGCTTTTCGTCGAAAACATGCAAAAAGAATGGGAATTTTTTTTTTATTCCTTGATATGATTAATGCAAAGTTACTAGAGGGTGTTATGCTGCTAGTTGCTAATAAATTTCATTTGAGTGATTGTCATTATCATAATTACTTTGCTTAGAGAAAATAGTGTTGTTATTGTTGTTGCTATTACTATTATTTGTTGTTGTTACTATTATCAATTATTTTAGTAAAATCTAGTGTTATGTGAGGAAATAAGAATGGGATGCATGGTAGGAAAAAAAGGCAGTTCTTCTTTCACATAGAAAGGAATCAAATTAAATGCTTGCAAAAGGAGAAGTAGAGTCAGAGATAGAAAATAACTTTAACACTGTGATTTTCTTTGTGAAAAACAAGGCAACGCAGCAAATTATTTTCCTAATAGTTTGGAGTAAATGTCTAATTTGGGCATATTAAGTAAACTAAAAGCAAGAATTTAAATTGTAGTGTGTAATTATCTTGCGTCTTCAATGCATGAATCATGAATAACTTATTTGTTTATATTAGTTTTTGGCTTTAGTCTTCAATATATAGATATTCTAAATTTCAGTATCCAGTTAACACCAGATTTTCTTGTAACATAGAAAGGCAGTATTCCAAGATTGTACTTGCATCTATGGATTAAGCTCCCCAGTCATACTTTTGTGTTGGTAACTAGGCTAGTAGGGTTAGTAGGCATGACTAAAAGTTTGAAGAAGTAGAGGTATGGAGGGTCAATTAAAGGAAATTAGCATTCCATATTTCTTTGTTAGATTAGGAGTAAAGATGTTTGCCTCATGTCCATTCAACAGAGTTGTGAGATATCTGACAGTTTGACTTTCTACTTGTGATTTGAACACATGCATGCCGTATTCATTTTCTGTTTTTGCCATTTCCCTGTTTTGATTTGTGTAACGTGGCTCATAACTGACTGTCTGACTTGCACATAATCAGGAACCGACTCCCGTTCTGTCCAGCTTTTGCCATGCTGCGCATTAAACTGGCTTATATGCAATTCCACACATTCTGTTAACGTGAATTAACCACTTCTAGCCACCACAAGCCGTACTATTTTTTTTCATTTTCTTATGCTTTCTAGAAGTGTTCAAGCTTTCTAAATAACACACTACATAGAAAAATTTTAGAAAATTTGTACATTTACTAACCAGGCATAACATAGATAGTGATAGATATGAGCATAGTGAGCACCTGCATATCCTAGAAAAAAAATCAAGTCTCGTTTTCATGTGCGCCCTGTTTCCTAAACATATTCATGAAACTACACGTCTTATTCACTCATATCCATGTTTCATTTGATGTTTACACTACACGTCTTATTCACTCATATCCATGTTTCCTTTTCTTACATTCCCACTAACCTCCAATGTCTGCATTTAGTGTATTGCTGACCGATTCAGATTACAACTTTGATTTCTTTTCTCTGATCTTGACATATCGTTGTTGTCTTGTGTGCAAGTTTCTTATATTTCTGACTACAAATCCATAACCTAAATACATCACATACCCTAACTGCATCCTATCTTAGTAATCTGCATCTTAAAATAGATTAACATGTTTTATAGCAAGATACATACATGCAGGGCATGATTTGACTTGCTTCTATTTCTTTCTAAGTTTATACCTAGATCAAAGTAAAAGGCATACATCTTGAAATGTATGTGCAATTGATATCATCCAACCGTTTCTTTTACTGGTTTACAAAATTACAACTGATCCAACTATTTACTTCTCTTATTTTCCTAAATAAATTACAACTTCATCTTGAAATATAGTTTTCTTAAATGTAACATTTGCACGAGATAGGGGTTGCAAAATTACAACTGATCCAACTATTTACTTCTCTTGATTTTCCTCAGCCGATCCCAATTCTAATGAGTAAAATCTTTGATTCATCAAGAATCACCTACATAAGTTTTTCTGCTCTTTTCTCTCTTTAAATCCATAACACCCTTTATAAAAAATGCCAAAAGAAAGCTGTAATTTCATCTTTATATGACTTTGGGTTCAAATTCACTTAACTTATCAACAAAAGGCTTAATTTTTTTTAGCCCAACATAAATTACAAAATAATAAGAATACGCCTTCTGACCGTCCTAAGCAATATACTTCTCAATACCCTAACTTACAATTGGTGTTTTTATGTTATGGCCAATATTTATTTACGATAGTTATGTAAACACTCTATTATTTGGTTGTGGGTTTAAGTCTCTTTCGGAACAATTGGTGTAAATAGTAGGTGGTTGTAGATTTGAATGCTTTGCCTGAAAAAAAAGTTGGGTTATAACGTAGCTCTATGTAGTCGATCCTAAGTCATTATACTTATGCATGAGCTATACATAGAAAATGATGCATGAGCTACACATAGAAAATGACTGCATCTGATTCAATCTAATGTTTAAATGAGAAGAAAAATCGGAAGTAAGAGCATGTATATCCTATAAAAGAAAATTTATTTTAAAAGTTACTTCTGATTTTGACCATGATATTCTTGCCTCAAGTTTGAATATTTTGGACATATTTTTTCATTGCTGACATCATCTCTTTTTAATATGCACAGATTAAGTTGCTAAAAATCCTGGCATTACTCGGTAGTGGTGACAAAAAGTCCAGTGAGCAGATGTATACTGTCATCGGGGACATCATGAGGAAGAGTGACACATCCAGTAACATAGGAAATGCCATTCTTTATGAATGCATTTGTTGTATCTCTTCCATACAGTCGAGCCCTAAGTTATTGGAAACAGCTGCTGATGCAATCTCTAAATTTCTGAAGGTGTTGCAAAGTTTCTAAACTTATGTACTTAAAAAAATGGTATATACCAAGTCTTATTTGCAAAGTTTTGTAAATTTGTAGAGTGATAGTCACAATTTGAAGTATATGGGGATAGATGCTCTTGGTCGATTGATAAGAATAAGCCCAGATATTGCTGAGCAACACCAACTCGCTGTAATTGACTGCTTAGAGGTGAGGTGACTCGGTACTTCTTACTTTTGCATATGTATTTGAATTGAGTACTTCTTTTACGTTATGTGGAGTTCTCATCCACTTGTTGATACAGGACCCTGATGACACATTAAAGAGGAAAACATTTGAGTTGCTATATAAAATGACAAAATCCTCCAATGTGGAAGTGATAGTAGACCGCATGATTGATTACATGATTAGCATCAATGATAGTCATTACAAAACTGAGACAGCATCAAGATGTGTGGAGCTTGCAGAGCAATTTGCTCCCAGTAACCATTGGTTCATCCAGGTTTATACACATTACACATTAGTTTATTATAAAATTTTCTGTCTGTTTACCAGAAACTAATTGTCATTCTCCTATCTACTTTTTGACTTTACAGACCATGAACAAAGTCTTTCAGCATGCTGGGGATCTAGTGAATCCTAAAGTGGCACATAACTTGATGCGATTGATTGCGGAGGGATTTGGAGAGGATGATGATACAGCAGATAGTCAGCTGAGATCATCCGCTGTATGTATTTCTTGAATTACCTGACAACTGTATACCTTTATCTTTTCAGCTGCTCTCTACACTTGATTTTCTTTAAATTATAGGCATAAGTAGAAGCTGTAGTTTTCAGCCCATTTACTTATAAATGGGCCACTGTTGGTTATGTTTTACCCTGAATTTGTGAAATGTGAAACTGGTAAATAGTAATTTAGAGGGAAATGGGGCCGAACGGGTGGAAAGTTTCCCAAAGTGTATATTTAATGCATAAAAAAAGATCATTATTCAGATAATATCATCTTTGCAATTATAGTTGACACTCTAACTATAGCTAAAGAATTCTGGACAAAAATTTGTCTGGTTAACCCAATTCGACCTTTGGGAAAAAGCCGATTTTGACATGAACCTGTTTTGAGCTTCTACTCAACCTGTCCATTTTGTCACTTCTAGTTTTTTAATATGCAATATATTCTTTTGGTAAGGTGTCTGTTTGGTTATATAATTAGAACTTTTGGCATCTTGGATGCAGGTGGAATCGTACCTGAAAATAGTTGATGAGCCAAAACTTCCATCTGCATTTCTGCAGGTACGTCGTGGATACGTAAAGGTTCACAGTCAGTCCATTCTGTGTTTTGTTTTTTCTAGCTCTTAAATGTTAGCTTTGTGAACAGGTGATATGTTGGGTGTTGGGTGAATATGGAACTGCAGATGGTAAGTATTCTGCTTCTTACATCAGTGGCAAGTTATGTGATGTCGCAGAGGCACATTCGAGTGATGATATAGTTAAGGTATTCTCAATAGACTTTATGTAAGAGCACCGGCTGTAATATTCACATCTTCTAATGCAATCTTTGATATACTTGATTTATTGCATAATTTTTATTATTATTTTTCCACTTGCTTGATTTTTTATGTTATACTAACTAATTTCGTTTTCTTCGAAGGCATATGCAGTGACAGCACTTATGAAAGTATATTCTTTTGAAAAAGCAGCTGGAAGAAAATTCAGTTTGTTACCAGAGGTAAGTATCATTTTTGTTTGTTAATAGTCTTGGATTTAGTTCACATCCAAGTCTATTAGTTTTGGCTGTTTTAGTTTTCAAGATACATTTTGTTTTTGTAATTGTTGCAGTGCCAATCGTTGCTTGAGGAATTGTCTGCTTCCCATTCATCTGATCTCCAGCAACGTGCATATGAATTCCAAGCAATTCTTGATCTTGATGCTAATGCCATAGAGAATATACTGCCATTAGATGCAAGCTGTGAAGACATTGAGGTCATCTTCTGGCATATTGATTGTTCTTTCGAAGCTGCTGATATTCAAAGTTTTAAGTTGCTAAATTTGCTATGTTGATTACTTGATTAGAATGCTGATACTGTCAACGAATTTGTTTCCGTGCAGATTGATAAGAGTCTTTCATTTCTCAATAGCTATGTCCAAAAGTCATTAGAGAAGGGTGCTGAACCTTATATCCCCGAGAGTCAACGGTCTGGAACTCTAAATATCAGCAACATTGGGAATCATAACCTGTACGAATCACCCGCTCATTCCCTTAGGTTTGAGGCCTACGAGGTTCCAAAACCTGTGGTACCTGCAAAGATACCCTCAACAGTTGCTTATCCAACTGAACTTGTACCCGTACACGCACATGTACCCGAGCCTTCTTATCAACCATCGGTTCAGCCCACCTTGTCATCGGGGGCTGTTTCTGATTCTAGCTCAACTGGACTAAAGTTACGGCTTGATGGGGTTCAAAAGAAGTGGGGCAAGCCTGCATACTCATCCGGTGCATCCTCATCTTCCTCAAACTTTGAGTCGCATAGGACCTCGGTTAATGGTGCAACACAACCCGATACTGTCATATCTAATTCACGTGAACCGAGGCAGCCACAAGTTGAGGTTTCTGAAGAAAAGCAAAAACTTGCTGCTTCACTTTTCGGAGGTACAACTTCAAGGTCTGAAAGGAAGCATTCTAGTAGTGCTGCTGCTCACAGCAAGGGTTCACGATCGACTAATAATGCGGAAGATAAAGTGAGACCCACAACCGCAACCACAACCACAACCACCACCACAGTGGTTCAGCCACCCCCGCCTGACTTGCTTGATTTGGGTGATGAACCAACGGGTGCAACCAGTAGCTATCCGTCTGCTGTGGATCCATTCCAACAACTGGAAGGTCTTCTTGATGCGAGTCAAGATGGTAATGTTGCTACTACTTCTAATGGAGCTGATCTTATGTCACTTTATTCAGATGCACCTACAAATGGGCAGAACCAGAACCAGAATGAGAATCTGAACGGTTCAGTGAACCCAAGCAACAGAACAGCGTCATTGACCAAGGGTCCGAGCTTGAAAGATGCTTTGGACAAGGATGCACTTGTGAGACAGATGGGTGTAAACCCGACAAGCCAGAATCCTAATTTATTTAGTGATCTGTTCTCATAAGACAAACTCTATATATCACAAGCTTAGCTTTCATGCTCCAAGAAGCTCTTTTCTAAGATTAATACAGATTTGGAGGAAGCAGGTTTGGGCTGTTTGTTTTGATGGGGTTCCGTGCTGGCTTCACGTTATGTAGCAATGTGGCAGAGCTGGCCTTCCCAAGTAAAGATTTGCATTTTATTGTTATAGCGTTTGTGTATTATTAAAATTGACCTGTTTGTGTTTACACCTAGTTACTGGGAGAGGAGTTTATGTATTTTTAAGGAAAAGATTGTTTTTGCGTCATATGCAGGAAATGGTGTACATTTTGTCGTCATGCATCGGTAGTATTTTGATTTGGGTACCCATCAGGATGAACTGTAATAAATGCTGCAACTTTTCTTTACTTTTACTGTTGGGTGAATGAGGATTATGCATATTTTTGTTAGTTTTGAGTTGTAGAACATAATTGGTTTGTGCCCGAGTTTCTTGGTCTCCTTATTGATGGAACATAGTAGAGAGGTTGATCGTGAATAGCATTTGTCACAAACATACCTAATGTTGGGCTACTGATTCCTCATTATGCTCCTGAAAGTGTAATGTTTTAAACTCGTTTGTTGTTATTACATAAAGCCATTATAAAGCAAACTTGTATTATAAAATAAGCAATGATTGAAATTAATGCAGATAAAATGAACATTTGGTACAAACAGTACATTTGAGCTCTCAATGGTTGAATAATCAACTTATATAAAAGCATTTGTGCAAACGGAGGAGGTTTGCTCTATTCAAGTTATCTAGGGAAGGAGCCAATAAGGTTAACTTACTTGGTAGAGGCTTATGTCTCTTGAAGGAAAAGGCCAAGGTTCAAATCTTGGCATAAGTATATTTGGGGTAGTTTTAGCTGTTCACGAAAGAAAAAAAAAATCTAGGGAAGAAGAGTCTTTGACACAGGAGTACGTAGTCTAATTGAGGTATTGTAACATTTCGTATTTCTAATATACGTATATTCGTATATTACTGTTTGACTATACGTTTTATTTAAATTATTTTAA
>JAOXNX010000028.1:18335335-18347774 GCA_028566075.1 Solidago caesia
AAAGTGAGGAGGCCAGTCTGAACTTGAAATCTTTCGTAGGCTCATCTCTAGATTGGCATTCCGATACCGGTCATTCATAGATAGTCGGAACTTTTTGTTATAGGCTATCGTCCATTTATCTAAAAAATATCTACAATTTATTAAATTTAGTTAATCTCAAGTTACTTAAAATTAAATTTTCCTATCTAAAAATGATGTACAATTTATTGTATTTAACAGTGGATACTTATTTACAGAATTTTTTTTTCTTTTTTTTTGCAAGAATCGTGGAAACTCGTAAATTATGTTTTGGATCACATGTTTTTAAAGCTCATTTACATGTGAAATGTTATAAAAGTTCATATTCAAATCATTCAAAATAGTTTTTGTTTACTTGTGAATGAATTTGTTCGCATTTCCCTTCACATGGGAACAAACGGCTATATATAAGGTTTTGAAAATTTTCTTTCTACAACATGAACTTTTATAACGTTTCACATATGAATGAACTTTAAAAACATATGATCCAATATATAATTTAGAGGTTCTCACGATTCTTGAAAAAAAAAGTTTTTAAAAATAAGGAAAGACATATTTAACAAAATATGGATAAACAAAGTTTTTATTTATGTTTGTATTTACATTTATTTAGAAGACAGTTTGTTTGAATGTACATTAAAGTTTGAATTTTTAAAAATTACTGTAAAAAATGTATATATATGTCTAAATTATCAATCTACACAATTTTAATTTTTTTTAATATATTGATCTGTATATATACGAAACTAAAGTATAGTATACAAATAAAATAGTGATGTCTTGTATCACTTTTATGCATTATAAAGAATGTTCTGTACAAAGTACGTTTAGTGCACCTATAAGTGTACCTAATAAAATAATTCACAATGTATATACGTGCTATATATCAATGAACCTATAATCATACGGGCAAATCGATTTCAGAATGTTCCATACAACTTGATATTCTATATGCAATTTCCGCCATATTTGGTCTTGCCATCGAGTTCTCTAGCAATGCCATATTGGCCACATGGACTAGAACTCTAAATTGTTCTACATTGACTTGACCATCGAGTTTCGGATCCAACATCCCCATCATAACATCCACATCCTGATGCTTCCTACACTCGTTCGTTAACTCTGCTAGGGTTATCGAGCCTTGTAATGATTTCATCCCGGTTATAAGTTCGAGTAACAAGACGCCAAAGCTATATACGTCACTTTTAGGTGATACTAGGCCTGTGTTGAGGTAATTGGTATCAACATAGCCTAAAGAGCCGCGTATGATTGTTGGGGTTTGGGCACTGTAAGAATCATGCCCTAATTTGCATAGGCCAAAGTCCGCTAGTTTAGCATGATCGTCGTTAATGAGAAGGACGTTGGATGACTTGACGTCTCTATGGATAACGGGTGGGTCGGCTACAGAGTGGAGGTAGTCAAGGGCATAAGCGATGTCCAAGGCAATGCTTAAACGACTCGACCATGAGAGGGTTCCTGAAAGTTTGCCTTTATTGGTGTGGAGCCGATCAAAGAGAGACTTGTTTGGTATATATTCTAACAGAAGAAGCTGCTCACCTGTTGCAATCCATATACAAAAATGTTAATAGGCCGGTTTTATATATAGGCGTTACTACTTCTTAATCTGTACTTTAGTAGTATAAAATAATTAAACTATTAGTTGATACAGAAATTGTCAATGATATATCACACATTTAGTCCCCCAGTACACTAAAATCTTACAGATTGTGTAGGTATCAAATGCGGTATAAAGGATTAAAGGCAGGTTCCTTCCGATTTTCTTTTTTTTTTACATTTACTATATATACAGTCATATATATATACATAGATAGGTATAGATGATATAGATAGATAAGGAGCAGATTTTCTAGAAGAAAAATATATAACTAAACTAATTATAATTTATAATTAAAAACATATATTAATTAGAAGTTGAAGTAAATTAGCCGTTCTCCCTTTTAATATTACACTGACTACAGACAATGGCATTGTTTTGTTTTTAATTAATATATTGAAATAAAATGCAAGAAGAAACGTTTATTCTGAATACTTAATAAATTGTGAAAAATGGCATGTTAGTGTTTGTTTATATTAAGACGAATACATAGGTTTTGACAAGATAACCCCTTAATTAGTAGTAAAAAGTAACCATACGACAATTCGGAGGAGAGTACAAAACTAGGAATGTACGTGCATATATTATTCTCAAAATGGCTTTTGAAATCTTGTCTTGATGTTTTCTTTTCTCTTTATGTCCGGTTAATTGGATACGACTTAAGATACAAGACAAAGATACAAGACAAAGTCGTCGTACAATAAACATACAAATTAACCATGCATAATACCGTAGATATATTATTACTGTATTAATATAATTTATATCGATATTGAATATCTGAACCGTGAAGCCACCATTAATTTTCATCTCTTAATTGTTCTACGTTTGCCTTTTGTTTTTTCTGATCAATTCTATATATATATAAACTAAATTTCAAGAGCTATATTTGGGATTGGAAAAAGTAGTTGATGTTATGGCTAATCGATCGATCGTTGTAGGTTGACATGCGCTAAGGATCGGAATGGTAGTACATTAATTAATGAAGTTCAATTAAGACGTGATTAATAAAAAGATTGCTTGCTATAACTTATTAGCTAAGCTGAAAATAATCAAGAATAACATATAAATGCAATATATAACCATAATAATATGCTTAGACTTACCTTTGTCTAAGCAAAATCCCAACAATGCAACCAAGTTAGGATGAGAAATCCTAAGCAAGATGGAGACTTCATCAAGAAACATCTTCTGGCAACCGCCCCTCTCTTCCATCACCCTCTTGACCGCACCAAACTGGCCATCACCAAGTTCAGCAAGATAAACATAGGACGTGGCTCCAACACCTATCCGTATTCGGAACTCCCTTGTTGCCACCTTGATTTCCTCAAGTGCATAAGTCCTAATACTCTTGGTAGTAGATAACGAAGATAACCCTATGTTCTTATGATTATTATGGTTACCTTGTGCCTCAGCCAACGATCTTGCTTGTGCTTGGGAGTCCACATAAACTGCCAATTTCCTCAAGATGATGGTGAGAAGAATGACCAATAATATTGCCCCTCCTATCCATAAATCTTTGCTTAATGATTTGTTTGATCCAGATAACCAGCCCATGATTATGTAGTAATCTTAAACTTAACCTTTGGATTTTTGAGCGCTTAATTGATAAAACAATTAGGGTGATCTATGACTGTTTGTTTATTGTGACCCACACCCATGATATAATATGAACATGAGCTTATATTGATCATGAGTGGAGAGATAGTTATAAAGTGTTGGAATGGAGTGATTGGAGGGTTAATTAGGTAGGGAGTTTGTATTAAAATCCTTTGGTTTGGAGTGTAGTAAAATTGTTGATGTTTGTCAAGCAAGTCAACATATTGTTTGAGGCATGAAAATACACGAGTACATGATATGCACTTAGGGGTCTTAATTGTGTCTTTATTTAACTTAATTACCGTTGAATTTCATAATAGAACAAACACATCTACGAAACCAATTAAAACAAAGTTCAAGCACCAATTAAAACAAAGTTCAAGCACTATATACGAACATTTCATGAACATTGAATCTAACACTTTCTAGGAATACCGTTCACAAAATAAAATATTTTTTTAAATTACAATATGAAATTACAAAGGAAATTTAGAATTACTTAAACAAGAAAATAAAATACAAGGACAAAAAATAAAATTAAAATAACTAAAAGGAAATAACAATAATTAAAAGTTCGAAAATAGATTTTTAGAATGAGAAAACAAGATTGAAATAAAATAAAGACAGGGGGCTGGCTGAGGATTTCTGTTAAACGGAGGTCCCTTAAAACATATTTCAGGCCACTCAAGTAAACCCGTCTGTCTACCAGGGTACAACAACCTAAGAAGTATGTACTGTCGGAATTAACCAAGCACCCAGAACTATACATTCGACGACTGAACGAAAGTCAGAGAATGCAGGAAAAAGGTTTGCCAGTGTGAAGATGGTGGTGAAAACTTGTGTTCTTTCTATACTACAGCTCTCTCTATTTATAGAGAGAAACTGAAACTGTATATTGATGAGCACATTAAATGCACCATTGATAGTAGTCATCATGGTGCATTGAAACTCAACATAATGGTGCAATCAACACATGAAACTGCATATGAATCTAAAGGTCTCTAGCTAGTTAAGTTCAAAAAGTTAGCCAATGGTTCGAGCCAGACCTAGCCAAAATGAAAGTGGCCCAAAAGCGGCCCACGACCCGAACCCGTTCTTGGTCACAGGCCCTGGCGCAGGCGCATCAAGTGCTTCGCACCTCCTGGTTGCCACTGGGTGTAACACCTTATTAGGAATTGTTTTTCCACCATAATTGAACATTATAAAGTGTATTAAACTCCATTAATGCACCAATGTGGGATAATGAACATCTCATTAATAACTCATAACACAACTTTGAGCATCGTTATCTCATTTATCTTTGCTCCGTTTTGGACACTATTTAATTCGTTGAAATCCTCTCTAATCTAAACGAACACAACGAACCTAAATAATAAATATAATAGTAACAAATACTATTTATTATTTGTGTCCAAATGTGAAAAGTCACATTTATTTCACCTAAATTTTCAACACACTTATCTTGATTTATCTCTAGGGTTAAGTTCAGAAAATATTAGTAAATAATGTAATCTCATTTTTATTTCAAGATACTTTTGAAAATATCATTATCATACTTAAACTTTCAAGTAACGACTCAAATTTTAACCAGATGTTTTTCACAACTCGTTAGGTGGCATCCATGTGTCATCGATCTATGTAGCATTTTAGCCTTGATATGGCATATTTGCCATCCATATAAATTGTTAAAAAGAAAATTAAAAAGAACTTCCAGATATTTCTTTTAAAAAAACTTATTTATGCCACAAAATTATGTTTTTCTTTTCTTAAATAATCATTATCATTTTATTTTTGCTGAAAATAATCTTATCAATTTTATAAATGTATTCATTTATTAACTTATCAGTAAATTGTGTACAAGTCGTAATATATATCGATAATTTCTTATTTATAAATTTAAAACTAGATTTTACACATCAATGGCCGAGCCTCTGGTAGGTCAAATGGGGACTGCTCAAGACATCACAATCTGAGATGCATCAAACTCAGCTCAGCTATGCTCGAGCTTAGCTCGTGAGTAATCTTTTTATAAAAAAAGGGTAAATGGGTGGGAACCCACTGGTTACATGTACCGTCTTGATACCCAGAGCACACACCGCATAGAACTCATGCCCGATAAAGCACCATCCTCACACATGGATCACAAGATAAAGTTTCTCCACTTGCCTTTGACAAGTTTTGAACCTGTGACCTGCAGTCTTCGTCTGTGAGACTATGATATGATCAATTGGTCTCGTGAGTAATTTTAGATGCTTAAGCTTAACTCGTTTATTAAATACGTATTTATATCTTACTTATATTATATCATTATCATCAACTATTTTTTAATAATGTCCATGCCGTGCTGACCAGGTTTCAAGTTATTCAGGACTAGCTAGGAGTAGTAGCTGGATTTACCTTCATGTACGTTGTTGGGTTAATATATACTTCAAATCATAATTTTTTATTTGGTCAAAAGTCAAGACTACTACTACGTACAAATTATATTGATTAATGAACTAACTGTACTTAACGATTCACTACAAAAGTAAGAACCTTGAGACTTTATGTGTGGCCTCTGTTTCATTTATATCCCCAATTCGTGAGTATATATTACAATTGTTTCCATATATTAGATATACAATTTTTTCTAAAATTTGGATCGAACAAAAGCCTTTTCTAATGGAGGCGAGGTTCTTAAACGAGAAAAGGATGCACAATATAATGGAGAAGAGTTATAAAAAAGTGATATATGTGTAGTAGTGATGATGGAGGGCGGGTCTTATACTATTGAGTATTGAAGGCCTGGTTTGCTAAGGGCGCGGTGTACATGTGGAATGACGTTATTACTAGTTGCAATATATAACTGGTGTAATCCGGGTTGGTCGGTTAAGTGATCTCTTCGTCGTCTCTAATTAGCTCTCGTATCACTAAAATGTGTCTTCTGATGAGAGATGGGTTTTTAAAAATGTGGTTCGGGGTGGGGTGACTGGGAACATTAGGCATTTGCAAATGATCGATACATACATAATAACTTCAACTTATCAAAAGTCACATATGTTTGTAAGCAACAACTTTTCGCAAATTTAACTTCTGACCTAGAGCCTAGAGGGCCATATATCTTCACCTACAACTTTTCTACTTCATTTCTAACTAAAACTCTAAAAGTAACATGTTAAATGTAAGTTTAATCAACTTCGTTGGTATAGTAGTACGCGTATTACGTCTCCACTATGTTTCTGGGTCCCTTGTGCCTTCACTCTTGTTATGCGAAAGCGTATGACTGATGTCTTCCTCTTTTGTATCAAAGAAATGAATCAACTTCTTGAAGTTGGTTGAACAAAAGGACCATCTGCTGTTACGTGTTCTTGAGTCCCATTCTACCATCTCACGGGTTTGTTCTTCATCAGCATTGTGCTGGCGGTACTCACATAATATCATACCAAAGTAAATGATCAAAGAAAGGAAGCATGCGACACCACAGATGAGGAATAGGCCCCAGAAGTTATTTAGCGAGAGATTTTTTCCTTCAGCTTCGGTAGTTTGAGTCAAGCACGCAGTTGAAGAGAGCCATTTGTCATGGATTCGTTGCAGGTCGCCGTTTTCTGAAAGTTGGAGGATCGCTGTAGATAGATCGTCTACTAGAGGAGAATCTTTTTGGAATACCTGCAAGGCAATTTGAGTTTTGAAGTCAAGCATTCTAATTTTCTACTTGAACATCGATATAAATTCTTGAATCCTATATATTACAAGGTAATCCAAGTTTTTAAGGAAATCCGAGTCAACATTCTAATCTTTTTGTATTCTTTTCTTTTGCATTCTTGGTATGCATGCTAGCTTATATACTTTGGGTATTATTGTTGTCGAGTTTGCATTAAAGTTAAGTAGAAAAGGTAACTTACGAAGCCCCAACCACTTTTTGTGAACTCTTGACCAACGATCCTGAACTCACAATTGGTGTAACGCATGAAGAGCTCAACATAAGGAAGTTCATCAACGATGGCTGCTACACCACCGCCTTGTGGACCTAAACGAAGCGCATTTAAATACTCCATCTCATCATTCAATAGCTTGATCCTAGACTTGGCGATATTGAGCTCTTCAAGCAAAAATTTATAAGCAAAAGTTCCATCTTGAACTCCAATCGGGTCGTTGGTTGATATCAAGCTATCTATCCCTTCAATGCTTGCAGTTAGTTGTTGTACCGTGAGGATTGATGTTAAGCTAGCTGTATAACTAGAAGTTATTATAAAAACTACAAACAACCACAAGATCACTACAAATCGTCCCAAAGTGCTCACAGTCTTCTCCCCTGCATATGTAAATGCCCACTTTAAATTGTTGTTCTGAACTTGAAAGAGTTGTGTAAATAAGTCAATCAAGATTGATTCTTACGGTGTGAAAAAAACATTGTGGAGAAGCTAAACCTGAAAAGTTTCAAGCAAAAACCGTCAATATTGGATACAATGACATTTATAATTAGGAACGAGTATTATCTCCTACTACTTCTTGCTGATTCTCCTAATTGACAGTCACATCACAGGCTACAAAAAGTTATCATCATATGCTCTTTTGACACTTGACTAAGAAAATGAAAAGCTTGTACGTACCAGTTTAGGTAGACATATTAGTAGCCATTAAAAGTTAGTCAAGTGCACACAACCAGACAAGATACTAACCATAAAACTGTGATAACCTGTCGCATGGGTGGTCCACGAAATTCATCATTTAATCGATGCTCGAGAATCCAAACAACGAATCCAACGAAAAGACAGAAACCAAAGGAGACCAGCCACATTTCAATGGTGAACGGCCTAAGAAAGGCCCATGTATTGGGTTTTGATTTGTTGACAGGAGCAACTATGACAAGGGCCGATTCCATGTAAGACCGGGTAAAATCAACTAACTTCTTTCTGTCTGCAGTGATAATAACATCTCCAACTGCAGCATCATACTTCTGAGAATACAAATAAATCAAGATAACTGTTAGGCAAACACACCAGAAATAAAGAAGCAAAGAATCTACAAAAAAACAAAGAATTAATATGATTCAGCCACTATATGTACATTGACCGAACCCTAAACTATTTTTTCAAGTGTACATGGACCGAACCCTGGCTGGCTGACTACTATTACTGATAATCATAAATTATAAATATTCTCCTAAACTTTAGACTTTTAAGGTCATGAGTAAGTTTAATTAGGGCTTTAAAGTTTTATAGGTTCTTTTGACAGATCTAATTAACATCAATTAATATCTCTCTATCAGCAGCTAAAACAGAGAATTCAATTAGTAAGATCACCATTCTCTCAAAATTTTGAATTTCAAATGAAGATGTTAACATTTATAATTCATTTCTAGACTTAATAAATTCATACTGTAAGACGATCCTTAGAGATTAAACTAAAACAGGAAAGAAAACGATCTTTCAAACATTTGATTAAGTACTTACATTTTCCGCAACATCTCTAACAAGATTGTTATAGCTTGGGTTTATTTGACCATCACCGTATAGAATGTATTCAGGAGTGACGGGGTAAGGAAGTAAGTTAAGAGCAGCTTCAAAGACGTCGATGCAATATCCTCTTACCCCTTGAGGAGACTTGTCTTTTGTCGCAAGTTCTTTGTAACTATTTCCATAGGGCACAGCAACTCTCAAAGGCTTTTGATTATTGGGAAAGACCCATCCCCGAGGCTTTTTACTCATTCCACCAGGCCAAATGACACTATAAAGATGTTGATCACTAGTAAAATTGTTTGAATTCTTTCCGTACAATGATTCAGGAACAGTAATTGAAAGACCTCTATTGCTTGACCAATACCCAATAGTTCGTAAACCAGTTCCACCTATGTTTACGACATCATAAGCCAGATGCATCAAGTTCCTGTGATGGTCAAACTTTACCTCACCTGTCAAACCCATGAATTTTGTGGCCAGAATTGCTCTGAGAAGCTTCTCTCCTTCATTAAATATCCTAAGGGCTGAAAGCTGATTCTTACTTCCACTGATGTTTTCGAGTTTAGAAACATTAGTGAATGTGATAATTCCTCCAGATTTCAAGAATTTATCTAGAGCATGTGCAAGTAACCATACAGAATCATAAGCATACAGAGCATATGAGTTAAAGCTTGATGTCTGTTTGTCTTTCATACTCTTCCATTTAGTTGTAAAAGAGGTCTTGATATCAGAATTTGCAGTGTGTGGTCGCAAAGAGATAACCCCTTGTATGTTATCCATCATCATAGCATCCGGGACATCCAATGAGTCCAAAACTGCCAGAAGCCAATCTGTGGTAATCCAAACATAACCACTTGTCATCATCCCAAGTTTCTTTGCCACAGTGAAAATATCAAGACCAGAGTCAGGACTTGCGTGTATGACATACACCCGACACTCCATCAAGTTGATTCTTGTTAGTAGGTCAGTGATCTCATTTTGAGATGCACCTGGAGTAATTGAAGCTTTGTGATAAATCTTTGCTCGTTTCATGAAAAGGGCTTCACTTAAGGCCAAAATCCCGTTTCTACCATAATCGTCGTCAACAGATATGGTAATGACTTCTTTCCAATCGAAATAGAAAACCAAGTCACTAATGGCAGACATTTGGTGGTAGTCGTTTTGTGTGGTGCGGACAAAGTAAGGGTATCGAAGAGAAAGTGTTGGGTCTGTTGCAGCAAACGAGAGGAGTGGTACCTGAAGTTTATTTGCAATGAAGGAAATTAAGTGTGCGACTACCGAGGATTGTGGTCCTATTACAGCAACCACATCATTTTCCATCAACTGCAAAGCTGTATCAGTAAGTAAACAAGAAATTAGAGGCACAATGTGGACCAACAGTTTGCTTAGTTGCTTGATCGTTACTAGAATTCTTATTATGTACTGTAATCGTGAATGTAGTAGTTGTTTGTGCACACAAGTAGCAAATGCATCATATCTTCTAAAATCAGATGCAACAACGTACCTTCAATGGTGCCAAGAAAGCCACTGCAATTGGTATCATACGAAATAAGATCCAATCTAGTTTCTTGAAGAATATTTGGACTAGAGTTAACATCATCGATAGCAGCTGATATAGCAGGCTTCACAGAACGCCCAATAACTGAATTCACTGTGAATAAAGCTCCAATATTCACAGAACTAGGCTTTAAAGATAATGGTGATGAAGATCTAACTGATACATTTCCATGTTTTCCATTAACTGACACGGGCACCACCACCATAACCAACATCCAAAACACCAAGAAAATCGCCCTTCTCATTATTGACACACATCAATATTCTCCGTGAAACCTATCTAGTGGCCGGTACAATTGATACCGACCAAAACTCATATGGTCAAATGACTAGCAAATGCAGTAATAAACAAACTAGAAACAACACTAATTATAATTACTAACAATATATATAAACAAAAATCTAGTAAAAACAAAAAGGTTATGTGAATTGTATCCGGCTATTTTGTAGTCTGATAATTAGTTTTGGACATTTATCTAGCTACTAGCTTATTTTTTCGATTATAATCACTTGAATAGAGTTTAAACAACAAAAGCGCATCCAAATATCACCTCTCACAACTCATTTTATTGCAACTCATTCTTTGATATCATATATTCAATCATCTTCAAAATGCATATAATATATACAAAGCAATATAACGTAAAACTATTTACTATTTTCGCCATAAGTACGTAGTCATATATAATATATTCTTTACCTAGAGAAGAGATCGAGCCAATTAAGGGAAGAGCTAGCCAGAAAGTAGCAATACACTTACAATATTTCCAATGCAAATGTACGTCGTCGTCAGCTAGAACCCAAGAACGATCGAACAATGCAGAATCACAAGGGCTTATATTCGAGTAGTAACCTGCAACTTGAGCAGAAGTAATGAATTCTTAGGCATTGGTTTTGGATTATATATGAGTACTTCTTTCTAATTACTTACGGACCAACTAATTAATTAGTAATTACCTAACCATGAGATATGATTATCGAGTAAATATATTCGTTGTCTATGAAAGTAAGAGTCCAATGTAGCAACTTGGTATCTGCATATATATATATTATAGGTTCTGGTTCAAATAAAACAAATATTTAAGTAAAACAAATAAAACAATCTTTTTCACTTAACTGAAAATCGTTGTGCATCATGAGAATCTCCGTGCATCATTGTGTATCCTTGTGTCTATGAATCTTCGTGCATCAATTTTATCATGATTTAATGGTTAAGATCTTATCCTACTTGTTTTACTTTAATATTTGTTTTACAATAACCAACCCCTATATATGTATATATATATAAGTATATTAATACTCACACATACATATCATCCACACTTTTCTATACTTTTCAAGAGAAAAAAGAAAGACCTAAAAAAAAGAGATATCTAAAAGAGAAAGAGAAAGATTGAGAGAAAGAAAAAGAGATCATTTTCTCAACTCCAAATCAAGTGTTGGTGTTGGTTAATTTAATCAATCTCATCCAAGGTAAGATCTCTATTATTTGTGGTTTTTGGGTTATGTATGTAGAAGTCCTTTCGATTATCCACTTTGTTAGCCATTTGGCTATGATCTGTTTGGGCCATATTATGTGTGGAAAGGGAGATTTTGATTTGAATGAGTATTATATGTAGTATAGGGTGAACCTACAAATTTGTAGACCTATTAGAGGTCGTTTGATATTTTTTTCGAATTTTAATGGCCATTTTCTACCCAAAATGGTACTATTGGCCCGTTTGAGCCAAAAGTCTTGAAATAAAGGTTCCTTTGTGACTGAAATGTTGTTTCATGATATTAGAAATGGTTTGGTGGTTTAAAGTTGAGTTATGGACTAAATTGAGTGTTTGATTAATTTTTGGCAAAAAGGTCAAAATGTGACTTTCGGGCATACTTTGAGGGCCCGTAAGTTCTAATGGGTTGATATCTAGTAAAAGTGAGTTATGGGTTGGAAAGTAGACTCAAATAGCTTTGCGAAGATATAGGATACGTTGAGGTTTGGCTTTGGGAAAACGATTTTATGTCATCGCGAAAACTGCACAAAGCAACATTGCGACTGTAGGCTGATGCACCAGTTGGTACGGCCCACTTAATGGTTAGGAACCTTTAGGAACCCTTTTTTTTAACTAAATTTCATACATATGCTCACTTGTATACATATGCTCGACTTGCATACATATGCTCATATGCTCGAGCATATGTATGAAATTTAGTTAAAAAAAGGGTTCCT
>JAOXNX010000028.1:18347874-18358185 GCA_028566075.1 Solidago caesia
CAAAAAATAACGAGGCTCGACGACACCATGTCACGACGACATGGTACCTATGCCGTCGTTTAAGACGATGATGATGACGACCCTCACGACAGAGGATAGGCACCGGCCTAATTAACGTGCAATGTTAAGAGACAAATATACTAGCAACCATTCCCAGCTTAATAAAACAGCAAATATTGTGTTTGCCTTAATGAGCACCAACATAATATCATATTTATAAGGGAAAATGATATTCTGTGCATCGAACCATTAAATATTGCTATCGTATATATTCCTAAATACATGGCAATAATCTTTACTAAAACCGATTTAAGAGGTTTTATATAATAACTGTAAAATTTAAACATATGTAATGCTAGTACTTGATATAAAACTATAATAAGACAATAACAAAAATATATAAAGGCTTTATTTATAAATATAAATTAAATATCATATTATTATATAATAAAGTTAAAAAAAAATAAGATAATAAATTAACTAGAAAGTAGCATTAAAAGAATATTTAATATTAAAATAAAATGAAAAAGAATCTAAAAGGGCATAATTGTCATTTTAGTCCGAGAAGAGACGGTTCATGTAAGGGTGAAGGGTGTGGTTACCATTTTGCTAAAAATTGGCAAAAATTGGTAAGGTGATAACCAATGGATGAGTGACATGTGGCATCCCTACAAAAGTGTCAAAACAAACCAAAAAGAGCAAAATTTAGAGGGGTGGTTGCCTATTTTCACCGATTGTTACCAACTACATATATATAAAAAATATAAAATATATAAAAAAAAAATCTGTATCTATGTATCTATCTCCATCTATCCATGTATCTATCTGACTATCTCTATCTATCCATGTCTTTCTATATATAAACACACTATATATATAAAACATAGATTCCGACAAAGAAGAAAAAGAGAGGCAGCGGCGACAGATCCCGCTTTTCCGACGATGGTGGTTTTCTGGCGATAGTGATTTTCAGGTATGTGTGTGTGTATATATATATATATATATACATTTGTATTTTATTTTTTTTGAAAATTCACGCTCCCCAACAAACTCAACAAACCGGCCCGACGATCAGGTATGTGTTTGTATATATATATTTATGATATATATATTTGTTTACCTCGATGCACGCACGCCCAACGTTCACTTCAATCGGCCCCACTGAGATGATTTCAGGAACCGAAACCGCGAGCCAACACTTGCCGAAAAGTAGGGGGTGGGGAAACCGACATGCCGATTTTTGCCGATGGAAGAACCGAAGAAAGGGAACCGATCACACCCTTCACCCTAACAACTTTACCATTGTAGAGATGGATAGTGAAAAAAGTTCCGACAAGGGATGAATACTGACAAAATGAACAAACCATGAGGATGGTTTTTGTAATTTACTCTTTCTTTTATATATATTATCGAAAACAAGAACTCAACTACTTGATAATGATGTGTGTGTCTAGAACTCTAGAAGAGAAGAGTGGACGGAGAATAAAATCAACACGACTTAATTTAATTCCTAATTACAATTTTTTTGTTTTTATTTTAATTTTTAATTTTTTTTGTTTAAATAAAGTATTATATACACATACAGTTTGTAGAATAAAACCCATAGATTAATGGATTATTTTTCTTCGTATGGTCCCATAGGTTATACGAGTTAACCAAAACTTACGACTTTGTTTGAACACTATAAGCTAGCTAGCTATTTTAGCTTTGGTAATCTTTGTGCCCAAAAAACACAACATATGTTACATATGGTTTATTGGCTTTTGTTTTTAGATTCTGTATATATATTACTTTGAATGTGGTATTTTTTTAACGGCCAACGAATAAAGCTCAACTATTGTGAATGTGGTATTTTTTTTAACGGCCAACGAATAAAGTCCGGCTATTCAGGTAATGGCGATAGGCGACATCACACGCCCAACGCAGACATCACTAGGTAGTCAAAGCCTACGATCTCCGGATCAGAGAAAAACCTGCCGCCCAAAAGCCTATTGCGATAAAACCTGTTGTGACTTAGGTCTAAACCAGTGACCTATAGCCAACCATTTCATTCCATCATTGCCGACACCAATACTACACCAAATTGACGGTACTTTGAAGGTGGTATTTGATTTCGTTTTATTTAGGTGAGGTTAGGCATTCTTGGTGATTGTAAATTGCAATGTTTTGAAAACCGGACCTGACACTAAACCGATTTCACAATATTTTACTGGTATAGCATACATGGAGTATATATGATAGATGATGACAAAAGAACAATACTACTTCTTTCCTTGTTTTTCCATTGACATACACACACCAACATTGTCATCTATTTAAAAAAAAATCTTTTATTTTCATATATATATATATATGTAACTCCTTCCACCTTTTTCATTGAGTAATCATCATTCACACCACATTTTTCACCTCAATTTTCTTTATTTTCTTTTTACTTATTTTTAAGAACAGATCAAGTTCCACCGACGCATGTTACCACCCTCTCCACCCCCGGAACTCACCCACGACATCTACATCTCCTTTTCTTCCTCCTACACGTAATCATTAATTTTGTTTTATTTCTAAATTCAAGGAAGGTTACGACGGTGGCAAAGGATTCCGG
Source organism: Solidago caesia (assembly GCA_028566075.1). Lineage (NCBI taxonomy): Eukaryota > Viridiplantae > Streptophyta > Magnoliopsida > Asterales > Asteraceae > Solidago > Solidago caesia. Next base: position 18,350,477 of record JAOXNX010000028.1, read on the forward strand.
TGAATTTCCGACAGTTTCAAGGGGCTTGACCAACTTTGACCTGTTCGTAACTGGTTTAGAACCTGTCCGGTCCGGTCCGACCTGATATCCGGTCTAGTTACACTAAACCGACTGGTAGTTATTGAACCAGAAATCTTCAAAAGTCCGATCCGACCGGTCTCACTGGCCGGTTTTAAAACATTAGTAAATTGTAATGATTTGCTAGCCCCATTTTCTGATAAGATTTTATTAATGTCTAAAATATATATCAACTAAGGGCCCATTTTTTTTTACCTATTAAGTGTTGAGTGGATAAAGTAGCTGAATAAATAAATAATGTCTTTATTGATTAAGCAATAAATAAATAATTGAGTAGGTTTTTGTTTATTAAGTAAAAAATAAACCGTCTTAATTGACTTAATGGATTAAGTTTTTATTTTTATTATGTCGATTAAGTTTTAAATAAACATGTTCTAACTTTTCTATTTGTATATAACTGCATATGTGTTATTTTTATTTTTTATTTTTTATTTTTATTTATATATCCGTTCAACAGGTTCGCTACTATTGACCGGATTTTGGCAAAAATATGAGGAAAAAAAGAATAATGGTTTTACTTGTCAACTTTAATATCAATCTAGAAAAGGTTAACGAAGACTACGCATTATTTAATTTGCTAATTGCCACCATTTCACTAGTCTTGGGGAGTTGAACATCAGGGACGATAGATTCTGACTCAACTATATTAATATCACTATATCAGCCATGCATGTGCATGGTTGCACCGGCCAGACTAAATGTTATCTTACAGTAGGCCATGTATATAAACAAGTCAAATGTCTATATAATCAATTCGTTAACATCATGACCACCTTTTCTTGATAAAGTATGATTCGTTTTGGACTTAATTTGGAGCTTAGCTAATTAAGCTCATCTTAAGATGATTAAAATAAATCCTACATAGAGCAAATTTGAAAGAAAAAAAAATCTTAAAATATTATCAGGAAGTGAAATTTGAAAAGGAAAAAAAAAACCTTAAATAAAGTATATTATTGGGTCAAGTTTATTTTTTTTATAAAACGACAATATATTATAAATAACAAAAAGGTATCTAGCAGGGAACTAAATACCATAGAAAAATATTGGGTCAAGTTTATAAAAAAAATCTTAAAATATTAATATATATATTTTTTAAATAGAAAAAAGTAGAGGGGTTACTCTCACCCAATGTGTCTCCGCACCTCCACCCATCCAAAGTCATTAATAATAATAATAATCCTATTAATAATAAGAAAATGAGAAAATCAGTCTAATAATCCTATTAACAACTTGATCATGATAATTGGTAAAATTAAAGAATGAAATTTAAAAGGGGGAATGAATGGATGATACATGTTATGTAATCAAGTTGTTATGAAGATTATTAAGATGATTTTTCAGAAAGATATATCATTTTTCATAATAATATCTAATTAAATTTGGTCAATTTGATACTAAGTACTAACAAATAAGGAGAGATCACGTGAGAAGCACAAAAATTGCAGATGTTGTGCACATGACCAGTTATTAGTTATTAGTTAAAGTCAGAGTATTAGTCAAAGCCAAAGTTGTTAGTCCAAGTTGGGTCGTTAAGTAAAGTTAGAAAGAGTGAGTTGGGTATTCACTATTCAGTAAGTCTCCAGGAGTCCTGGCCGGGACGAGTGGATTACCACTACTATTGATCTTCAACACCAATTTGTATCGTTTGTTTTAGTATCTTGCTAGACCTTTTATACAAATATTTTACTCCCGGTCAAGAAAAAAAGTTAGCCATTCAGTTGATATTCCCCCGTCTCAATTCAATTAGTTTGTTTGACTTTAAATATTTTTGTTTGTGTTATATAATACTTATGAAAATTATAGCAATAAAAATACATTTAAAACCTAATTTATTCATATATTTTACATCAAGTATTATATAACACAAACAAATACATTTAAGATTAAAGTTGGAAAAAAAAACTCAAAAAGTCAAAATAGGATATTTAAATTGGGACGGAGAGATACTAATTTAATTTACATCAAAATATATAGTGCAATCTTCTAATACTTAATTTAAAGATGGACTGACTAATTAGAGAGCAAGATTAGTGTACGTACGGGTAGCTTGTTGGTAGTATGCAAGATTTGAAGGTCTTTTGATTTTTCTGCAGGGGTATCCCAATTCCTTGTTGATCTAGTTTTTGTATTGTGTACGTAGTTTGTTTTGGGAAGTATCTGTTAGACTTTAATCTGTTCTCAACTTCTCATGATCTATATATATGGATCTTGATAAAAATGATGCACGAAGATTCATAAAACACAAATATATATATACATTGATGCACGAAGATTTTTATGATCCATAACGATTTTCAGTTTATTTGTTTTACTTTATTACTTGTTTTATTTGAAACAAAACCTATATATATATATATATCAAAAACTCAACATACATATATAACTTAATTAGGTAATCGAAATACACATGTTTGTTTCAAGATGCGCTTCCAAAAATTGATTATGCAAGTTAAGTATTTCTGACATAGAGTGCCATATTTAATTAGCATCACCTACAACCTTTTCTTGTAATATAATCAGTTTGTAAATATTTCACCCTCTTCTTTTTGTAGTAATACTGCTGACTCTACTATGCTTCAGAGTTCGTGGTGACTTGACTCTTCTTCCGTCTAACAGAATGCTTGATCTCTTCCTCTCTGCTATCAAAAAATTCAATCAAATCCTTGAAGTCGATGCCACAAAAGGACCATCTTTTGTTGTCAGGTGTCCTCAAGTCCCGTTTAAGAATCGCATGGGCCTTTTCTACGTCAGCACTGTACCGACGATACTCACTTAACCTCATACTAAAGAAAATGATGATAGAAATCAAGCATGCAATACCACAGATGAGGAATAAGCCCCGGAAGTTGTCTAGAGAGAGGTCTTTCCCATCGACTTCATTAGTTTGAGTTGAGCATACAGTCGAAGAGAGCCATTTGTCGTGGATTCGTTGTAGGTCGCCATTTTCTGAGAGTTGAAGGATCGCTGTAGATAGATCAGCTATTAGAGGAGAATCCTTTTGGAATACCTGCGATGGAATTCGAATATTGAAGTCAGACATACTAATTTACAACCATCAATACAGATTTTCGAAGCATATTCAAGTACACAGGTTTAAAAATGGAATCAAGTATACAAATCTATATATATTAATATGTACTCTTGAACCAATTTAAAGAGATATATAGTGTTGTATCTAGAAATCTAAACTAGGGTATGCGCCCATATCAATTAATATTCATGGAGATAAAAGGAGATATTAAGCTTGGAAAAGCAAACTTACGAAACCCCAACCGCTTTTAGTGAGCTCTTGACCAACAATTCTGAACTCACAATTGGTATAACGCATGAAGAGCTCAACATAAGGAAGTTCATCAACAATAGCAGCCACACCACCGCCTTCTGGACCTAAACGAAGCACATTTAAGTACTCCACCTCTTCTTTTAATATTTTGATCCTAGATTCGTCAATATTGAGCTCTTGAATCAAATAGTTATACGCAAAAGTTCCATCTGGAACTCCAATAAGTTCATTGCTTGAGATCAAGCTATCTATCCCTTTAATGCTTGCACTCAGTTTTTGTACGGTGAGTATTGATGTCAAGCTAGCTGTGTAACTTGAATTTATGATAAACACTACAAACAGCCACAAGATCATTATGAATCGTCCCAACGTGCTCACAGTTGTCTCTCCTGCATATGTAAAAATCACACTTAAAAATTTTGTTCTAAAGATCTATGTGGTTAACTCGAGATTAATACTCACGGTGAGAGAAAAACAATGTCGAGAAGCTAAACCTGAAAATTTCAAGCAAAAATGATCCAGATCAGATACAATAGCATATAATCAGGAATATATATTCTCATAAACTTATTCCTACTAATTCTCCTAATTGGACCTTCTCGAAAAATCCATACACTTCAAGTTAACAAAAGTCAAATCATATAAACTTTTGTCATTAGTCCATTAGGAGGACTTGTAGGAACAAGTTTAAGATAATTAGTGAAGTGCATGCTACCAGACAAGATACTAACCACAGAAATGTGACGACTTGTTGCCTCGGTGGTCCACGAAATTCATCATTTTTGCGATGCTCGAGTATCCAAACAATAACTCCAATCAAAAGAAAGAAACCACCAGAGACTAGCCACATTTGAATGGTGAATGGCCTGAAAAAAGCCCATGGATTGGGTTTCAATTTGTTGACCGGGGCAATTATGACAAGCCCAGATTCCAAGTAAGGCCGTGTAAAGTCAACTATCTTCTTTCGGTTTGCAGTGATCATAATATCTCCGACTGCAGCATCAAACTTCTGGTAATAGAGACAGATCAAGATAATTTGTAAGGCAAGCTCACCAAAAGTAAAGGATGAATCAATTACACACACAAAAGGATTAATATAATGTCGTTCGGTTCAGCTGAACTAGATGTTCTTTTTACAGATCTGACATATATATTTCTCTAATTAGTTGTGTCTATATGGTAGAATTCAATTCAGTAAGAAAGCCATCCTCGATCAATAAGTTTCAAGTAATAAATATAACATGCTTAAAGATTGCTAGAACTTTACGTCAAAGCGCATGACAATCCACAGAAACTGTAACAGGAAATGACGCCAGCATTCAAACAATTAGTACTTACATTTTCAGCCACATCTCTGACAAGATTGTTGTAGCTCGGGCTTGTTTGGCCATCGCCATATAAAATGTATTCTGGAGCGACGGGGTAATGAAGTAAGTTAATCGCAGCTTCAAAGATGTCAATGCAGTATCCTCTTACCCCTTGAGGAGACTTGTCTTTTGTCACAATATCCTTGTAATAGCCATACGGCACACCAACTCTCAAAGGCTTTTGATTGTTGGGAAAGACCCACCCCCGAGGCTTGTTACTCATTCCACCAGGCCAAATTACGCTATAAAGACTTTGATCACCAATAGACTTATTGAAACTCTTTGCATACAATGACTCAGGGACAGCAACTGAGATACCTGAATAGTTTGACCAATGCCCAATAGTCCGTAAACCGGTTCCACCTATGTTCACAACATCATAAGCCGGATGTATCAAGTTCTTTTGATGATCAAACTTCACCTCGCCTGTCAAACCCATGAATGTTGTGGCCAGAACTGTTTTCAGAAGATGCTCTCCTTCATTAAAATTCCTAAGCGCTGAAAGCTGGATCTTACTTGCACTATTATTTTCGAGTTTAGACACATTAGAAAATGTGATACTTCCTTCAGATTTAAAGAATTTATCTAGAGCATATGCTAGTAGCCATACAGAATCATAAGCATGAAGTGCATATGAGTTAAAGCTTGATGTCTGTTTATCTTTCATACTCTTCCATCTCGTTGTAAAAGAATTCTTGATATCAGAATTTGCTGAATGTTGTCGCAACGAGATAACCCCTTGTATGTTATCCATCGTCTTAGCATCCGGGACTTCCAATGAATCCAAAACCGCCAGTAGCCAGTCTGTTGTAATCCAAACATAACCACTTCCCATCATATCAAGCTTTTTTGCCACATTGAAAATTTCAAGACCCCTGTCAGGATTTACATGAATGACATAAACCCGACACTCCATCAAGTTGATTTTAGTAAGTACTTCAGTAATCTCACTTTGAGATGCACCTGGAGTGATGGATGCTTTGTGAAAAATCTTTGCCCCTTTCACTGAAAGGGCTTCACCCAAGACCAAAATCCCATTTCTACCATAATCGTCATCAACAAATATGGTAATGACTTCTTTCCAATCAAAATATGCAACCAAGTCAGTTATGGCAGACATTTGGAAGTGGTCGCTTTGTGTGGTACGGACAAAGTAAGGGTATTGAAGAGCTGAAAGTGTCGGGTCTGTTGCACCAAATGAAAGGAGTGGTACCTGAAGTTCATTTGCAACATGGGAAATTGAGTGTGCTATAACAGAGGATTGTGGCCCTATCACACCCACCAGATCATTCTCCATCAGCTGCAAAGCTATATGAGTAAGGAAACAATCAATGTAAGACACAATACTTAGATAATGTATTCTCTATTATATATATTATTCTTCATATATGTTAAAGATTTCTTGAATTTTCTGTTGTTAATATAGCGATATCGATCTCTTGTGTACATGTCGCCGATAATATATTCCTGCTTAGAGAACAATGTAAATCTATGCGTGGCTGTCTATCTTTTTGTTGTCCACAGGAGAGCTTAGACTCACATTAACAGAAATGATCACATATAGGACCTAGAATTAAGTACAAAATTACCAAATGCTTGTCTAATATTTAGAGAAAGTAGGGTACCTTCAATGGTGCCAAGAAAGGCACTGCAATTAGTATCATACGAAATAAGGTTCAATCGAGTTCCTGGAAGTATAGTTGGACTAGAGTTAACATCATCAATGGCAGCTGTGATAGCAGGCTTTGCAGAATGCCCAATAACTGAATTCACTGTGAATAATGCCCCGACATTCACAACACTAGGCCTTGAAGATGGAATTGTTCTATTTCCAGACTTACCCTTGACTACCATTGGCAAGAAAATCATCCACATGACAAGCAGCAAGAAAATCACCCTTCTCATTATTGACACATGATCAATCTTTGTGAAAGCTAATATCTGTCTCAGTGAATGTAAACCGAAAATCGTGATTATATTACAAGTTATCATGACCGGATCTTTCAGATGATAGAACAAAAAATCTTTAAAATAATTGAAAGCTAACTATAGAATGAAGAACATTTTTATTTGGGAATATAAGACAATATCTCGTTACAGGGGGTTCTGATAAAGTCCAGCCAAAGTCGTGAACATATATTTTGGGACGCAGGAGAAAAATGTATAATGTAAAAAAAAAGTAAAAGTGTCTCGATTTACATTATATATATATATATATATATATATATATATATCCACATGGGCACATGGTAAGCTTGTAAATGTATATATATCAAGGGAAGCAGAATGAGAGGGAAGATTCGGAACATATATATGTACTTAAAAAACTAATTAATAGACAAGGCACGATTTGCATATAATTGTTTTCCTGTCACTAATTAAGAATAAAGGGTTGCTTTTCAAAAAAGAATAAAGGGCTGTACATATTAAATATTAAATACTTAAATGGCCGGAGAGAACTCAACTACTATACTAGATAATCATGTGAGTATGTCATATATATAAAAAACAAAGTGTGGGCGGAGAGAAAGAAACAGAATTTAAATCCATTGATCTATTCCCATAGCATACACGAGACGATTATATATACCCCTATATATATATATATATATATTATATATATATATATATATTACTCGTTTCATCCAAAATATATGTCTAATTATCTACTAGTTTGTTTAGCTGCACGGGTTTAAAATGGTGAAATAGGTTTGCTGCCATGTCATTTCTATATTTATAAATAGGAAAATGATCCGTAATGCAAATTTATTAAGAAAAAAGTTTTCATTTGCCCCCTGAAGTTTATTAAATGTACATATTGAATCCCCGGTATGTGAGAGGTGCAGTATTTAAGATTGTGTAATGTTGCAGTACGGATGATATCCCCAAATAAATAACTTGTGGAGTATTCTTCATATATGAACCTTCATGGCCACTAGGAGGAAGAGAGGGAAGAGGGGGGGGGGGGGGGGGGGGGGTGG
>JAOXNX010000028.1:18373674-18389585 GCA_028566075.1 Solidago caesia
GGCTAGGAGGGTGCGAAGGGCGCGTCGGGTTCTTCGCACCCTCCTAGCCAACTGAGGGTGTAATTCCTTATTAAGGAATACTATTCCACCAATGGTCCTCCTTATAACCACACATAATGTTTAATCCACTAACAATGTGGGACACACCCACATTATTTAAACATTAAAACTTTCTTGTTTCCTTCCTAACTATCTATTCACATGAAATTTTATATTAGTATAAAATTTATTTCAACACATGAAATAAAATAACTAAAATTAACTAAAATTTCCAACAATCCCTACATTAACAGTTTCAAACTCGATGTCTATCCAAGTTTGTGAGTGTATCAACTATGTTGACAAGATGCTGCCTACAGTCTAACAGTTGTCTTTTTTTTTTTCTTTTTCCTTTTGGGTCATAATTTCAAACTTGATATCCATCCATGTTTTGTTACATCGTTTATTGAACAGTGTATCAACTAGATTTTTTTTTTCTTCTAATTTATGTTGTAACTAATATCTATATATTGTATTTTTTTTTTAAGTATTAACTATTATTAAAATAATTTGGAAAAAACCCGAGACATTTCCAAAATAGATGTCATATTGTATTTGATTGTAAATTTAAGTGGTTGAATTGGATTTGATTGTTAGTCCTATTTTATTTAACGGAAAATCTTTTCGACTCTTAAAATACCCCAAATAATCAAACTACTCCATGTCAGCGATTGAATCATGGACTTTACCCCAAGAGACAAGAACCTCTATTAAGTGTGTTAACCCCACATTAGTGGATTGTGAATCCTATTGATTGTATTTCTGTAGCATTGTAATTGCTTGCTTCTAGCATCTTATTAGAAGGTATTAATGAAATTTCATCTTAATGTCACATTACAAACTTAACAGATTTTTCTTTAAGTTTTACATCAAATATTAACGATTTGTAGCTTTTCTATATCGAATAGACGTATTGAAATTTTGTTTTATCATAATTGAACTTTGAACTAGTTCATTTCACTTTGATGTTATAAGTTCTTTATAATGTACCAAGTAACTTCACAATTAGATGTTGCGAGTTCAAATCCATTGTTAATAGATTTATACAAATGGGAAATAGTTCTCTATTTAAAAAAGAAGTATATGCATCATTGTATAGAGAGAGAGAGAGAGAGAGAGAGAGAGAGAGATATGCAAGGATATGTGTAATTAATGGGAAAAAATTGTCTAAAAGGACAATTATTATTTTTATACTAGCATGGTACTCGTGCAATGCGGCGGTGGTGATGGCGGAGGCGGTGCAGCGGTGGCGGCGGTGTGGTTATTATTGTAAAGGTAATTGATGTAAAAAGGGGTAGTGTAGATATTTTAGAAGTTGAGGGATCTATGTTGTAAATTATTTCATTAAGGGTATTATAGGTATTTTAAATGGAGATGTTTAAATTATTGAATAAAAGAATGAGGATTAATTAATTCATTAAAGGCAGTTTTGACATTTCGTATTTTGTAAATTTCAACAGGGGTGAGTTAATCTTTAATAGGAAGTATAGATTATAGATAAAAAAAATTTTTAAAAAAAATACCATAACAAGAATGGAACCCGCATCGTTTATTTACATGGTGGAGCACAATTTCCATTAGGCTTGCTGGACACCCAATTGCTAACTAATATTGCCTACTTTATATTTATAAACTAGAACAAAAAGTGGAACTATATAAAATATACAGAGTGTTCAAACGTTTGTGGGGGAAAGCGCCTACGCTGCCCCCATTGTAGCTCCGTCCCTGTACCTGCCCACTTAATAGTTCATGGGAAACAATGGTTATGCCTCTATGACCGACTATATATGAGAATATACTGGTTTACAAGAAGTCATTTGGGAACACCTTAGCTTCCCACTCAACAACTTCTCATTCAATGAGATATCGGGGCTCTTTTTGCCACCATCTTGTGTTTCCAAAGGATTGTGATAGTAATTCAACCCAGTGATAACACCAATGGATATCTTTAGCCATTAACGCACATGTGAAACTGGTGAAGTGCAAATCATTGTACACACAAGTCTCACATGAGACTAATGCCTTAAGATATACATTTGTGTTGTCACTGGATTAAAATACCTTCACAATCCTTTGGAGACAGAACATGGGGTCTTATATCATCATAACATAAAGAACTCCAACATCCCATCAGATGAGGAGTAGGATTCTACATCCTACTAAGTTTTAATCGGGCTTCCTATAATTAGGTGTAATCAAAAACTCACTTGAAAAATGTAAAACCTAAGATCATGCTCCCATTGACGTAGAAGCCCAAAAGATTTTATGTGCAAATTTACATTCCAATCCCTTCTCCAGCAGCAAATGAAACTTCAACCTTATACACCCACCATGTCCACCAAGCAAAGATTTGTAGATGTTCCCACTCCATCTGCAAAGATTTCCGTATCAAATCTAAAATTAAGAGGTCCAAACAATTATGGTTGCAGAGCTTAACATAAAAACGATTCTTAAAAGCCGTATATGAGATCATGGTGAATGAATGCAAAAGCCAAATCTTATGATTTCAACTTTAAAAAAAAAATTATCTTAAATTTAACCCATGACTAAAAGACATTAAGACCTCCATTATATGCTAAAAAGGAAATCATAGAATGTACCAATACTAACGTCTAAGCTTTCTCAGCAACCACTTCTTCCGTAATGAAACATCCAATGCCAAAAAAGTCTTTGCTTTTTTCTCATCTTCAAGAATATCACAACCATCCAGCAAAAGATCTTCATCTATGTCTGGTATCGCTTGAAGTGCATCAACTGCTTTTTCTATTGCACCACTATAATTTTTGTCTGTCTTTACATTTACCAACTTCGAAACCACATTTGCCATATCTGTAAAAGCTTCTTTTATATCATCACTTTGGTTTTTTTGCACTTTGCATCTACGCCCTAAAGCTAACTGCGACTTTTTTGCCCGCTTTTTCTTGTTGACTGTCTTGGTTTCTTTAGGCAAGATTTGAGGATTTTTATCGGTCATGTCTCTCTCTATGTCAACTGAAGTATCTGAATTTGATGTTAAGCTTTTTGCAGAGAAGCCTCCAAAAATAACTGAGAATTTTTTATGGTGTCTCAAGACTGTACCCTTATACGAAGTTGCATAAGGGTGTTCCTGTTGATCAACATATATTTTAGCTAACTGCACAGTTTAAGTATTGACTAAACCGAAAATTATATATAACTATTCATCGGGTAGAGGTTCTCACCTTGCTAATAGCCTCCCATTCCTCATCATTAGCTACAACCATCTGGCAGGTGTCATCCCAAGAAAAGCCATTTTGATCAATAAGAAATTTGACTTCATTGAACTGTTTCATGAAGCATGCATATCGATCTTGTAGAGCCTGATTGTCATATTGTACTTTACATCTTTCATTAAATGATGTTGTAATCATCGTCCAAATCTGATCATCAAAACCATGAACAATCTTCCCTTTGTGCTGCTCCAGCATTAGTTCTATAAAGCATTCATCCATTTCAGCTGTCCAATTATCTTGTGCTTCCGAAGATGAACCAGTGTTACTTTCACCTACAAGCAGATTAAAACAAGTAAAAAAAATAATCACCTAAGAACAATCAACAAAAATTATGAGTACTACAACGTTAAGGTTGTAATTGTAATAGAAGTCCGCATTCTTCTCAAACTTAAGAGAAAAAACACCTCAGAAGAGAAAACAGTATATGTTCTAACGAACAAAAACTCACAAATTTTCAAGCAAAACATACATACTTGCACTTGAGACAGAAACAGTGCGTGCTAAATGACTATATTGTCCCTCGGAACTATTTTGACCATAAACGATACGCAGCTTATGGTAATTGGGCACAGTTTTAATTCTGTAAGATCTAGCATCAGGGTGTACCTGCATACAGTTTACATTAGAAAAGGTATAAAACTCAATTAAAGGAAAAGGGAAAACAAGTTTAGACACAAAAGAAGTAGCAAGATAATATATTCACCTCAATGTAAGAATCCCAAACATGGTCCTCGGCTGCCACCATTTCTAGCGCATCGTCCCAAGAAAATCCTTCTGCCCCTAAAAGGGTATTGATGTCATTATACTGTTTCTTCAATTGCTTGTACCGATTCTTCAAGACATCTTTGTCATGGTAGGAACTAAAATTGGCATTAAATGAGTTAACCATGTCAATCCAAGCCTGCGCCACAAATGTCTGCCCAATTCTGTTTCCTCTATTCACCTGGCCTAGCAATAAATCAATCAAATAACGGTCCATTGACGGGGTCCAATGTGTTCTGGAACGATGGCTGCCTACAAAACATATAATGATCTGTTTAATTGTGATAATTAGATACAACTTTATTCAGTACAACATTCACAAGACAATGCAAGCTATCTCACTCTCATAGAAACAACTAATTAAATTTCTCTTGCTTTATGCGGTTCAAATAAATATTCAATGTGAAAAATTTCACGTACCAGTCTTCGCTCCTACATCTTCAACCAAGTTATTACTTTGAGATCCGTTGATGATAGCACTTCCAAATAAGGATTCCAAATCTTTAAAATTTGGCATAGATTTTGCTCTATATGATCGCGCTTGTGAGTGTGCCTGCAATCAACAATCACCATGTTACAGATAAACGCAAAGGGGGGAAATGAAAGGATAATAAAACATGTCGAATCATCAAAGAGCTACCTTTATGTAAGCATCCCAAACATCATCCTTAGCAACTACCTTTTGCTCCTTCAGATCCCAGGAAAAACCATCTTGTTTGAGCAAAACCTTTATATCAGTATAATACTTTAACAGTTTCTTGTACCGATGTCTTAAGACCCTTTTCGTATGGTGGGGGCCAAACTTTTCATTAAATACATTGAGCATCTCAGTCCATACTTCTCTGGTAGTTGAACTATTATTATCAAGTTTATTGCCTTTCTTTAGTTGGCTTAATAGCAACTCAGTGAAAAAACGATCCATGGCTAATGTCCACTCCGTCCTTGAACGCTCGGTATTGGAAGGAGTTGTAATTCCTGAGCCATCACCTGAAAAACATAAATATATGAACTTTGCCCGCCTGCACACACTTACGGGTCCAAAAAGGTCAGGTTGTGTCGACTAGAAAACTTTGAGCCCAATACTTTTATGCATAATTAGTATGTCAATATGATTTCCATAAAAATATGATCTTTCAAATAAAATGGTTAGCAGGTCTTATGCATCAAAAAAACCCTTTGATCGACGTTCGACATGTTTGATCTTATAGGACCGATCGACCCATGTCCTTTTCAGTTAATTTTTCTACTATACCCGTTTGACTGGCTAGTTAACATAACTAACCCAAACCGGCCCATTCATAGATACATGGGTCGAGATCGCCAGTTCGAAAATCACAGAGAGATAAGAAAAAGCATACCTAAACTCACTCCAATGACTTCATCATCAACATCCATATCATGACTAGAACGACTATATCGTCCATCAGCAGTTGTATACCCAAATATCAAACATAAAGCACTGAAGTTCTGCACTGGTTTCGTCTTGTATAGTTTTGCATCCGGATGAGCCTGTAAATATTCACCACAGAAGCACTGAAACATATGATCTCTAATACTACTGTTAAAAACTTTTTTCGTATTTCAAAATATAGTTAAGCACCTTGAGATAGGCATCCCAAACAGAATCATCTGCAACGACCATAGTTCTAGCTTCATCCCAAGAAAATCCATCTTGGCCAATCAAATTTTTGACATCATTAAAATGTTTCCACAAATTCGTATAACGACTTTTCAGTACATCCTTATCATATTGAGATCCAAAATTTGCATTAAACACAGCAAGCATATCATTCCAAGCTTGTTTGTTAAATGTATGCCCAGCCCTGTTGCCTTTTTGCATATGCTCCAACATAAGGTCTACAAAGTAGTGCTCCATTGTTGGAGTCCAATAAGTTCTTGTACGCTCATTGCTGTTAACAACTTGACTTTCCATTGTCCCAATTAACAATATGATCAAACCATGTATCTGCAAATGACTAAACTCATCATTTGAAGTAAAGCAAAAAAAATCATAAAAACCGCACATTTATAACTTCAATACTTCATCATAAAAACATAACAGCTTAACACACATTTACAACCTCATTAATACGCAGTAAAAAATATTTATGAATTATGCAGGTACTTCTAAATTTGAAACAACATAGCATACATCATTGGATAAAATCTTAACACCGGCCAGTCCATTTATCTTACACTCTTAAACATTTTGTACGGAAATTTTAATAGCTTCCAAAATAAAACCTTGCAAGTTTCACTAGCTTTACTACGATAAGAAACATAAAACTTGATAATGGCAAATCAAACCAAAACGTATACTACTATCCCTATGTTACTATTGTATGTATCAGACTTCCAATTTTTCCTTTTGATGTAATGAACATTCAGTTCACGACTATTAATCTATTATACAATATATCTATCTAGTTGGCTACTCTTGTATGTACCCGACCTCTTATTATTCCGCATTTAAATTTATGGCAGCTTATATGGCTAACACGCCATCAAAAATCTTGCAAAATAATAGTACCGGTTACACGATGAGACTTCTTGAGTAGTTTACCACGTTAAACCATAACAAAAGCAACTACTAAGATAAAGAACCAAACTTTGGCCCCATGAACCATAAAACAAGGGACCACGAACACGAACCACCGGACTTGACTACAAACCATGGACCAACAAACAACATACACCTTAAATAACATCTAAATTTACTACAATATACAGAAAATGCATAGTAAATGACACTGCTTTTTTAATTTTTAATGATCAAACACAACCTAGTTATAGAATATCATATACATACATATTAAATCTTACTAAAGATCAAAACTTTACATTACTTTTGCATAAAATGAACGCGAATAAATAAATTCCCAACAATTTATATAAGAAAAGGTACAAAATTTGATCATTTTTCATGCAAATAAATCCAAATAAAGAATCAAATAAATGGTAAAAAGAATAAATATATATAATAAGTGGTACTGGTGCTTACATGGGATGGGAATTATTAAGGGGGGTGTTTGTGAACAAGAAATAGAATGGATCTTGGAATAAAGAGGGGGCGATTGGGGGAAGTGTTAACCAACCCTAGTCCGGAATAAGGCCAAATGGGCCGTGTCTGGTGTTTGTTTTGGATACCAAAAGTTATTATTAATTAGGTGTGTTTGTGGTTGGATTAGGTGTAATTAGGAAACCATCACCAAATGGTCTAGTTGTACAAAGGTCTGTTTCCTCACAAGAAGTATCAGGTTCAAGTCTTATCTTATGTATATTTGGGGATGGACACAGATATTTAATTTCGACCTATGGTAGACCTAGGTGAGTTTTCCCCTCCAGATCTCTAGGTGATAAGGGTTCTCGTCGAAGGGTTTAAATTAGGGATCTATTCTGCGAGGTTCCTCTAGCGCGAACCCGGTTAAAACAATGTATGCTAGATCTCCCGACATTCGCGAGTAATTCACACCTTTAAAAAAAAGTGTAATTAGGATTAGATGTATTTTATAAAGTATTGTTTACGGTTAAAATATTTTGTCTAAATTTTGAAACTTTAGACATAAATTTGGACTATGTTAATAGTTTATAAAGATGATCCATACACAAAATATTTTAGTCGTAAACAAAAATACAGTTTTACACTGTGTTGTATACTATTTGTAAAGTATGTGTATTGTTAAAAAAATTTATGTAAAAATAACCTCTTACCTTTACCCTTTGTATTTGTGCTTTTTTTTTCCTTGATAAAAGTCAAATTAAGTAATTGTAGTATATAGACAAAGATTATAAACTAGCATAAGTTTGTATTTGCAAATCTACTTCGTCCTTCATCATATATAACTTTGTATTTGCAATTCAAATAAACGTAATAGTCTTTCTTGATTTCCATCATCGGATACACAATGAGATTACTTATTTAAAACATGTCATCTGGAAATATCAACGATCAAACCTACTTCATTTAGCATTTTCTTAGTAGGGCAGATTTCATATCATCCATACACATAATGTGCTAGCAACAACTACGAAGTGGAAAAACACGATGGTAGTTCATGGGATTGTGTGGTATGGCGATGGGATAGCAATGGCAATGAATTGTGGTCACCGGTTGGGTGTTATTTTGGGTCACGTAGTGGTTTTATGAACGAAGGAGAAAGAAAAGGGCAAGGATGATGTGTTTTATTTGTTGGAAAAGGAAATTAATTGCTTAAGAGAGATCAATTACCATATTGGAGCGTTAGAAATCGTAATATACCTAACATAGATAACTTCAATAGCAACATTCACCTCACTATAAGTCTCAACCAAACGGCCACTTACAATACCCAAATACCATGCAAAGATATAACATGGTAACTTTGATATATCTGCAAAGGTTAGGTTCGTCAAGTCACGTCCGGTTAGGAAGTTAACAAAACTCTCTTTTGGTTTCTTTTAATTTTATATCTAAAATACCTCATAAATAACTAATCGTTACATAATGATTTGAAAATGTATACAGAATAATAATTGCAACTAGAAAGATTTATTTTCATAAATAAACAATTGAATAATAGTGATAGATTTAATCACAAACTACAAATCACCAGATTTAATAGATTTGATTGTTCATGGAAAACAATGGTTTGGCCTTCTATGACTAAAATGATGAGCAGATCCAGGTTTACAAGTATGCATTTCTAACCATCCCAAATCACATCCCTAGCTTCCCACTTCTCATCCGATAGGATGTTGGAGCTCTTAATGTCACTAACTCGTGGTATAAGACTCCATGTTTTGTCTTCAAAGGATTGTCAAGGTAAGCCAATCCATTGACAACACCGATGGATATCTTTAGTCATTAATGAACATGTGAAACTTGTGAAGTGCAAATCATTGTATCCACAAGTATCACATGAAATTAATGCCTTAAGATATACAACGAGGTTGTCAGTGGATTGGATTACCTTCACAATCCTTTGAAGACAAAACAACGAGTCTTATGGTAATATTAAGGCCCCGGTATCCTATTGGATGGTAACTATGAAACACCTTCCTTCTAATCAAATTTTAGAAGTGTACCATTGCCATAGCCCCAAAGAGTTTGTGCAAATTTACAATCCATTCCCTTCAACACCAGCAAATGAAACTTCACCTTTATATGTCCTCCTGGTCCACCACACAAAGATTTTGAAATGGTCCAACTCTTCCATCTGCCAAAAATAAATAAATAATAATAAATAAAAAATCATCAAATGCAAAACCAAACTGTTACAGTTGCAAGGTTTAACATCAAAATAATTCCTAAGAACTATTAAAGTGAGACGGTGGTGCACCAATGCAAAAACCAAAGCTTTTGATTTTAACTATAAAAAAATCTTTATCCAAAATTAAACCCAGGATTAAGATGTTCAGAGTTCCATTAAATGGTAAAAGTTTTGTATAAAATGTACCACTATTAGCGTCCGAGGTTCCTCAACAACCACTTCTTCCGTAATGAAGCATCCAATGCCAAAAAGGTCTTCGCTTTTTTCTCATCTTCAAGGATATCACAAGCGTCTAACAATAGATCGTCATCTATGTCCGGAATAGCTTTAAGTGCATCAATTGCTTTTCCTATTGCACTAACGTTGTTGTCCATCTTGCCAGTTACCAACTTGGAAACCAAACTTGTCATATTTGTAAAAGCTTTTTTGATATAATCACTTTGGTTTCTTTGCACTTTGCCCCTATGTCGTAAAGCTAATGGCGACTTTTTTACCCGCTTTTTCTTGTTGAATCCCTCAGTTTCTTCAGGTGGGATTTGAGAATTCGCAACCGTTTCTAGGCTCATTGGCGTAACTGTTTTTGCTACTAACTTCTCAGAACAGAAGCCTCCAAAAATCAAAGACAAATCTTTATGGTGCCTCAAGACTATACCCTTGTAAGTTGTAAAAGGGTGTTCCTGTTCATATCACATATTAGCTAATTACGCAGTTGAACATGCATTATAAAACTAGAATTGATAATTTAAATGAAAATGTATAACACCTTGCTATAAGCCTCCCATGCCTCCTCATTAGCTACAACCATCTGGTAAGTGTCATTCCAACTAAAACCATTTTGATTAAGAAGGTATTCAACATCACTAAACTGTTTCATGAAGAATGAGTATCGATCTTGGAGAGCCTGGTCGTCATAGTGTAATTTACATCTCTCATTAAATGATGATGTAATCACTGACCAAATCAGGTCATCAAAACTATGAACAAACTTATTCCCTCTGTGCTGCTCCAGCAGTAATTGAATAAAGCATTCATCCATTTGGGGTGTCCAATTGCTGTTTTCTTTTGCTTCTGAAGATAACCACCTGTTGTTACCTTCACCTACAACATAAAGAAGAATTTAAGAAAATTAACAAAAACCAGGACATTTAGTACCAAGTCATCAAGCCATCAACTGTTCAAGTGCCATCAGGGACAAGGGTATGTGACTTGCCATTAAAATAATAATAATAATAACAAAAACAATAATAATAATAATAATAACAACATGACATCAAGAAACTGAAAGTTAAGACACCTAGGAATGTAAAAAAAAATCAATATACATCTAGCATAAGTCTAAAATCTTTAACTAGAAAAATTAATGCACTTTCGACCTCTGAAATGAAATAATACCTCTTTCTAAAAACAGAAACTATCATAAAATTCAGAGCAAAGATACATACCTATGCTTGGAATGGTAGCTTTGTGTGCCAAATGACAATATCGACCCTCGGAACTACTTTGACCAAAAATAGTACACAGTTTATGGTAATTAGGCACAGTTTTAGCTCTGTAACATCTTGCATCAGGATGTGCCTGCATACATTCTGCATTAAAGAAGGAAGAAAACTCCACAACAGGAAGAGGCGACGAAAAAACAAGATAAAATATCCACCTTTATGTAAGCATCCCAAATATGATCTTCGGCTACCACCATTTCTCGTGCATCATCCCAAGAAAAGCCGCTCTCTCCTAAAAGGGTATTGATGTCATTGTACTGCCTCTTAAAGTGTTTGTATCGATTCTTCACGACATCTCTGTCATAGTTGGAGCTAAATTTGGCATTGAATGACTCAACCATGTCAATCCAAGCTTGAGTGACAAATGACTGTCCGATTCTGTTTACTCTATGAACCTGGTCCAGCATTAAGTGAATCAAATAACTATCCATTGGCAGTGTCCAATGAGTTCTGGAGCGCTCACCACCTACATAATGTTGGATAGAAGTATAAGACCATAAAATTCTAATGATTTATCATATATGGTCACTTTAGAGAAGCAAATTAACTACGATTTTCAATACCACATTCACAAGACATCATAAACAACAATTCTGCTCCTTGCGGATGCGGATATAATTTGACAGAAACTGATGCAAGAATCAAAATAAATTGAAGTTGCACAAATAAAATTAACACACCAGTCTTTGGTCCTGCTAGATCCTCATCAAGGTGCATATCCAAGTCACTAATTAGAGATCCCTCAATGCTAGTTCCAAATATCGATTCCAAATCTTTATAATTTGGCATGGACTTCTCTTTGTAAAAACGTGCATGTGGGTGTGCCTGCAATTATGGATGACCAGACCACATTACATATAAAAGTAAAGGGGAAAGTGATAACACAAAACTCCAAATCATCAAAGAAATACCCTTAGGTAAGCATCCCAAACGTCATCTTTACCAACTACCTTTTGCTCCTTTGCATCCCAAGAAAAATCATCTCGTTTTAGCAAACCCATTATATCGATATAACACTTGAACAATTTCTTATAACGATGTCTTAAGACCCTTTTCGTATGATGGGGACCGAACTTTTCATTAAATGAATTGAGCATCTCAGCCCATACTGCTCTGGTAGTTGAATTGTAATCATCAAGTTTATTGCCTTTTTCTAGTTGACCTAATAGCAACTCGATGAAAAACTGATCCATGGCTAATGTCCAATCCGTTGTTAAACGCTCAGTGTTGGGAGGAGTTGGACTTCCAAGCCTATCACCTAAACAGTAGAAATATTTAAAGCTTACCTTTACACACAGCTATGGTCGAAAGAGGTCGAGTTGGGTTGATAACAAAAACTTCGTATCAGAAAGCTTTTATGCACAAGTATTGTACCAAATATAGTTAGAAAAGCAATATTACTTCTATAACAACATTACTTCTCCGATAAAATGGTTTAAAAGGTTTTATGCATTAAAATGCACTTTGGGGAACATTCGACCCATTTGACATATTTATCTCAATTGACCACCCATGTCCATTTTAGTTCCAGTTTACCCATTTGACTAGTCAAAGATAATATACAGCCTGACTCGACCCATTCCTAAGCCAACGAGTTAAAATTTCCCCCTCTAAAATAATGTTACAGATAAATTCCCGAATCTATAAGATAAAAACACACCTACACTCCCTCCATTGACTTCATCATCAATATCCACATCATGACTTGAACGACTATATCGTCCATCCGCAGTTGTATGCCCGTATATCAAACATAAATCACTGAAGTTCTGCGCTTCTTTTGTTTTGTAGCGCCATGCATCCGGATGAGCCTGTACACATTCACCATAGTAAGAATATGATATAAAACTACTGCTAAAATGTTTTGGTATATATCAAAATAGGGAAAAACTTACATGCTTCTAGCTTGCTCTCACATCAAATTCAATCACGTGATTAAATACAAAAAAAAAAATAATTTAAAAGAATGTGAGGGGAGAACTGAGAAGCATACAACCAAATGCTGCTAGAAGCATTTAAGTTATCCCCATCAAAATATAGTTGTGCACCTTGAGATAAGAATCCCAAACATTTTTATCTGCAACCACCATACTTCGGGCTTCATCCCAAGAAAATCCACCTTGGCCAAGGATACTCTTGACATCATTATATTTCTTCCACAAAGTTGCATAATGACCTTTCAACACATCCTTATCGTATGGTGATCCAAATTTCACATTAAAGACGGCAAGCATATCATTCCAAGCTTGTTTTTTAAATGTATGCCCATCCCTATTGCCTTTTTGCATATGTTCCAACATAAGGTCTACGAAGTAGCGCTCCATTGTTGGAGTAAAGTACGTTCTTGAACGATCCTTGTTGCTAGGAACTTGACTATCCATTTTCCCAACTAGCAATATTATCAAACCATGTACCTGCAACTAAAGAACTTTTACTCATTACTTCAAATAAAAACTATATGCTCCCTCCGTCCTCAATAAAATATCCACATTTCTATTTTGGATTGTCCCAAGTTAATATATTGATTTTATAATTCTATCCTTAATACACTTTTCCATAAACTAGCTATTAATGTTATGATTATGAATTACTAAAATTGTGCCTTTTTTTCAAAGTGGACATTCAATTTGGGAAATAGCGAGTTGCTATTACGGGTCTCAAGAAACAGCACGAAATCAAGATACTTTACAACATAATCATAGAATCATACACGTATTAAGGACGTGGTTCATTGCATAAAATCTTAACATCATGTCATATCACGAAATGTAAAAGATTTGAGCTTTTATCAAGCTACTTGAGCTTATTTCAAGCTTGAACTTGTTAAGCCGAGCTTTTATTGAGTTCGATCATAAAAACAAGCTCGAAATAAAGAAACGGGCCGAGTTCAGCCTGTTTTATCCAACTCAAGCACTTATTGAGCTTTAGTTTTGTCAGAACTTTTAAATGTATCTGAAATGTGTTTTATAATCAAACTTTTTATGTAAATGTTTAAGCTTTTAGAGCCTAACCTAAAAGCATTACAAATTTCAAATTTGGGTAACTCAGTGCAGTAAAATTTTATAATTATTCTACCAAATTGATACAAACCCTCCCAAATCTTGTAAACAGTAAAAATAAAAAAAATAAAAAAAAACGAAAGAGTACTTAACAATTAAAGAATTAAAAACCTCACAAAATTCGATCTCAGAAAAAAGGAATAAAATATAAATAAATGGGAATATAATAGAGAAATTATTATGTCAATGGAAGTGAGTGCTTACAGATTGATGGTTTATGTTGACAAGAATAGAATAGATCTGGAATGAAGGGGAGTGGTTAAGGAAAATCGGAGTGTAACCCTATAATGGAATAAGTGGAGAAAACCTACTGTTTGGCTACCCAGTGGGTCATCTACTCATGTTCAACCACGATGTTTAAAATTAAAATGGATGAGGTTTTTGTATTTGTTATTTGGGATATCATCCGTACTGCAACATTACGCAATCTTACGTAATACGTCTTTTACATACCGGAGATTTAATATGTATATTAACAAATCTGCATTACAGATCATTTCCCCTTGTTATTTACATATATTTTAATTTCTTCAAAAACATTTTGTAAACCAAAAAATCCTTAAAGAGTTGATTCATATGGTTTAATATTTAATATGAGTATTTTATGACTTTTTCCAATGATTTCTTTAGCCATCCTTAAATATAACGTCTTTACTCAAATTTAGGACATCCGGTTAAAAAGAAGACATCTAACAACTAAATCATATTCGTAATATTTGTTTTAAGAGTATAGGATATGGTGTGTCTAACATGACGTCCATCGTTGTTGGTGTTACCACCCCCTTCGGTGTCAATGAGTTTTAGGTTGTTGCATAGGAATATTGTTCGGTGTCATTTTTTTTCTTTTTTGTATTTCACACATACATACGTATATATTAAGTGGGCCGAGGAGTTGTGATCATTGTGTATATGTAGTGAAATGAAAAAATGGCATGATACTAATAAGATTTCTATGATTGTTTTGGGTCGTCTATACTATACTTAATTAATACTTAAAGAGGTCTTGTTAATTATTTTATAATTTGTTAAAAATATGTTTGATTTATAAGGGTGTCTTTCCAGTGAGAACACCCTTAAAGTGTGAACATATGAGAACACTTAAAAATTTCATTTTGATGCATTATAAGTCCATAAAACTTATAAATAATTGTCATTATTTAAGTGTTTAATAACACATTTATCCATCAAAACTAACAAAATCATATTTTTTAATTTATGCATCCATTTTGATAAATATGCACCAAGATGGATGCAAAAACGTGATTTTCTTGATTTTGACGGATCAATATGTTGTTAAACGCTTAAATAATGATAATAAGTTATACACTATGTTACTTTTATGGACTTATAATGCATCAAAATGAAGTTTTTGAATGTTTTCATTTTAAAAATGTTCTCTTTTGATTGGATTATTCATGTTTTAACAATTTAATTATAATTATAATTGTTATGTTTAAGAAAATTTGTAATATGATATATATATATATATAACTATTTATTTTTTTAATTGTGAGCGTCTTTAATGGTGGGTACATGTTTAAATCAAACAAAATTTGTTCTCATCCAAATATTTATAAGGTGTTTATCTATAATCTATATCTATAATATAATATAAAGTTGAGTTGAGTTTAGAAATAAATTTTGCAATAAATAATCCATTATATATAATTAAATTGAATTATACTCAATTTTTTATACTCAATTTGCAATAAATAATCCATTATAATAAACTAAATTAAAATAATCTATATATATATATAAAAGTTGTGAAACAAATCACTATTCTACAACAATTAAATAGGGGTTATTAAATATGGGTTATTAATGATTAAGATGTATTTTGTTTATTATCACAGGTGTATGGAGTTTGCTGAATTAAGTTTTGTGATTAAGTTGTGTGCTGAATGCATGTTGATTATCGTCGTTAATGAGGGTCTTTTGAGTACTCCACTTCGGTTGGGATTCGGAGGGTCAGTTCAGCCATGCAAGTGTAACTGTTATACAATTTATGAGGGGATACATCTAAACCTAATTTATTTTAATTTAATGGAA
>JAOXNX010000028.1:18399121-18410666 GCA_028566075.1 Solidago caesia
AAAAAACGAGTCTAACGGTCAAAAACGGCTAGTTAACGGCTAGTTTTTTGACAGCAAAAAAACCGGGTTCGAACCGGTTTTTTTCAACCAGGTTTCGAAACCGGTTCTAAGAACCCGGTTCCCGACCCGTTCTAACGGTAATATGGCCAAACCGGTTTGGACCCGTCGGTTTTCCTAGAACCCGAACCGGTTTCACTAAAAGCGGTTTCATTCCGGGTTTGGTTTCGGTTTTGTCCGAACCGGTTCCGCCGAATCGGTTTTTTTTTGCACGGCTACCTCCCATCACGATGATATTATCACGTGACTATTTCAAAGAAACCTTATGATATACCACCACCATCTGCGCCATCCCCTCTCGCCACCATCTGCGCCGCAGCCACCACCACTCCCCCGTCTGCAATCGTATGCTGATTATTTATCTTCCTCAAGATTATATGTTATTGATATTCCAGTTTCTTTATCTTGATATTGTTATTGTTCACAGATCTTGATAATTGTTCGTATCCATTTCCGATTTATTAAGGTATTATTTGTAGTCTTTTTTTAAAAAAATTTTTCCCCCCTTTTTTCCTTAAATTGGAATTCATATTACAGCGTATTGTATTACTTGGAAATAGCTAAAAGGCAAGTTTTTTTTCCCATTTTTTTTAGCTTTTAAATTAATTAATATTGATTTTAGGTTAATTTATAGTTAAACGATGTGTTTATATTTAAAATATGAATTTACACTGATTTTTAGGTTTTGTTGTTGAATATGATTCTGATTTTATATAGGTGTGATTTTTATTCATATAGTTAATTGAAATGGGACCAACATGTATCCGTTGATGAGTTGATTGAGAAGGCTGATGGATTTCCTGATTAGTTTATACCATGTAAGTTTGGTGTTCAATTTCATACATTTAATATTATAAACAGAAATTTAAGAAATAATGGTTTCTTTTAAAACAGGTTGGGTGTTTAAAATCATATGTATACGCCTTTGGGGTGGTGCTATTGGAAGTATTATGTGGGAAACGTCCCATGGATGTTGACTAAGAGGTTTTTGTTTTTGAAAAGGAGACATCCTTTTTCTGGTCATTTTGGAGTTATAATGTCTCTACCACAGCAGTTAAGATTATTTTTAATTTCAAATATTGTTCTGGTCATTTTGGAGTTCTACTATTTATGTATTATTTAAGGTTGCAGTTATAATTATAGTTATAATTTTGGAGTTCTACTATTTATAGAAGACAATGAATGCAACGATCAGGTACTTATAATTATAGTTTAGTCGATAACATGTTTCTATCTATTTTGGAGTGTGGTTTCTTTTTACAGCTCATGTTGGCATGTGTGAATACCACCGTTTCTTGACATGTGTGCTTCTTCTCAAGTCTCTTTTTATGATGGGTGCTAATTAAAATACGCATTTCGCTGATAAATTCCGTTGTCTCTTTTCTGTTGGTACTTTTCAGTTGATATGGTTTGACTGTTTTTTAAGTTTAACTTTACTTGGTCTCATAATTTTGTTGTATATTCGATACACAGGTATGGAAAATGGACGATCTTGCAGTTTGTTATTAAGGGACTGTTATCAAGAAATGAAGTCAAGAATATTGGAAGGTGGTTTTTTGGCCAAATATATGATAAGATCATACCACTAAGAATTGTGCTTAGTGGATCGACAGGTAGTTTGTTTTTCAATGGTGCTAAAAATAACAAGAGGAAAGGTAAAGTTTGTTATGATACCAATTGTTTAATTAGGATAGAATTATTTTTGGTTCTTTATGTATCTATGTTATTCACTAGGCATTGAACCGTGTTGTAAGAGTAGACTGGACCTGTGACTTTATAAAGGTCAGTTTCTGTTGACCTTCAAGTGTACATTATGCTCTATCTTTAGCTCTGCAATGTTCTGTTTAGACTTTGTGTATTTGTGCTTTATTACAAGTTAAAGGGTTAAATGAGGATAACAATAAATCCCGACAGGTATTGAAGAAGAAAGAAGCCTACAACAGGTCTTGAAGAAGAAAGAAGGCTACAACCGGTCTTGAAGAGTTTGGTGAAATGAGGTCTTGAGGGAAATAACAAGGTAAGTGCTTTTAGTTTTCACACATGAGCATTGTGATTGATTGATATTCGATAGACAACCATGTTAAAGATTGAAGCTTATTGCGTATTTTAATGTAATGAATAACTAATGGTTTAGAATGATTTAAGCCTCATAACTCAATTGTCCTAAAAAGACTTCGTATATATAGCCCGACCCAAACTGAAGAACAACTTTTTATTCTTGAAAACCAAGACCCTTTAACCCCATTTGTAGTCTGTTATCATATATGAATAAGGTAACATCTCTAATGATTTTTAAGATTCCCATTTACTTCAAATATGGGATCATGTAATAGTTCTTTATGGAGTACTTTGCACAGGTATGTGACTTTAGGGATTAATGAGTTTGACATATTTTAATGATATGCATTTGCATCAACGTTCTGTTAATTAATTGTGTAGGGGTAAAGGGCATTGGAAGCACTACTGGAAAGCCGATGCACTACAAGGGAATTGTAAGACTAATATTATTAATGACTTTATGCCTCAAGTATGTATCTTTTGTTATCTCGATTAGCTAGCTATGCATGTACAATATTAGGTATCTAAGTACAATGTTTGGTAAGGTTTTTGTTGGTAGTCCTTTTTTATTGGCTATTATTTTAGACTATACTATATTGATTTTGGATTTCAATGTAACCCTTTTTCACGTTTTTTGCTACATTATCTGTGATCATGTGTGCTAAACATATGGCTGATGGAAATGTTTATATGGGAGAAGGCTTGACCAAGGTAAAACTACTGGATTAGAAAGAGCTGAACAAGATTGAACAGATACAAGTATATTGAGATGTAGCCCCTTTTGTTGCTCTTGATATCATAAAAATCATAAAGACTAATTTTTATATAAGTATGCTATAATATTGCGACTTAGAATTACTTTCAAGGTATGATTGATATTACACCTGTAATTGTTCCCTTCAAAATGTTGTTAATAATTAATATCAACCATTGTATCGAAATATTACACTAAATGTATTCCACCTAAAGATTGAGCAAACTTATTTGTTACTTGAATTTGTTTTGATAAGATTTTCGCCGCATCGTGTGTACTCTACTATATAGAACCCATGAATTTAATCATACATTCACGCAACAACACGGTACAGCCACTTAACCATCGCTTTTTTAGAAGTGCCGCTGCAACGCGCGGGTACTAGGCTAGTATAACAAATACATCTTGGTCATTTTATGTCTAAAACAACATCCCATTTTTCTTCCTTTGCTTTTCCAGATTCAATATTCTTCTATCACCACTGATCCATAATCCTCAACACCAAATCCACATACTTAGAATTCACAACAACTTCCAATACACAAACATACACATTAAAACCGATTCGTAATCCAAACTGAAAACAAAAAAATCAAAATACAAAATATTGCAATAAATCTATACCGCTATTCAAAGCAAAGAAAACATATTAGCTTCTACAAAATCGATTACTGTAGTTGTCAAAAACACAACATTTCCATCAGATCCTCATTTCAAAACTAGTTAACCATTCTGAATCCAACAAAATTGCATATATTTTATGCTCTAAACCTTCAGAAACTTAAGTATACATACATACATATATACATATATATATCCTGGCAGTATATATATATATATATATATATATATATTCAAAGCAAACATAGGGTATATATATACAAGAAGAAGAAGAAGAACAGTGGGATCTTTTTATTGTTGTTGTCGTTGTATTCGGTTGTCCCACACCCATCGCCGTCGGTGCAGTGGTGGCCGGAGGTGGCTGCTAGGTGTTGTGCTTTTTTCTAGGGTTTTTCTCACCACCGCTATCAATCCGGCACCACCACCATCAAACCCACAGCCTACCAGATTCGATGGCCGGAAAAAGGGGGATTGTTCGATGGCCAGATTCGTTTGTGTTGGTGGCCAGATTCGATGGCCGGAAAAAGGGGGATTGTTCTTCAGTAGATGATATTGATTGCAACAACCCTTGTAAGCTCGATGGTGGTGGTTTATAGAAGCTCGGTGGTGGTGGTGGTGGTTTATAGAAGCTCCGGCCAGTGGTGGTTGTCTGGTCACCGGCGGCGGTGGTGCTCTCATCTATATATACACACCATATATATATATATATATATACCCGTTTGTGTTATTGTGGGAGATTTGGTCACCGGCGGTGGTCCTGTTTTCTCAAACAACAATAATGTTGTTGTCTTCATCCAAGATAAGCATAGTTCCTCTAATTACTTTCACTCACAAAAACGTCTTTGTTACATCAAAAAACAAAGGCCCGAAATGAAATGGATCTCCGGCGGTGGAGGTTGTGGTGGGTTTCTCCGACGGGTTATGGTGGTGGGTTTCTCCGACCTCTTCCACTTGCCGGCGGATCTCGAGATATATATGTGTAACAAAGATAAGCATATAATATATATACAATAATATATGCTTATCTTGTGGATTTCTTCTATCAATTCATCAAAACTTCTGGTAAATATTCTTTTTCCAAAAAAAATTCTGACTCCATACATATACAATAATCGCTATATCTTATTTAGATGATGGATGGAATGATATTATAGTACGAAAACTTCCGATTTTTGCTTTAGCTGGTGAATATATAGATGGTGAATATATAGATGTAGATGTTTAGATGTATGTGTGGTGAATATGAGTATTGGTATATGAGTAATTCTAGGTTTACAAACTTTTTACAAACAAATTTTTACAAACATAATTTCCACTAATTAAATCATGTGTATGTATTCTTTCTCTTTTTTCTCTCTCTTGCTTGATTAGACCACCTCACATGCCAAGTGTGTTTGTAAAAGTTAGTTTGTAAAATGTTTGTCAACCTAGCATTGCTCTTGGTATATATATAAATCTAAGAAAAGGACGAGTAGATCATTTTTGGAAAAGATGAATTTTAGTAGACAACTTAATTTTAGGTAGATATATATACAGATATATGTATATATGTGATATAGTTATCACAAATAGTCCCTGTGATTGGTAAAAAGACCAAAATGCCCTCACGTGCTATGCATGTGAGGGGTTTAACGGCCAAAACTAACAGATGTTAGTGCCAGGGACCTCTGGCAACGAAAATGGAAAATACAGGGACGATTAGCAACGGAAAAAAGCACAGGGACTAAAATGCTAATAGTGCCAACCACAGGGACCATTTGTGACATTAACTCTATTAACTTTAATACCACTAAACATGAAAAGACCGAAATCAAAATCGAGTTATTAATTTTTCTAATTTAAAAACATTTATAGTTCCCTTGACTTTATTCAAGCTATTTATGGATCACTTACGATTGTTAATTTCCAACTTTCCATCACTCTAGTCTCACTTACAATAATTTTTCACATACAATGTCTTTCCTCAAATATTATGATCACCTCAAAATTCAAATGGAAGATATATTATCAGCTACCAACAACTTTGATTCCGCCAAATTGATCGGGGTTGGTGGGTTCGGACAAGTCTACAAAGGAGAACTATCTCTCCCTGGGAGACCAATCATGGTCGCTTTTAAGAAATTAGATCGTAGTCTAGGTCAAGGAAAGATTGAGTTTTGGAAGGAGGTAGTGATGCTTTCAAAATACAACCATGAAAACTTGATCTCTCTCATGTGCTATTGCGATGAGGGTGATGAGATGATCCTGGGATATGAGAATGCTTCTCGTGGAAGCCTGGATAGTTATCTAAGTGATGCTAGTCTCACATGGACCCAACGCTTAAAGATATGTGTTGGGGCTGCACGTGGCCTAAATTACCTACATGATCCGAGGGAGGCACAACAAAGAGTTATCCATCGAGATATCAAAAGTGGAAACATCCTTCTTGATGAAAATTGGATGGCAAAAGTATCTGATTTTGGCCTATCAAAAGCTCTTGGTACGCCCGGGTATTGTGATCCCTTGTACTTTGAGGAGGGTTTCCTATCAAAAGAATCTGATGTGTACTCTTTTGGAGTCGTGCTATTTGAAGTTTTGTGTGGGAGATTGTGTTGTGAGTACAACAAAGGTGAGCTAACTAACATTCTTGTTCCCAAGTGGAAACGGTGCTACGAAGAGAAGACCTTAGATCAGATAATCTTTCCAGGTCTAAAAGAACAAATGGATCCTAATTCATTGAAGGTCTTTTCAGACATTGCCTTTCAATGTGTGAGCAAAGCTCGAGAACAGAGGCCTCCGATGGCTGTGGTTGTAGAAAAACTTGAGTTTGCACTTCAACTACAAGTAAGCGTCGTTCTGTTATTAAAAGCTGCTCATGCATCTCTATTTGTCGTTCTTTTATCTATTTTATTAATGAGCTTATTGAGTTAGTGATTGTTGGTCAAGAATATTAATCAATTCTCTCAAACCACCTTTCTGAGCTATCTACGACCACTGACCTCAAATTAATCAAAAGTTGTTTTTGCTAAAATCGAAATTTGCAAAAAAATAATAATAATTGCTATTAAGATGATAATAATAATAATAATAGCTACAACTACTTTCAAATTTATTATTTTTGATACCGTGTTTGTATTTATTATTAATATGGTTCATTTATATCCAAAAATCTGATATGAAGATTCAAATAAAAAAATATTTAAAAAATGGTTACACTAAAGAAAATAATAAATAACACTTCAAAAAATTAGAAATTTATTCACATATTTTTTTATTATCATATATTCACACTTAAATGTGTGACAAATTAATAGTTAGTGTGTATAAAAGTGGTGTGAAAAATTAAATATGAAAGTCCACACCTAAAATTGTGAATTTTTAAAACTTCACACTTTTTAGTGTAGATAAATTTCTACACATTTTTAAGTATGGACTTTTGTAGTCTATCATATACCTATTTCTACACACTTAAGAGTGTGAACTTTTAGTTTAATATAGTTTTACACACTTATAAGAGTGCCAAAATTTTATAAATTGTTCACGCTAACTAAAAGTGTGAATATTTTTTTATAGTGTAACAATGATATTGTATACTAATAAATAAAAAATCATAAATAAATCAAATGTAAATACAAATTAAATCCAATGTGTATAAATTATTTAAAAGCGTAGCATGGTGACAAAATAAATTCAAAATAAGTCAAATATAGTTAATCAAAGCTTTGTTTATTTTTTTAAAAAAAAGCATAGCCGTGCACAAAAAAAACCGGTACGAAAAAACCGAGCACGAAAAACCGAAACTGTAACCAAAAAACAACTGGTTCTTGAGGAACCGGTTCGGGTATTTTAAGAACCGCCGGTTCCTAACCGGGTCCTATTTCGGGTCCAAAAATCAGGTACAAAACCGGTTCCAACCGGCTCCGGTTCCGGTTCTTGCAAAAAAAACCGAAAAATATCCGAGAAAAAAATCGGTCAAAGTTGACCAAGAACCGGTTTGGAACCGGTTCGGGTATGGTCAAAACCGATTTTGGTCCCGTTGACCAAAAACCGGTTCCGGTTCTTCAATAACTGGTTTTTGTTCACCACTAAAAAAGCTCCTCGTTGTGCTTGTGGGCTGAATGTTTGAAGCCCAGTTGGATCTCCATTAAAACAAAACAAAAAAAAAATTTGTGCTAATAAAAACAAAAGTTGAATAAATACAACAACAACATCAACAGTACCTAATCTTTGCCGAAGCGGGGCATGGGGGAGGTAAGCTGTATACAGTCTTTCCTTTACCTAAAGGGGAAGAGGCTGCTTTCATAAGGACCTCCGGCCAAAGGGGGGAAGAATAGTAAAATATAAGAGGTAAGGAAACATACCTGAAGGCCGAGTATCGATTTGGCTATATTTAAGATAGATTATAGAAACAGAACACATAGGGCATAAAAACATATCCAACAGAACGTACCAGATAAACATAGACGTATAATAAACATATATTATAAAAACATAAACATAAACGTAACAGATAAACATAAACGTATAATAAACATAACCAGACATGCAACATATATTATGAAAACGAAGGTATTATGAAAACAAAGGTAAAAACATATCTTAACTGTCGAGAAGGCAACCCCCTAATCCCCTACAAGGGTTACTTATCTACCGTATTCTTCAAAACTAACCCTAGTCCTCTATGTATCCTCTCATTTGTCATGTCCTCCTACGGGCAAACCTATTTTGGGGTAACAAAAACGCTAAATTAACCTCCCCCACTGTTTAGGCCTACCTCGCAGACCAAAATCAACCACAGAGGTCAAACAAAACAAAAGTCTAAGTAAAAGTCTATGTAACCTTTTCCCATATGCCTTTCACTCCTAGCTCACGTCTTCAGTCGGGGAAACCCCTTTGGAGCCTTCGATCATCTGCCCTTCCACATTTGTTTGCAGACCCTTTCCAACATCGAGTCACCTTAGTTTGTAGCCACTTCTTCTGTTGGTCAACCCTTACTAACATCCTTGGGCAATGCAATATGGGAAAATGTGTCAATCTAAGTCACCAAATTTAATTCCTATCTTATTCCTCTACTCTAATCCTAGTTCTCCAAGTATTCCTATCGTGCGCCATGTCCTCCGACAAGCCAAGATCCTTTAGGTCAATCGCTAGTCTCTCCTCCCACCTCATTTTAGGCCTACCCCTTCTTCTCACGCCGTCACCTGAATAGCTTTTGCGCTCCTCAACGGTGCAGTTTGGTCTCTTCTCTTAACATGGTCCAACCATCTTAAGCGACCTTCCCTAAGCTTGTCAATGATGGTCCCTACTTCTAGTACGTCTCTAAAAACTCCCGTCGGGATCATGTCTAAAAGGGTCTTCCCGCAAGTCCACCTTAGCATCCTCATCTCAGCCACCTCCACCCGCGACGTCTGGGCTTTTGTCATCGTCCAACATTCCGACCTGTATAGCATAGCCGGTCTGATAGCTACTCTGTAGAACTTACCCTTCAGCTTTAGCGGGATCTTCTTGTCGCACATAACTCCTGTAGCCGCTCTCCACTTCATCCATCCAACTTGTATCCGATGTGCCACGTCTTCCTCTATCCCCCAGATTTGTGTAACACCGATCCCAGGTATCTAAAAGACTCCTTCGGGGGCAATACCCGCTCCCCAATGCGAATATCCTCTCCCCCATTTTGCCTGAGCTCCTCCTTGTCGAAGTCACATCGTAGGTATTCAGTCTTCTCACGGCTGACGCGCAGTCCATTGTCTTCAAGGGCTCTTCTCCATTTTTCTAACCTAATGTTTAGATCCTCCGTCGATTTCGAGATAAGCACGATGTCATCGGCAAAAATCAAGCACCACGAAAATTTCTCCTGGAAGCCACTCGACAACTCATCCAAGATTAAGGTAAAAAGGTAAGGGCTAAGTGCTGAACCCTAGTGTAAGCCCACTTCTACCGGGAAAAACTCAGTGTTCCCCACGGGGGTTCGAACCCCGGTTCTCGTTCTATCGTACATATCTCTGATAACCTTGCAGAATCTCTCGGGAACTCCTTTCGCGCGAAACGTCCTCCAAATCAGCTCTCGTGGTACACTATCGTACGCCTTCTCCAGGTCTAAGAAGGCACAGTGGCTGAAACTTATAGCTTATTTGTGTGTAGCTTATTTGTGATAAGTTTAATTTGTATAGTTTATTTTGAGGCTTATAAATTATCATGACTTATATATGGAAAATAAGCTCATTAGTGAGAAAAAAAAATTCAAAAAACTTAGCTTATCAAAAATAAATTACATGATAATAAGCTATAAACTTCAAAAATAAGCTAGGCCAAACACACCGTAAAGTTTTTTCCCTTGGTTTCCCACCTTTGTACTTTGACACTAAAGTTTTTGTTTTAAATTTGGACATCAAAAGTTTTGATCCTTGGCATTTTTACACTTAAGATTTCATTTTAAATTGTCGACACCAAACGAACCCCTTTACTTTCTCAAAAAAGTTTTAATTTTCGTTTTTTAACTGACATGTGTCAACTTGATTTTTTTTCCTTACCATTTGTTGTATTTTTATCCAAATGAATACTAAATATTTCCTTGAAAAAATTTGTGGTTTTTTTAGCCTTCGACCCATTAACGCATACGCTTCCAAAAACTGACGTCATCCATTTGGTGGCGTGAACCACCTATTTGTAACACATTATCTCATTGTTATCAAAATGTCATTATTAATATTAATACATTATTTTTTTTCTTTAATTTTTTTTGTTGTGATGATCTTTGTTATTTTTATTTTAAAATTTTTGTTTATTAACTCTTTTGCCATCAACTTTATTTTCCCCCTTAGTTCCAATCTTTGTATTTTGACACTAAAGTTTTTGTTTTAAATTTTGGACACCAAGAGTTTTAATTGATCCCTGACATTTTTACACTAAAGATTTTATTTTAAATTGTAGGCATCAAACAAACCCCTTTACTTTCTCACAAAAGTTTTAATTTTTGTTTTTTAACTGACATGTGTCAACTTGATTTTTTTTTCTTACCATTTGTTGTATTTTTAACCAAATGATACTACATGTTTCCTTGAAAAAATTTGTGGTTTTTTTAGCCTTCGACCCATTAACGCATACGTTTCCAGAAATTGACGCCATACATCTGGTGGTGTAAACCACCTATTTGTAACACATTATCTCATTGTTATCGAAATGTCATTATTAATATTAATAATATTTCATTTTTATATTTTTTCTATTATTATATTTCATTATTATATTTTTTTCTATTATTGTTACATTTATGTTCGTAACACATTATATCAGTTTTCTAAGATTATTGTTAGACATGTTTCCTAATTTCTACTAATACAATTATTTTAATAAATTATAAATAGTTCACAAACGTAATGTCTACCGGGTGATGAGCTCAATATTTACATATTTTCCCACATCATTATTGGCGTATTTATGTGTTGTTTATAATCGTTTTCATATGCAAATGGTGCTTTTAAGGTGTGTACTAGTGCTTTCAGGTTTATAGCAGGTATAGTACGTGGAATCATTGGAAACGATAGTGGAAAGGCTAAAAATGCGCTAACAGATGACTTCTTGGAAAAGCTCAAGGAAAAATGCAGAAAATACTCATGTCACGGCGTGACACTATGTGTCACGGCGTGATGAACATGTCGAGCCGATTTAAAGTCCATGATCAGGGTGTGTCACGGCGTGACACAACTGTGTCACGGCGTGATTGCTGAGCGGCCAAGTTTCCTTTTTGCATCACAAGTATAAATAGCTAGAGGAGGCAAATCTTAAACCTAGTTCTTATTCCACCCACGTTTTTGAGACCAGAAAAAGAGATTTCCATCATACGAATCCCTTTTGAAGATCAAGAAGACGGATTGTTATTTCCATTCTATTTCCCTTTCGATTAGTCATTGAATTGATTCGATTTCTTCATTCGGTAACCTAATGTTTTCATTTATTATTGAATGTTTGATTTCTTGTAATATGATTGGCTAGACCTTTAATCATCCATTAAGATGAAGTGAAACGATTTGATTTGGTTGCACAATGTTATGAATTCAAGTTGATTTATTTAACGGT
>JAOXNX010000028.1:18416045-18452591 GCA_028566075.1 Solidago caesia
TCACATACAAAAAGATGATCTACGACATGATACACACTCATGCACATTGGTAATTTAATAAAACTGATGATGCACAAACGTTTATTCACAAAAGCTATACATCCATGGAATAATGAAAGTGATGATACACAACGGTGAAATTATAAAACTTATGATGCACAAATGTCACGAAGCCAAAAAATACACAAACAAATCTAAAAAACTTATGATACCCAACTGTGAAGATGCCAAAAAAACTGATAATGCATAACAACTAACACAAATGTAGATAAGCCAAAAAAATACCCACAAGAATTCCTGAGCGTCCTCTTCTACCAAATCCAACCGAGAAAAAATTGAAATTATTTTCATTAAAATCATACTTTGTTATACCGTCGAGATTTAGATACCTATTGTAATTGAACTCGGAAGGGTTGTCCCAGTAATTGAGAAAATGCAAAAAAAATAAAAATGAAGGAAGTTTCCTATTAATCTATGGTACAAATAATTCAAGGCAAAGTTATAAAAACACATTAGAAGAGCAACTTTAGTATAATATTTTCTTTCAGTAGCCACCTACTCATTATCTTCGTTGTCAGACATTTTTATCTAACTATTATAGATTGTTATCATATGCCTCCTATGAATCATTCTTGTCACCGTCATCCTCTTCCGCATAACTACCGTCTCTTTCTGTTTCTTTTTCTTTTCCCTCCTCATCATCCTCACCCGACATGTTATTGATCACATAAGTTATTATGGCCTCCAGTTCAGCCTTTCTGTGCAATAGATCCTGACCAAAATGGGTACCTAGAATCGATTTTGAGATCTAAGAAGAGAGAGAAAGAGAGTGGTGTGCAACGTTAGGGTTGGGGTTTCGGGAGTAGAGAAGGAGGGGGTAGTTTTTCATCAAGAGATCTGTGACCTTTTGATCGTTAATTTCTTCGGATTCCATCTGACAACTATGAACAATCAACTAGGTTTGGGGTTTTTTAAAGAGTGATAAACACGAATTGTTGTGGAGATGGTGACTATAGACATGGTGGCATCAAAGGAAATGGTGACGATGGTGTTGATTAATGACCTGTAAAAGTTTGATCATAATTTTTGTTCTTTGAATATGGAAAAAAAAAAAGAAGAAATAAATATATTTAGAAAAGAGACAAAATGTAAATAGAAAATAGAGATGATGAGAAATTTGTTTTATTTGGTAATGTGGCTACAAAATAGGAACGTGGTTTGATGGGAATGAAAATCCCAAAACTACCCTTTTCTACAAAAATCACAATTAATTAGTCATTGGACACGTGTCACCATCAGAAACTGTCTTATTTGTTTTACGTTAAGGTTTGTTTTATTTGAAATAATCCCTATATATATATATATATATATGAAAAAGGAGTGTTTTTTTTATTTAATAAATCCCCAACGGCTTTTGTTTTTTTTTAATGTAAAGACACGGTCAATACACAAGTGGGCCCCTCCTCATTTTTGATTTTATCATCACCGCTTTATTATAAATTCGTCTAGCCCGTTAATGCATAAAATCCATACCGGCGGCGGTGTTATCGCCGGTATCACCCCATAAATTCATCATAAAATCCACCACTCCGAGTCCCCTTAGGGGTGATTTTTATAAAAAAAAGACATCATCATTAGCAAAATTCTTAATAAAATTATAGTTTTGATTTTTACAAAAGTCACAAAAAGACAGTTATAACCTTTGACAATTATTTAATGTTTTCATTTTTGTAAATACATTAACTATTTTGATTAAGAATAATATGATAAATTTAAATAATTCCAACTACTTTGAAACAGAAAGATATTTATTTATTATTTGATAAGAGATCTTACATACACATCTACACGACTACACAACACACAACTACGTAAATACGTAATGGACTTAAAACACTTCTAAGTGTTTTTTTTTTTTAACACTGAAACTAAGTCTACTTTTACTTTTAAACTATCTCAATATATTATTAATCCAACAATGTCAAAAAGTAAACCTTGAAATGACAAATGTTTATGAGTTAAATAACCTCAGCTGAAACTCCCTTAACAAACTTTGTAGTCATAAATAAAATGAATAATTAAATAATTTGAAACTTTCTAAAACTATAAATAAAAGCATTGAATAGTCATATATAAAGCTTAATTTATTTTATTTTTGGGTAAAAAGATATACCCTATCAATTTGTATTAATCAATGAAGTTCAGGTGATGGGACAAAGCATCATATCGACTTTTACAAACACAAACGCACCACCATGCTTCAAACAAAAAACTATGGTATTCTTTTTTTTTTTTGTAATTATGGGTGTCCTACTCGCTTTGCGAGCAAACTAATCCTAAGAGCTGACTCCTTTTGTAAGCCCATGGTCAAAACTATGGTAATTAAACTTTTTTAAAAAAATTTTGTGTCATCGGGAACATGTTAAAATGAATTAAATCAATTTCGATTTTTCAAAACATTGAAAATATGCATTAAAAATTAATACTAAACGTGAAACTTTTTATATTGAATTAATGTATTTTTAACAAATTTTATAATAGTTTAGGAAATAATGAGTTCATTGATTATAGTCTAACATGTGTCTAGAAAACACAGAAAAACCTTTCAAAATATTGACTTCGAGTATGTTTGGTAAAACTAGCAAAAAGTTGAAGTTTGTAGCTGGTGGCCGAAACTAAACATAAAATAAGTCTTTTGTCTGGTTTAGATCGACTGGCATTCTCGAGGTAGGCTCAGTCTGGGTTCGAATCTTACAAAGGCCTTTTTTTTTAGAAAAAATGGGTTTGCTCCATAATTAATGTTAGAATATGATCGAATTGTACCATTGATGGCAAGATTATACTCCGATGGTCAGATCCAAAAATTTGACATTAAAAAAATAAAAATAAAGTAAGCTCCTTTAGACAGATGGGAGTGAGGCATCCCTTGTCTCAAGCCGCCCATTCGCCGCCCTCCATACCGCCCTCGGGGGAGTCCCAGGTCAAAAATAAAAATGGAACCCGACATAAATAAGTTGCCCCTTTTGCCTCTAAACTTTTGAGCCAACGACTCTTTTTTGACCAAACACGGCTAGTTTTCAAATATTATTTATTTCTTTATTTTTTTCCTTCTAAACTTTTATATATAAACCATTTTTTTTACATTTTTTTTATATAAGACTCATACCATTTTCTCTACCACTTATATTACTATACTTATATCTAAAAACTATTATGGATCTCAACGAGTCTTCGTCATCATCCTCCCCTAGCGATGATTCTGCTACTACCGGCTCGGATGAGTACGATGACGCAGTCGATAGTGCGGTTTCTTTGACCGTTAATCTAATGTTGGAAGCCGCAGAAGAGGAGGATGAGGTACCCGAACCTTCGTTTAAAATACGGGTAGTACTTGTACGTTGTCGTGTAGAGGCACAAGAGCGGTTGATGCGTGACTACTTTGCTAACGACGGATTTGGTTGACTATCTATGGGCGAACACACCACATTACGTTCAGTCCGAAGACGATTAGCCCGCAGACCTCGTCACTTACGTTAGCGATGAAGATGATTAGTTTGGTTTTTTTTTTAGTTTTATGTAATGGATTTTATTTTTTAATATGGTATGTTTTTTTTTTCTTATTTTGTAATGTCTTTTTTTATTTAAAATAAAAATTTATGTTTTTTTTTTTTATATATTTGTATAATTAATGTATTATATTTAAGAGTAAATTATCCATAATGCCGATTTGTTAAACAAAT
The DNA here is from genome assembly GCA_028566075.1 of Solidago caesia. Taxonomy (NCBI): domain Eukaryota; kingdom Viridiplantae; phylum Streptophyta; class Magnoliopsida; order Asterales; family Asteraceae; genus Solidago; species Solidago caesia. The sequence continues at coordinate 18,419,786 of JAOXNX010000028.1, forward strand.
TTTTTTTTTTCTATTTTGTCACTTGAAATTTACTAAATATACACATTGAATCTCTAATCCATGACAAATGCAATACCCAAAGATGATATCCCCTATATTTAATATTAAATATCTATACTTCTATACTACTATATAAAAATTATACACTCCATGTTGAAAAGTTACACTATGCAAAATGACCAACACCCTCTCACCTATTTACATCATTTATCTCTTAGACTACGTGGAATGGGGGACGGAGAGGGGCGTGCCCCTTGTCAGCTTTTTTTTTTTTTAATTTATATTATTATTAATAATGTATTGTGTGTGTATGTAAACTTATAACGCTCGTTCATTTTGTAACTTTGCACGAATTTTAAGATGGCATAACGCCCCTGAACGGGCGGAATGGGGGCGTGGTGGGGCGTTAAAGGTGGAAAAAGTGCGTAATAACGCCCCCACTCCGGGTGGTCTTAACTCTTAAAATACATACACTACCCCCTCTACATCCATTACCTAAGCAACCCGCCACCGCTGCCACCACTACCGATCGCCGTCACCACCACCGCGTAGTATTGCTCGGTACCAGGCTAGTTAAATATAATAATGAAACAACAAATGACAAGGGTTACCCTGAGTAATGCCTCAATAAATATATTAAAAAAAAACAACAAAAAAAACGAGGGAGATGTGACGCCACATGGCATGTGCCCCCAAATAAGATGCCTCACTCCCCATTGCCCATAGAGAGTATTTAAACGAAATTCAAGTTGGAATTGGCTTCAGCCCACCGACCAGTAAAATACTTGATCAACAGTAAGGTGACTCTAATTTCCAATTATGGATTTTGATATTCCAAATTTCCATATATTTTTCTTGTCATTTCTATTTTAATCATACAATGAAGTTAAAAAGTCGGGTATGTATTTGATGTAAATGTTGCTAGTAGTTTTTTTTTATGGATATTTGGAAAGTGCCCATAACGTGTTTGATGAAATGTCTAAAACAAACTTGCTTACATGATGGTACTATAATTATAGACCAATTTTTGCATTGCTGTGGCTTCCATTCTGCGACTTTCGGTTACTGAGAGAGTGTTTTTGGAGGATATCTCGATTGCAAAATGCAAGTAATCAGTAAATAGTGTTTGGAAAACCACCTGAAAAATACGGTCATCTTCAGCTATAGGTAACAATAACATCTTTGATTGTGTTTAACCCTCATTATCTTTGTTTAAAGTTTAAAACATTACTTGAAGTTAACACATTAGTAGTGCTCATCAATTGTAAAATCAGGTGTTATTAGTTGCCCAGTCTCTGCAGCGAAGCGTGGACCTTACTACCATTGCTAAACACATTAGTAGCTCTTTCAAAATCCACTCAAGCTATTCATATTATATTATCATGTCTTTCATAAAAGATTTCGATCACCTTAAAATTCAAATGAAAGATGTAGTATCTGCCACTAACAACTTTGATCCCAACAACCTGATTGGGCGTGGTGGGTTTGGACGTGTGTATAAAGGAGAACTATCGTTCCCAGAGGGACAAATCTTGGTTGCTTTTAAGCGATTAGATCGTAGGCTGGGGCAAGGGAACAATGAGTTTTGGAAGGAGATAATGATGCTTTCCAAATACAAACATGAAAATTTGATCTCCCTCTTACACTTTTGTATTGAGGGTGACGAAATGATCCTTGGGTATGAATATGCTTCTCGTGGGAGCCTTGAAAGATACTTAAGTGATATTAGTCTCACATGGACCCAACGCTTAAAGATATGTGTTGGGGCTGCATGTGGGCTAAGTTTCTTACATGATCCTATGGAGACACAACAAAGACTTATCCATCGAGACATCAAAAGTGCAAATATCCTTCTCGATGAGAATTGGACTGCCAAAGTTTCTGATTTTGGACTGTCAAAAGTTGGCCCTGCTAACCAAGCACAAACATATCTTATCTCTAATGCTGTTGGTACGCCTGGGTATTGCGATCCATTGTATTGGGAGACGGGTTTCCTATCGAAAGAATCTGATGTGTACTCTTTTGGAGTTGTGTTGTTTGAGATATTATGTGGTAGATTATGTTTTGAGTATAATAATGGTGAACTAAGTAACATATTAGTTCCTAAATGGAGACGATGCTATGATGAAAAGAGTTTAGAAGAGATTATCCTTGATGGTCTAAAAGAACAAATGGAACCAGGTTCTTTAAGTTCGTTTTCAGCCATTGCCTATCGATGTGTGAAGAAAGCTTATGAAGAACGGCCTACAATGGCTGAGATTACAAAAGAACTTGAATTTGCACTAGAACAACAAGTATTTTTTCTTTCTGTTTTTCTGTATAAATTTCCTATGTTACAAGTTTCAGTATCACTGTGACTGAACAAAAACTAATTGATGCATGCTATATGTATAGGAGATATTTGAAAACCTCGGAAAGAGAGTGGATATTGAAGAATTGGTCAAGATTGCAAACCTTGCTGTACCTCCCCTGTTTTATGGAACCCACAACCAACTTCTGATACTTCTCTTTAAAGGTTTCCTTATTGATGACGGAAAGACGGTAATCTGTTCTTTTAAATGCTTTTTTTTTTCCAGTTATTAAACTATTTTCTGAACTATGACAAATAAAATGTGGTTGATAACCATGCATTTTCCAGTCTCATGCCTTAAACGAACTATATGGATATATTTGCACATGTTTGTGGTACTTCTTTGCATAGCATTGGGTGTTTGTGTAGTGAGATTTGGGCGGGTACAAATTGTTCTGCATTTGGGTAATAATGTCTCTCTGGTCAAATATGTTGATAGAAGGGTGTAAAACAAATACTACTTTCTCTGTTCCAAAATAATAGTCGACCTTCCTGTATTAGTTTGTCCCGAAATAATGGTCCACTTCCAAAGGAAAGAATAAATATAATTACTTAGCTTTCTAATATTACCCCTAATCAAAATTAGTATTACAAAACCCAAAGACCTATTAAATAATGGATGAATGACAAAACTGTTATTTAAGCAAAAAGTAAGCTGTGATGATTACATATTTCTTAAACTTAGTGTTTTTGTCTAGTGGACATCTGGGACAGAGGGAGTATCATTAATTAACTTGTTATAGTAGTGAAAGAAAACTTTGCATTTCCAAATTATTTCATTCAATAGGATGATTGACTTATAAAATGAATATGGTTGTTGGATATGCAGTGGATATCAATGAATATGAAGGGAGAAGTTACCAAAGTGGTATCCGCAACAAAATGTTTCTTTGGAGACTCCGTTGTAACCAAGAACGCAGATACTGCCTTTAACAGGAAAGCAAAAATTATAAGGTTTGTTTCTTTCTCTTAATAGAGTTCTAGATCTGTTTCGGTAATCAATATCGAGGGTGACATTTTCTATTAACTTTCCAATTATATGCTTGGACAAATTACTACAAAAAGTTAGATTAAAGGTTAACAGTTTTATGATACACATGCTTATATATGTGTATGATTATAGAGTTATTGTTATCCTCTTGTGTGAAATTTTGTGCCACAAATTGACTTATATTTCTGTATGTTTATAACTGTGATTTTTTTTCTCTTTTTAAGTTATAAATATCAAATCTCTTATAGATAAAAATGGTTATAAACACATGCATTTGTTACACGCTTATAAGAGTGGACAACTTAAGCAAAAGTCACATTTTCCTTTGTCATGAAAAAAAGAAAGTGTACAAACTCTATGTTTCCTCTAGTTAATATTTATCAATCACGTACTTGTACTTTTACAGTCATATTTTACTACTATAATACTGTCTTCAACTATAATCAAAATTTCTAAGTGATAAATTTGAGATAATAGTGCAAACGGACGAATTAGAATTTTTGTTGGAATTTTAATTGAAGTTAAAGAAATTAATTGTCATCAACATTACTATGAGAATATAAGTGCTATCGGTGACAAATATTAAAAAATGCAATGCAATATAAAGATTATAAGCAACTTGTCCTTAGTAGTAATACATATCATTTCGTTAACATCATTATCTGTTGTGTAGTATAAGAATATTTTTTCTTTCTTTAAATATATCATGCAAATTCTTGTAAAGAATGTATTATTTTATCTAACTATTTTATAGAATTCTGATTTAAATTGTGATGGTTGAATATATGTGATTGTAATAGGTCCAAGTTTCCACATTATTTGTGGAATGTGTATAGCAATCGTTTTAGAGTAGAATTGGACACTCAGTTTCTGTCACCGCATGTCACATACTTCATATACATTGTCTTCAAATATTGTGGTAGAAGTAGCCCGAAATACATACCCTTCGAATACAAAGTGGATGAGGAGACACACTGTTCTAGATCATGCATTGCATACGTCGAAGAAAACGGATGGTTGATGACTAAACTATACCAGTTTACTAGCAACCAGGGGCAACAAAATTTCAGTATCGAGTTCTTGCCAAGACGTCAAATTCCCTTAGACCACGAGTTCGGTTTTGATGAGGAGTTTGCTTTTGAAGGCATTGAATTTCAGACTTTGGAGAGTGTAAGTTAAATTAAAATGATTTGTTTGTTTACACCATTTGATGTTTATTATTCAGAGTCCGAAGTATTCAAAAAACCGCATGGAATGCAATTTAAACGTCTTTTAGTTTTATACATCTTGTCCACTTGATGGCAAACAAATATAAAAGCACAAGTAAATACATACAATGGTAATTTTTGAAAAATGGGATCTTTTTATTCATGATATGAATCAACTGAAAATAATGGTATATATTTTATAGGAGATATGTGAAAAACAAATGGAAAAAGTTAAGGTAGATGCCGATTTGGAACCAAAATTGCCAATTGATTTTACAGATTTAGCTGAATTGTCAAAAGACATAATACAATGGACTACCAAGAAGGAACTTTACTTTCTTCTTCGCAAAGGTTTCCTCATTGACAATGAAAAGGTATTCCTATTCCTTCTCTTGTTCTTCATTCACTAGTAACATTTAAGACGGTCCAATGCAAATTTTTGGCATATTATTCCTCGTATCTCATTTATTCTATTCAAAGGATCAAATTATTTGATCCATATTGTTGGGTACTTGGGTATGCATGCTCGTGTCACAATAGGTTAGAACAAGTGATAAATGTTTTTATTACCATGAGTGTAGAAAGGAGTTCCTATGAATATTATTAATGAAAGGACAGTTCTGTTACTTCTGTTCTCAGAAATTTTCTTTTCAGATGTTTGACTCTTTCAAATGATGGCATTTTAGCAGTCTTAACAATGCAAATGTTTATAAATGAACAGTGGTTTTCTGTTAGCAAATATATGAAGAGACGCCTTATGATACCTGCAAGTACATTTTTGGATCCACTCGATTGGGAATGCAACTCTGTGTCAGAATCAGAATCAAGGTTCTCTATCTCTCTTACGAATTAGGTCACTTGCTTGCATTTCTAATCTGTAGATTTATAAATAAATATATTACTTATTAACTGGAACATTATGCATGAAACCCGTGTTAAACATGGGTGAAAAGGAGGTGGTTTCTATAGCACACAAATTAGTCCACATATCTTATAGTACAATATTAACAAGATATGATTGGGAACGCAACTCTGTACCATAATCAGAATCAAGGTTCTCTATCTCTCTTACGAATTAGGTCACTTGCTTGCATTTCTAATCTGTAGATTTATACATAAATATATTATTTATTAACTGGAGCATTATGCATGAAAGCTGTGTTAAACATGGGTGAAAAGGAGGTGGTTTCTATAGCACACAAATTAGTCCACATATCAGATAGTACAATATCAAGAAGATATGGTAAAACACACAAGAGTACATATGATATGGAATGCTCTTGTGTCATGAAAATCTACCTTAGCATCTCTAAATGTTCACCAGTTCACATCTAAAGCTTGGTTCCCATTGCAGACGAAATGCACATTATGTTAAGCTATTTTATTTGGCCTCTTATGAGCTTGAGTGATCCCACTTGCTCTGTGAGCAGACTAATTCCAAGGTGACTCACTTTGCGAGCCCAGAGTCATAGGGGGTGAACCTCCGTGGCCACTAGGGAGTTTGTTATTTTTTTTGTTTGTATTTATTATCCAAGAGGCTTGCCACTACCGATTCCATGTGGTGGTATCCCTTAGGAGCAATTACCGGTGCTCTTAGCCTTGCAGGGTGGCAATAAGTAGGTATTAATTCGATACACAGGATCTAGGGGTTCCTGCCACCGTACCCTTTTTATTATATTATTATCCAATAGAAGCATGCAGGTTTGTCTCAAATATCCTGCATACGATTTTATCATTAAGTCAACTTTAACTGACCAGCATATAAAGAGAACACACACAGGCATGCACACAGACACACATGCACATACACACAATTACAACTTGTATGTTATTTTGTATATCCTACCATTTTGATACATCATGTGTAGTACAGGCTAATCATTTTGCAACAATATTATCCAACTATTTTGCAGATTCAAAGTGGTGACCAAATCCCTTAGGCGTCATAGTTTTGGAATTCGTCTTAGGGTCGATTCCGAACTGTTGTCACCTCAGACAACATATTCATGTCGACTTATATACAAGCTTTCAGATAACTACTTGTCATATGAAGGTCCTATGGTGATAGGAATAAATGATGGGCATAAATCTCATATGTTTCCGTTGTCAATCTGTTTGAGCACCCACTGTCATCCCCCTGTTATTGGAGTCAAGGATGATCAAAGATCTGCAGGCCCATTGGATATCTTTAAATTGAAGGGCCATCCAAAGCAGAGGAAAGATGGTTGGATGCAAGTTAAGTTTTCTGAAGTATCTATCCCTACCATGAACACATATTATATATTGTCTGTAGAAGAAAAAGAATTTAGAAACACGAGTTGTTTTGGCATTGTTATCGAAGGCGTGGAATTTAGACCCTTGTGAATTTCCTTTAATTTTGTTTCCATTCTTCATGTAATATCACTAGTAATATTAGTAACACATTACTTGTATCAACCAACTAGCAATAGTTTATTAACACAACATTTTGACAATATACATATCCCGCTAGGTACACTCCTGAAGATGTCCAAAGAAAGGTTCAGAAACGGTTACGGAATATCCGGTAAGTTGCATACGTTTGAGTAAAAAAAAGGTTCGGAAAGGTCACAGGATATCCGGTTAGGTTTCATATATTTGAGTAAAAAAAAAAGACTCGTTTTTCCCGGTAGCCTAAATGGGGAGTGATAAATTTACAACTTTTTGTCATCTACAAGTTACAACAATACATGCTTTATATAGTTGTACATTTTGTAGTAAAATTGTACATTTGTTGGGGATGGTTAAAAGTTGTATATTTATCACTACCATACTTGAATAGGGAAAACCTCATCTATTTGCCCGTTTTGATAGATACATACGAGTCAACAGACGAGAAGATACTTGTTTATGACCAATAGAGAGTTTCTATTTCCGACTACTCTTCCATTGACATGTTGGACCTCTTTGCCAATTGTCTAGTCTTCAAAGGGTTATGAAACTAATCTTACTATTGGCAATCACACCGGATATCCTGAGACATGCAAAATATCTTACATCATGGAGCTAACCTTTTTAACAGAGCAAGCCATATGATTGTGCCTCCACAAGGTAGAATCAATCATCTTTGTCGACCCACCTAATTGGCTGTTTTGATTACAGTAGAAAGCCAGCTGCCAGTAGTACGCATGCCAAGGCAACTTCTTTCGCCCGATGGAAGAAATGTAACAAGTGATCCATATACTAGTCCCAACCCCTTGTCATTTGTGGCAACGATTCCACAATTCCCGAAATGAACCACTGTGGTTAACTTCTTAGACAAAAATTAGAAAAAGATAGCCACTTGAATCAAGTCATTTGGAGTCCGTATCAAGAAGCTGTGGCCACTGTGGTTTTAGAATTGCTTGTGAAATCAATTCCCAATTGTTGTCATATCAAACAAACTATTCATGCCACCTTATATACAAATGGTCTGAAAATGACCCGAGGCATTTGTTAAATGGTGATTGTTTTGGCCATATCTCACATATCGGCTTATACACAATACATCATACCCCATTTATTGGACCCAAAGATGCGAAACGTTATCAAAGATCATTTGATACACGCATATTGTAAGTGTACTTAATTTTTCCCTTCTTCACGTTGGATACTTTCATTGTCCTCGCACAGTTCCATTATGTTTGTTGCAGTGGCGGAACCAGAACTATAAGTGACCTGTAACACAATTTTTTTTCACTAGTCTTGTATACGCGTAAAGTAACGATAACGGCTAGATTGTTATAATTTTTGGCAATTTTTAAGGATTTTTGACTATTTTTAATGGGTTTTAAAATTTTTTGGCACTTTTGGTAGTTTTTATTTCTCATTTACTTGCACAAGCACATTTGTATAAGTTTTATTGATAGGAAAATCTTTCGAAAGTTTAAAGTTAGTTACATTGACGGGTATCCCATATTTATTTGACTCGTAGCACCAATAAAAAATACATCATTTTTCAGAAAAATTAAACTACATGAATTTAACGGACCCGTAGCCCGGGCTACCCCTATTATACATGTGGTTCCGCCCCTGGTTTGTTGGGAGGCTTCAGGGCGGTGTTGTAGATGCTTTGCACAACCTGGGAGTCGTACTTTGGAACCTATTGAAACTAGTGTTTTACATAAAATATATGATGACACAATCTTACCATTACTGTCACTTTTGCTGACTTTACAAAGACGCCACAAAACCAAAGTTCATGAACAAAGATAGTTAACTTTATTGTTTGCCATGACTAGTTGGGTTCATTCCGAGATAACAACGATGCAAAATTTATACAATCATGTGGTGGTTATCTATCTTAGCCAGTATTTATAGAAAGAAGGCTAATAAAATGGCTGTGTTTGTCATGCATATTTATAAAGAGGACCTAATTCAAATATCCCTAGGCAGTATTAAAACAATTATCTTTGCTCCATTCGCCGCCTCATTGCCAAGGCCTACCTCCAACTTTGTCAGAAAATCTTCCTTGGAAGAAACAGGTTCATCCCTGTTAAAGTTCGAGATCAATAGTTTTCGAACTCAATTCAACCTCTAATAGAAAATTAGTGCTCGATTAGTTTCACGACCCCAGCTTATAAAATTAATATCTGGTTTGTCATGTTCGAAGGTTCCTCTGGTTATTTCAATTCGACCGAGCTAAAAGTGTTTAACAAGTCAACCGAGCGTAACAAGCTTAGTTAAAGTGAATAATATGAGTCCACGTATAAGGTTATATATGATCGTAAGTAAGATTATTCAAGCTCGAGTTATGAGATGAGTTTATGGAGCTTGTAAATCAATAACTTAAGCTTGAAAAGTAGTTAATAAAAATATCCTTCTCAATCATAAACAAGCATCCAACTCAACCTCTACAACAACTAAATATTATTTCAAACATAATTTCTAAGCAGTTACTTTAACTCGAGCATAAAACTAGACGAAAAAAATATTTTGCTCGAATCCACTATTAACCGAAAGGATGTGAATTGCATATGAAAACTTTTTACTTCATAAACGTAAGATACACCATCCCTAACCGATCCATACACGACTTTCCAATTCGTAGATACAATAATAATATCACAACTCATCAATCAAAAACTAGCTGGACCAAATTGCTTACAACAAACACTCAAGGGACCATATATCTAACTTTCTTTTTGTGCTAAAAAGTATAAAAACCAATCAAAAACATACACAAACAATTTTCTTTTAGAGAGTTATATAACCCTAAACCCCCAATTCTTCTTTCCAATCTCTTTACGCCTCTCCATCCATCCATCCATCAACACACACTAAATCAATCTTGCCTCTGTATCTATATCTATTTATCTCTGAATCTATCTCTCACTCTATATATATAGCTCAAAATCTTTATCATCTCCTTCATCTGTTAATTAAAACCCTGATTTTATTTCACAGATCGATCACTCCTTCCTTCCATTAGGTAATAATCTTACAATATATATATATATATATATATATATGTATAGATTGTGGGTTACTGTGATTTATTCAAATTTGCATATTAAAGATTATTGCTGTTGCTATTATAGTACTTTGTGAGCTACTTATGCACTTATTAGCTGCTGATGCTTTTTTGGTCTTGGTACCTTTTATTGATGTGATATTGGATTTATATGTTGCAAGTATTTAGCTATGTTATAGTTTGTAGGGGTTCAATGAAACTTGGAGGAAGATAGGAGTGTTATGGGCTTAAACAGGTTAGGATCGTAAACCGGGCTAACCTGTTTACTAAACGGGTCAGGTGTTATGTCCTCCTTACCTGTTAACCCGTTTGGAAAATGTATAGCTAATGTGTATGGCTTGATATATATTGTGTACATCCAAAAGATTCCAAATTTCATCTTTTTTTCTTTATGTTGTACATATTGATTATGAAATGGATTGATATAACTAACCTGTGTGAGTGTTAGGGTTCATGTTTTTAACATGATTAACTAAATGGGTTGGGATATTTGGACCCATGATGGTAATTGCTAGCCTTAGAATATTGTTGTAGCTATAAGTGAAAAGTTAAAACTGACGTAAAACTGTAAGAGGGAAGTGGCGAGATAAGCTATGTAATTGATGAAACAGAAGACGTTTGAAAGTATAATTTTCTAGTTAATGCTTTTTTTGAAAGCTTTTTCATTTAGTTTTTTTTTTTTTTTTTTTTAATTTTACTGAAAGCTTATTTTATTAGCTTTATTTGAAAGCTTGTTCTATTAGCTTTTTTTTTTTCATAATCAAGTCTAAAAAGGTGTTTCTCCAAACAAGACTTTTAGTTTTCAATGACGTCTTAAACTCCTAAAAGATGTGTGTTAAACATACTTTTTTTAGCTGATACTGTTGCTTGTCTCCCCTAACTTTGAAGACTATTGTGATACCCCTAATACTGTCCAATAACCTTATATAAAGGTTTAAAGTCTAATGTGATGCCGTTCTTTTTTCTTTACAATTAGATAAAGGTCATTTGGTCGGCATATATATATATATATATATATATTATGTTTTGGAGCAGTGAGTTACTCATATAAAGTTAACTCAGACTTTAGAAAGTTCTCTTACACTCTTGCAATGAATGGGAGTCTGCTTAAAAATTTAAAATCGTCCGCCCTGCATTTAATCCAGAATTATTAGACATGGAATATGCTATAGAAATCAAAGGAAGAAGTGGCCACAACATACTATTCTTGTCATATGTAGACAAACATATTTTAATTTGAAACTTGCGAGAGAGATAATAGTTGCTATATGTTAAGTCCTTCAGATTTGTTAGTATAGCTTTATTTGAATCAAAGAAGATAGTTTTCATGCCATGTGTTGAAATAGTCTTTATATTAATTTATTATGTATTGATCATGGTTAGCATCTTGGTATCTTGTTCGTATCTGTTTGGCCGTACTAATTTTTTTTTTTATTACTTCAATGTTAGCTTGAAGTTGTGGATGCTTGAGCTGACATAAATATGACATCTCGTTCAAGCATTCGCCTCATTACTTATTCAGATGAGCTTGTTAACGGAGAGACAATTTATGTCTCCTCACATTGTCAGCCAATCAAGGCTTCACGCTTTGAACCTGCTGGGCATTCCTTTCATGACATTGCACTTAAGCTCCGTGGCTACTTTGAGGAGGAAAATGAATCTGATGATAATGAAAATTTTCCTAAAGACAAAGAAAATGAGTATATGCAATCATCAGAGTCATATAGCAGCACCAAAGGTAAAAAGAAAAACAAGGATGGGGTGGTTCAACAAGATCACTATGCTTTATTGGGTTTAGGTCATTTAAGGTATCTCGCAACTGAGGAGCAAATTAGAAAGAGTTACCGTGAAACTGCTTTAAAGCATCATCCTGACAAGCAGGCAGCTCTTCTTCTTGGGGAAGCAACTGAAGCTGCAAAACAAGCTAAAAAAGATGAAATAGAAAACCATTTTAAAGCCATTCAAGAAGCATATGAACTATTAATGGACCCTGTGCGGAGAAGAATTTATGACTCTACAGATGAGTTTGATGACGAGATTCCTACCACTTGCTCCCCACAAGACTTTTTCAAGGTATTTGGACCGGCTTTTATGAGAAATGGGCGATGGTCGGTTGTTCAACCAATCCCGCCACTTGGAGATGATAATACTCCACTTAAGGATGTCGATGCGTTTTATGATTTTTGGTTCAGTTTTAAAAGTTGGAGAGAATTCCCTCATGAAGATGAGTATGATCTTGAACAAGCAGAATCACGTGATCATAGAAGGTGGATGGAGAGGCAGAATGCAAAGCTTTCAGAGAAGGCGAGAAAGGAAGAGCATGCGAGAATACGTTCTCTTGTAGAGAATGCTTATAAACGGGACCCTCGAGTTATAAAGCTAAAAGAGGCTGCAAAAGCCGAGAAACAAAAGAAAAAGGAAGCTAAGTTTATGGCCAAGAAACAACAAGAAGAGGAAGCTGCCAGAATTGAAGAAGAGAATAGGCGTAAGAAAGAAGAAGAGGAGAAAGAGGCTGCCGAGGCCGCATCAAATCAAAAGAAATTAAAAGAAAAAGAAAAGAAACAATTGCGTAAAGAACGAACCCGTCTTCGAACTCTTTCGACCCCTATCGTGTCCCGTAATTTGCTTAATGTTAGCCAGGATGATGTGGAAAGTATATGTTTGTCACTTGATATGTTACAATTAAAAACCTTATGTGAGAATATGGAAGGAAAGGAAGGGGATAGTCAAAGTCAAGCCGAGCTTCTAAAGGAGGCGATTAGCTCAGACAAGATTGAAAAAGATCGTGTGGTGCAAAACAATCAACAAAACGGATCAATAAATGCTAAAGCCAATGGAAGTATTTCTACAAAAAATTATGAGAAAAAAGAGAAACCATGGGGGAAAGAAGAGATTGAGCTATTGAGGAAAGGGATAGTGAAATATCCTAAAGGAACATCTAGACGGTGGGAGGTGATATCCGAGTACATAGGCACTGGGCGGTCCGTTGAGGAGATTCTAAAAGCAACAAAAACCGTTCTTTTACAAAAACCAGACTCATCAAAAGCATTTGATTCGTTTCTTGAAAAGAGAAAACCAACAGTAGCTATTTCATCTCCCCTTACAACCAGGGAGGAGGTCGTGGGGGTTTCTTCAACACCTGCAGCTGCGCCTGCCCAACCTAATGTGGTTCCTGCCCAATCTGTGGGGGTTCAACCTAAACCGAGCCAAGATGCAGACAAAGCAGAGCCGTCTAGTTCAAGTTCAGACCACGATACATGGTCTGCTGTGCAGGAAACAGCACTCGTTCAAGCTTTAAAAACATTTCCTAAAGAAACCAACCAGCGCTGGGAACGTGTTGCTGCTGCTGTCCCAGGGAAAACAGTTAACCAATGCAAGAAACAATTTGCATTGCTCAAGGAAAAATTCAGAAACAAGAAAAAGTGATCACCTGATTGTATGTGGGTTTTTGAAGATTACCAATGAATTCATCATTTTTGCCACTAGCCGAGTTGTTAGGTATCTAATGAACTTAGGTGCACCGTGCACGACAGTGCAGACGCGAATATATACGGCTGGGTGGGAACATTGCTGACTTGCTGGTGGTATGAAAGGTTTGCATATTTTTTTGGGTAGAGTAGTAATGGGTTTTTGTTTTTGGTTAGCCATAAAATAAGTAGGCGTTTTGCTCTATTCTTCCCTACCCTTTTATGAGATATGAGTAAAATCTATTGTCTATGAGTTATAGTTTAATGTTAAACATGTTTATGTATATCGGGGATACAGATTTGAGTTGAGACTGTTCCTCTGCATTCTACGTGTCTTATTTCTACAGATCATGTGTTGTGTAATGGTCGTTAGTCTTTACTTCTCTGCCTGAGTAAAAGTGTAGAACAAATGATTCGTTTTTTCTTTTTGCGGATTTGCCAGACCTGGGCTTGGAGAAATTCTCAAGTTTGGACTTCCTTAAGGTCTGGATCTTGCAAATGTTTTGGGAGTTTAACTACAAATACAATCCTTCCATTGGTATACAACTATACACAAATACATATATTACGTAAAAAAAATTATAAAAAAAAGTAGCAAAAAAACTGTTTGGCCAAACAAAGTTATCTCTTTCTTTTTACTTAAAAGAAGTATCCAAAGTTCAAAAGTGGATGGATAGTTAAATACTAAAAGGTAAAGATCTACAATAGCAACTTATTTTCAAACATACTATAATTTTCATCCCATTCAATTATTAACATTAATCATTAAACACATCCATTAAAATTTTTAACTCTCTAAATAAAAATGGTCCGGGAAGCAAAACCAGTCAAAACTACGGGTCGTTGCTGACTATGAAGTGATCGTCCCACCGTATTGAACGGGTACATAATGAATACAAATGTAGATCATTTATGATCAGATTCCAAGATCTATTAACTTCAAGGTTAACTCATAACTGATCATATACATGATTTGATATAGACTAGATGCATGTCCGCGCGATGCGGCAGTGATGGTGGTAGCAGCGGCGGTGTGGTGGCGGTGACGGTGGTGGGCCGACGGCGGTGGTGGCGGCGGTGGTGGTGTGGTGGTGAATATAAAAGTAATTGATGTAAAAAAGGGTAGTGTGGTTATTTAAGTGTTGAGGGATCTATGTTTTAAATTATTTCGTTAAGGGTATTATAGGTATATTAGGTGGAGATGTTTAAATTAGTGAATAAAGAAGAATGATAATATAGTATTTCAAGATCGCTTAAAAAGAAGGGGGCTGCTCTTTTATATAGGAATAAAGATAGATATATAGCACCACAATTTGCTTAAAAGTTAAATGATAATTTAGGCACTAGTTAATACACAATACACCCATACTCTTCGAGATGCTAAATCTCTCTTCTTAGGTTACAGTGTTACACATGTAAACGTCTAATTTTTTCCTCCTACCTGATATTCATAACTTCGTGGGTCAACTATTATTAATTTTGTTTATCTACCTAGAAACTCAAATTATGTCGTGACTCGTGAATAAACATAATTAAGGGGAAAATTTCATAATCTCACATTCTCACTTGATGGAATTGGAAAGTGGAAAGGAATTAAGGAAACAAATAGCCCAGTGGGGCTGGATCTGTGGAATGGGCCTGATTATTGGATTTCTCTTTTCTATGAATATAGAAAGCTACTTAATCAGTTAATCTTGCGAAAATTGGATGATCAAGATTCTCTAAATATTGTTACATTTCTTGTTCCAGAAATGTGTTGGTGATTTTGGTGTCATCCGCCGTTTAATGTCATTATGATTTACTTGAAATCACGGATTCTCGGGTTAAACTCAAATACGAATTGATAAGAACAAGGTACACACTCTTTAAAGCTAATTTAATTTTTCACGTTGTATAACAGGGTCAAGGGGGTTGCGCCCCCTTGCGGGTTTTTAGGGGGCAACATCCTTTACATGATCGTGGTCTAAACTTTCTGCATGAAATTCACATAATCTTTTAGTATAGATTCAAACTCCTAGTTGCATTGGATTAGAGTTGTCCTTTGTTTTATCCATGTAAAGATTTCATGATACTCTAACCATTTAGTTCATGGAATGTAATGGAATTGAAATTAGAAATTTTTACCTTCAAAATTATTCTAAATTGAGTAATGAAGGAATTTGAAATGTAATGAATTCATTTAATTAATAGAATTTTGTACTACTTCAACAATAGCTTATCAATCCGGGTGATACTCGGGGCATATTAAAGATATTAAGGTGTTGAGTCTACATAACAATAGACACCAAATAACCAAAATACAACATTACTTACATTTTTTATAAAAAGTTACGATAAAAATAAAAAACCATAAGAGTATGTACATGCTATAATTGGAAATTTTATAAAAAAAAAGTGACCAACACTCAGGCCGAAATGTATTTACGTAACACAAAAACGTAAAAGTGTTGACCAGATCGATAGTAATTCCACATCTTATTTCATTTCTATACACATGTCAAACTATTATTATTGAACTCATATTAATAATAACGAAACACAATTAGGAAAACAAAACTAAATTGGGTATAATCAATAACGTACCATATGTTTTTCGAAATCAACTTTAAATTATAAGAAATTGTAATGGACAAGTTTAAAAGAGAACAAAGATGAAAATAATGAGATGTTATTATTAAAAAATGACATATGGTTGGATCATAAAAAAATATTATTTTATATTAGACTTGGGCTAGTTTTTAAAAACTTCCTAATGAAGGAGAGTTAGATAGTCTCAAATTTTTTATTTTAATTAAAGATGATGTCATAAATCAATTAAATAAAATAGAAATACTTAATAAGAAAAGATCTGCCAAATAAACTTTTATTTCAAAATAATGATTTCATCACAATCTTTTTTTTTATTTATATTAGAGATTCCTTACAAATCCTTCATTTTAATGAAGGAGAGTTGGATAGTCTCAATTTTTTATTTTTTTTTAAAGGTGTGAATTACTCGCAAATATTAGGATGTCTAGCATACGTTGGCTTAACCGAGTCCGCGCTAGAGAGCCCCCTTGCAGAATAGATCCCCAATTTAAATTCCTTCAATAAGAAACCCCTAGGGGAAAACTCACTCAGGCCCACTATAAGTGAAACTTACCCAGGCTCACTATAAGTGAAAATTAAATACCTGTGGCCACCCCCAAATTTGTTTAGGGTAGGACTCGAAATTGAGACCTTTTGTGAGGAAACAAGCCTCCTTACCACTAGACCATTTGGTGATGGTTGTCTCAAATTTTATTGATTAAAGTAATTCATTGCATTTAAATTCCTTTATTACCCAACTTAAAATAATTTTTAGAAGAATTTTGAAAATAAAAATTTACAATTCCATCGCATTCCAGGAACCAAACGGCTCCTAAAACACTCGATAATAACAAAAGTAATCATGATGACTCAAAGGAAAATTCAGTATTTCCCAAACCCAAAAAAACCTACAAAAAAAATATTAATGAAAGACTACATAAAAGAGTCAATCTTGACATGTGTGGTGTGGGTTAGTTTACATCAGGCTTGTTCCTAAGCAAAATAGTTGGTTTTGATAACGAGTCACAACAACTTTTCTTTCTCTTCTTCTGTATACGACCGAGTTGAACAAAGCAAGCCTGAATATTTTCTTGTTCATATGTGTGTTTTTTTACAGTAAAAATCATCGCCTCTTCGGTCTATATGTGATAATGGTGAATGTAAATTTTGTACGGGGTATGTAAATAATTTAACATGGTAGAACTTGGATCTCTTACACTTACATATTAGGTAACAATCTACAAGAGAAGATATCGTATTGCAAACAAAGTGTCGTCATGTCTCATCCACGACAACAAAATGATAGCATAGCAAGTGGCATAGGATGTTGTATAAAACTCTAATCCTACATTGTCTTAAAACACTTGAAAGGTTCCTTTTTGGGTTTGTACTATTCTTACCATAAATATTGATACGTGATATATTGAGCACCTAGCAAAAATTTTATTTTATTTTTTTTTTTTTTTTTTTGAGAATGAGGTTTTTTTCAAAAGGCTTTACAAAACCCGGTAGTCAACAAATACATTTGCAAAACCAGTAGTTTTGAATTTTCAAATTCGGATTGTAGCTTTTTGAAGATCCGAGTTCCCCAAACTCCGGTTGTCACCTTCTCTCCACTACCAACTCTATGTGTGATTGGATTCTTTTGGGGGTCCGATTTGAAAAATCTAGATCATGAATTAAGTTATATTACACTCTACATTCTTAGACACATGACTAATGTTGGTTGGATCCATTTGAGAGCCCGGTTTTGCAAAAAGGAAGTGATATATGTACCACCAAAAGTGATTTATCTACCAAACATAAACATTACTGGCTTGTACTGTATGCTGAAAAACTTATATTTTATGGTAAATTAATAAAAACTTATGGTACCATTATCATTTCCCTTTGCAAAACCTAGATTATGAGTTAAGTTATATCAACCTTAGACACATGACTAATTTTGGTTGGATCCTTTTGAGAGTCCGGTTTTAGGAAACTCAAATCCTAAGGAAAATTGTTGTCTTTTGTAGGGAATATATTCCATAGTGATAGTTCAAAGATAACTTAAGTTTGGGAAACTCAAATCTTTAAAAAGCTAAAATACAAGTTTTAAACTCGAAACTACTGGTGTTGTAAATGTATTTGTTGACTGCCGGGTTTTGCAAAGCCTTTAAAAAAAAAACCGTTCTTACAAAATAAAAAATAAAAAAATCAACAAAAACATGTGTAATAGGAGTATAGCTAACAATATACATGATAAAAACACATTATTTTGAATATTAAATAAATTATAAAAGCTTGTGTTACAGCATTTGGTATCCATCACACATCCATGCCCACATCACACACATCTCATTCATCCATCCATCACATCATTCTTTTAGACCCACTTATCAAACTAAATTAAAAAAAACTGTAAGAAATGGTTTGACCCAAATGTCAAGCAGAGAACCCTCATTTATAGTTTCAGGGGAAAGATAAGAAGAAAAATCTCCTTGTGATTGAAATTTTATGAAAAAAGCTCGTGTGTTTATTTGTGGTGTTTATATATGCCCATTCATTCATGCATGTATAATAGAGATGTACCATATATGGTATAAAAAAATGTGCATTAAAATGTAGTGTCAGATTTAAAATCTTAACTTCAAACTATTTTTATCATATTGAGACTTTTTTTTTCTTCTTACAATTCACCCAATACTTTTAAACTTCAATTTATTATGGTTTTTGGTGCAAGTGGACACTATTAAGTAAATAACACTAATTTTTTCTCCGAAATGTTGATACACCCTTTACTATCTTTTTGTAGGTTAACTTGTAAGTGCGAAAACCACATGAATTCCTCATGGGCTAATGATGTGAAACGATAAATAGCATAGCCACATAAAATAAGCACAATTGGATATCAATTATTCAATGTTGCACCATAATATTAGAACTTGCTTTGAATTGACACTAAAAAGTTAGGTTTCAAAAATGATGGAATGGAGTATTTTTGTTGACCAACACGTTTGTTATAATTAAAGTTTCATTCAAAAATTTCCCCTTTCACAATATCAAGTTGACCCTCATATCGTGCTTTCACCTTTTTAGATATTTGAAGGTTTATTGGACACCTTTTTGCTTCATAATAATTCATCTTTAATAACAAATCCATCAAGCCATTAGTGCACCAACTTTACTTGATATATATATATATTTTTAATTTTTAACTTTTAAGTTACATTTGATTACCGATCTATTATGGTTACTTATCGACTGGTATGAAGGAAGGTAAATCACATTGAACTATGACTAAAGAGACATGGGTGAGATTTAAACCTTTGACCTCCGCTTTTATGTTGCATATCCCTCATCACTAGACTACTATCGTGTAAACTTCTTTTGGGGGACAAAGTAAAAGCATAAATTGAAATGAATTCTAAGGCAAATTCCATAAAAATGATAAATTAATGTTGTTTTGCGATAATAAAAGTAGACATTAATTAACTTGAAACAAATAAGGAGGTCATTAATCAATTTGAAAAATATTATGGAGTAAAACATTGTTCAAGTGTGGTGGTTTATGGTAGTGGTTTTACAGTAGTTTATGATAATATTCATTTATTTGTTTCAAATTGATTAGTTTCTTTTTATTGTCGCAAAATTAACATTACCTATTTATTGTGGAAAAAAAAACATTAATTGCACTTTATTTAGGCAAACTATTAGCATGCCTATAAAATTCAGGTGGTTAAATATTGAACTAAAACAACATGTGTTTTTGGCATCGAAGTGATTAATTTACTAACTTTCTGACAATCTTGGTATTGAATTTCTGATAAAATATTGAACTTAAAAGGTCGGTGTCTTTTAATTCCAATGTTCAATCTAATTGTCTTTGAATTTTTGTTTTCTTTTCTTTAAACGTAATTTTGTCATTACTTTAGAAATACTTATGTCATTTTAGATTCCTTCTATTTTATTTTGAATTTTTTATTATTTATTTTTAGTTTTGTTAACCAAATGGTCACTACTCACGTTTATGGTTTGAATAAACTCTTGGTCAAAATGAGTCCTTTTCTAGCATGTCACCCGTCATTGAATGTTATGGTCGGTGTTGGAATAAAAATAGCTCTATGGTTCAATTTGCACCCAATGAATGTCAATATATAGTTGTCATGGTAGATGTGTATAATCTTATTTTAGCGAATTAATTGGAAAATGATTGTCAAAACTCAAATGAACTTATAAGCTATGAGTTATTTTTTCTATGGAAAAAGACTTTACAAGTCGATGTGAAAATTGTGTGAAATTATTTAGTTGTCTTACCTAAGGAAAAAAAAACACAAATGATAAGAGATTATCGTTCTATTATCTTTGTCATTGCTTGTATTGAACACTGTCTGAAACTGATCTTCGAGGAATGGTCAGTTAGTGCCCAATGGACACACGATGTTAAGAGTTTCTTCTTCGTTCTAAATCTTTTTGTAAAGAATTGTCATTAAAATTACTTCGTAATATTTGAAAAAGCTTAAATATTATGCTACTAATTATGAATTATCCATTATTATCTTTGAACATTGTATACTTATAGATATACTAATAACCTTATAATTAAACTAAAACGGTTTTTAGAAGATAAGAATCTAAGAATTTCATATTACTTATCTTCATAAAATGGAAATTTTTACATGACACAAAAGAATAAGTAATAAATTTTGATCAATTTATCATTAATAATTGTTTTACTGCAAAAGTTGTTGAAAGATAATATTCCATATCAATTAACATAAATAATTAAAAATTGCTTAGTCAATATAAATATTATTTATTTATTTAAACACTATCTTCACTCAATACTTTTTTTTTTTGAAAGGTGTGGATCATTTGCTCGCAGCGGGGGATCTAGCTTACGTTGTCTTAATCAGATCCGCGCTAGAGAGCCCCATCACCCTCAATACCTTGTAGAAGGAAATCCCCCAATTAAACTGCCCGAAGGCACTCCATTTAATTGGGATAAAACCCTGCCCCCTCAGCAAGACCCGAACCAAGGTCTTGCATCACTGAGGGACTTGTGTGAGATACCTTTTGCAACCTTTTGCTAAAACAAATGATCCATGTAAACTATATATATATACAATCATGAAGCCACACTTAGGGTAGGCGGAGTGATGAACGGGTTGGACGAATTTATGGTCCATACCGGCGGTAACACCGCCACCGGTGTCGAATTTATGCCCCAACGGTTTGGGCGAAAGGCTTTGAAGCCGGTGACCATAAATGGAGAGAGAAAGGAAGGAACGACATGTGTGTGCGTGTAGTATGTCTGCCCCCATTTGGTTTTTTCTTTTTCTTCTAATGTGTGTATTTTTTTATATATAGGAAGAAGAAGATGACAGCCTTTAAGACCCGGGTTAGTTTTTTTATATTATTATTGTTTTCAAAACAAACCCTATAGTTTTAAATATTTACAAATTAGTTTAATGTTACTATAAGTTTAAATTAATTATTAATGAAATAATTTGTTTATATTTAAATATAATTATTTTTAAATAGTTTGTTTAACTTAATTATGAAAAAATAAATAGATTTGGGAGAGCTGAAATCTCATGAGCGCCAGTAAAAATGGTTGAGAGGGCTGGTTGGGAGGGCTGGAAGGCTGTAATGAGTTGGCATAATTTTGTTAGTGAGATTTGTGAGAGTTGATAAATTCCATTTTACGACTCCTAGTACCCTTATTCCTATAACACTATACATAAACAATAGAAAGATATGACAGACAATTAAATGATTACTTAATGCTATAGATGGGCTGGCCATCATATGGCACAAGTTCAAGCCTTCCAAACAATATCATTTTTGATTTTATCATCAACTTTCTTGCTTTTCAAGTTTATAAAACAACCCTTAAAACTAAACAACCATTAAAATTTATAACAACCCTTAAAACTAAACAACCATTAAAACTTATAATATTGATCCACTTACCTACAAACTTTTTTAATTTTATCAAAAAAATTTTATTTTATTTTAGTTTATAAAACAACCCTTAAAACTTATATTATTTATTTACTTTCTATATATTTTCATCATTAAAACTAAACAACCATTAAAACTTATAATATTTATATATATACTTTCCACATATTTTCATCATTATTGTTGCTTTCTTTTAGATCTTAACTCAAATAATACCTTAAGAATATTTACATTATCTTCCTCATTCTATTTACATTCTACTTATTATTATTATTATTGTTACCTTCTTATGGATCTTTAACTTAAAGAGTATAGTTACATATTCCCTTATGAGAAATAAATGTAAAATTGCTTTTCATAACATTCATCAAATCTGTTGCGCGAAGATACAATTATATTAAATACATTTTTTTAAACATGTGTCATATACTTATAAGTTAAAAAACTAGACAGAAGCCCGCACGATGCGGCGGCGATAGTGGTAGCGGCGACGGTGTGGTAATGGCGACGACGGGTGGCGGCGGCGGCGGCGACAGTAGAGGTGTGGTTATTAACGTAAAAATAACTGATGTAAAAGAGGGTAGTGTAGTTATTTTAAGGATTGAGAAATGTATGTTGTAAATAATAGTTATTTTAAGGGTTGAGGGATGTATATTATAAATAATTTCATTGAGTATATTAGGTGAAGATATTTAAATTAGTTAATAAATGATAGAGGTAGTTTGAGAAGTTAAGTAAGTTTTTTTAGGAGAAAAAAAAAAGCCGGAGGTTGCTTCTTTATTAAGGAGTATAGAAAACACAATTTTTATAAAAAAAACAAAAAAATAAAAAATATCATATGCATGTGCATATCAACCCAAATTAGACGAACACTTTTATCTTTCCATAAACCCTAATTAAACATAACCCTAAAATTAGTAAAAGAACAATAAAACCATTTTCTAATTCTAATTAAACAACCAAACAAACAAACAAAGGGTGTGATAGACATGACCATCTTCACACACAACAATCACCACTTCTTTGATTCTTAACGCATTCCCATCTCACTTTCACAACGTATCACTCTTTATTTGTTTCTACATTTACATACATACATATTTATAATAATTATTATATATAAATATATTTATATATACATCATATAAAAAAATGTATAAATATAAGTTGTAAGTACATCCATGGAATATTACTTGTGTTCCTAAATCCTATCTATGTGGCTGCAAACTCCTCTTCATATTTCCTTGTATTTTCACAAAAGGCACAAACTTTATCCATTTTCTTGTCAATTCATTCATACCCATTTGGGGATTCTACCTATTTTGTCAATTTTTATTCTCAAGTTTCAATTTTCCTTGAAAATAAACAAGACTTTTACAATTACTTGATTTTCTTGTAAAACTTTTACAAAAAGAAATATATGCATATAGGTATGCAGTCATCATCATCTTCTCCATCTGTAGAAAACAATAATGCATTTAAGTTTTTGTCTAAATTGAGTAACTTTGCATTTGATTCGAATTCGAGTAGGTTGAGTTTAGACGGGTATTCGTCGATTTTATCTAATATTGTTTATAGTGATAGAAAAGTTGTTGATTTATGGGCTGGTGGGAGAAAGAAGTCATCAAAGATTGTTGGGTCTTTGAGTTCAGGAAGTAGAAGTGGTTCTAGTGTTAATAAGTTTTTCAATGAGTTTAATAAGTTTGTTAGGTTTCATTGCGATAGGATTCCGCTTAGTTTTGCTTCGGTTAAGGCTAATTCAGGGAGTGGTAGTGGTTTAGGTGAAGAAAATGGTGGTGTTTTGGAGGATGGAACATTGCCTTTAAGTGGTTTTGAGTCTAATGGTAAGAAAAAAGTGCTCATTTTGATGAGCGATACCGGTGGTGGTCACCGTGCTTCTGCCGAAGCGATTAAGTGGGCGTTTAATGAGAAATTTGGTGATGAATACGAGGTTTGTTTGTTTTGAATTATTTGGTTTTGATTGGTATTGTAAATCGGGAGGAAGTTTGATTGAATGTGTGTTTATGCTTCAAAGATTTGTGTTTTCAGGTGTTTGTGACTGATTTATGGACCGATCATACTCCATGGCCGTTTAATCAATTGCCAAGAAGTTATAATTTTTTAGTTAAACATGGATCTTTATGGAGAATGACATATTATGCTACTGCTCCTCGTGTGGTGCATCAATCAAATTTTGCTGCCACCTCCGCATTTATAGCCCGGTGAGGATTCTTGTCTTTTTCTTCATTAGGATTGATTACACTTTTGATGTTTTATGTAGATTCATGTAATGAAGACATATTGCTGCTCAAACTAATTGATGTCTCATATGATATGATATCTTACTGTTCTTTGGATAATTAGTGCATACTATATTAAGCTAATAACTCCTTTTTCCTAGAATTTTGGTACTAACTAAATATTAGGACTGACGTTGTCTGTGTGTTTGATTCTTAGTATTGGGAACATATAGGGTGTTTGGATGTGTGTTTTAAAAGTGATTATGCGATTTTGAATATATAAAAATTAGATATTTAGAAGATAGTGTTTGGATGTGCTCATGCTACTTGAAGTTGTGATAATCACTTTCATTGGCATCTATTAATTTAAAAATGTCTAGTTCATCAAGGAAGTGGTACATAAGTTGGGATGATCAGTATGGTTGCAGCTAGTATGAAACTGATTATGTGGAACCTTAATAATTTGATGATCATAAACGTATCTTCAGATAATCATCTTCAAAATGCAAAGTCAAACACACCCATAGCAAGGGAGTTTAGGCTACAATTGTTAATATAACTTGAATAGATGGCTCATTTGCAACAATGTCTAAGCACTAACAATCAAATAGTTTGAAAGAAGATTAGATTATTCATAGCTGATGCTTATTTTTTACCTGGATTGTGACAGAGAGGTTGCAAAAGGTCTAATGAAGTATCGGCCGGATATTATCATAAGTGTACATCCTCTAATGCAACATGTTCCACTTCGTATCTTGAGGTCCAAGGGTCTTTTAAACAAGATAGTGTTCACTACAGTTGTTACGGATTTAAGCACTTGCCATCCTACATGGTTTGTTTTACTCTTCAAACACTTTTACTTAACAAACTGTATCAAGTGCCAAAACTGATCCACTAGTTTGATGTGTATGTGATAGGTTTCATAAGCTTGTTACAAGATGCTACTGCCCTACAGAAGAGGTGGCAAAACGGGCCCTAAAAGCTGGACTCCAGTCTTCTCAGATAAAAGTTTATGGCCTGCCCGTTCGACCTTCTTTTGTTAGGCCTGTGAGGCCCAAGGTTGGATTTCTATAAATAATAATAGGAGTTAGAGGGGGAAAAATGGGGGCTTGGGTCATGAATCAAAACAGACTTGGATTAATATGGTTAATATTTGGTACATGTGCAGTTGGGTAGACGTAGACCTGGAACACTTTTTGTCCACAGTTTTTATAATTATTTAGGTGTAAGATATGATTACGAGTATTATATCATTACGATAATAATCTATTTCTCGCATAAAATTATTTAGGAGGTTTTCTGTATTAGAAACACACTTTGGATGCCTTTTGACTTATTTGACCGTTCGACCTATTTGACCCTTCTATTTGTTGCTAATGCTTTTGTTCAAAATCTTGTTATACCCATTGAACCGTTAAAGATAAGTATAACCCAATTCTAGCCATTCGTAAGTAAATGGGTCAAGATTGTCATTGGGTTTTGCTTGGGAAATTTGGCAAACCACATTATGTGGTTTCCATTTTGCTTCAATAAAGCGGTTATCTTACAATCTGCTTATGGTCATATAAGTAATTAAAAAATCAAGGTTGTAAAACTCGCTAAACGGTACTGGATCTGTCGGGGACCTTGGAGCGAGTAATCAGCCGAGGCGGAGAGTACTTCGGGAGTACAAATATGACATGTTCATAAGACCATAGAATTGCTCATAGGACCTTAGAAGTATGTTTAGAAATATCAACACAATTCTTTAAATACTTCAAACCAATTTTGACTGAGTTTTGATTGAGCTAGCCGATTTTTGTCGGTGTTGGCCAAGTTTCTCCTGAATTTTTGACCAAATTGTGAACTATGTATCGATTACTTGGATATTACTCAACTTGCCTTGGTCACTGACCACGTAGTGAGTACTTGATGATTACCCGGCCTTGGAATGGGATTTATACAACACTGAAAAAGTAAAGGAAAAAACATTTTTTTAATCAAAAAGTATGTGAAAAAAATAAATAAATCTCAAAAAGTCAAAAATTCTAATCAGTAAGATTAGAAAATCTTGACCTTTTTTCACAGATTGATTTCAGATTCTTTGTCATGGCAATAAAATCTTGAATCCCCCACTAACTTTTATGTATTCTGTTTTTGGTTGGTTGATATATAAGACATCAATAGTTTTGGAGGATTGAGATGGTTAGTGAAATGATTGATTGTTTTGGAATCAAGAATCAATACACATACAAAGTGTTCTCTTAATTTTGGCTTATTTATAGAGGTTAACCACTCAATTTCAAATTAATGTTAGCTACAATGATGTTCGTTTTGAGATTTATTGAAATCCTACGGTTAACTGAACGTCTGAAGCGCTAACGCCAATAGAAAACAGTTTACATTTTGACTATTTAGTTCAAACATAATGATTTATGTGTTTGCATAGGATGAATTGAGAAAGGAGCTTGGTATGGATGAAGATCTCCCTGCTGTACTATTGATGGGTGGTGGTGAGGGAATGGGTCCCATTGAAGCTACGGCTAAGGCACTGGGGAAAGCATTATATGATGAAAATCTTGGTGAGCCAATTGGTCAGGTACTTGTAATTTGTGGTCGCAACAAAAAACTCGCCAACAAATTGCTTTCAGCTGAGTGGAAGGTTCCTATCCAGGTATTACCTTCATTACTATTCATTGTCATTATCTATTTTCCTCATAATGACCATCCATTCCATGTTCTCTAAACTTAATCTTTATCCGTTGGGCTAAACCAATATGGTCAACTTCATTTTTATTTGGCTCTGTTTCATTGTATATTCATTTATTTTCAATATTTAAATATATTGAATTACTTTGGTAAATAAATCGTTCTAGAATATTGAATGAAGTTAAGCTAAAAACCTTTAGAATATAGTTAAAAAAGATATGGATTATATTTTAGTATATTACTCTTACAATAGATACAGTTGGATTTTCTTTTATTATAAACAAATGTTGATCATATTATTCGACAGGTGATTCTAATACAAAGTTAACTAATTTCAGGTGAAGGGGTTTGTCACTAATATGGAAGAGTACATGGGTGCTTGTGATTGTATCATCACCAAGGTAAAAGAGTTCCTTTTTAACTCTACATTTTCAAACCCAGTACTCTCCGAATTTAAATTTGACGTGGATATTCTATAATCTTTAATATCTAAAATGGTCATTAGGAATACCTCGTATTTCCAGTAACACATTCTCGTTTGACTTATTTGGCCTTCGAATGTCAAACATCACATTGTCTAATTCAAGACTTATTTTGGTTACTTATTTATACATGGTAGGCTGGTCCGGGAACCATTGCAGAAGCTATGATCCGTGGGCTCCCCATAATTCTGAACGATTACATTGCTGGGCAGGTAATTATGTTATTAAAGTTGTTTTGTGTTCCATCTTTCTTAAGGGTAAGACTGATATGTTGTCTGTGCCAAAGCCGAGTTTTAAGCTTGGTGGTTGCTTATTTGCTAGATGAGGGGGAGTCATTGCAGAACCAGAAACCTTTGAAAGAGGGTGAAAATAATAAGGTCATTTGCATGGTTTTGTCCCAAACTAAATGGTGTTTTGGCCTTATTAACTTTGAATCAATAAGTGTGGTCTAGACTTCATAGGTAGCAAAATGGCCCGGTTGGGTGACATGTCAAACTCGTATTTTTTTGTAGGAGTCAAATCCGGCCGGGCCGTCCAACAAAACCGTTTTATGTCTTTTCTTGAGTTAAATAAATATGATAGTCTAGTTCTTTAACAAAGAATAATATAATTTTAGAAATTATACTATTTAGGTAATTTTATGCATTTTGAATACACTTTGGCCGAAATTTGGCCCGTCCAGCATATTTTCATTGAAGCTAGTTTCTTAAGGTTGCCCATCTGACCCCATTATAGGCAAAATATAACCTTTAGCTGGCTCCACTAATAAGTTGCCCTCTCTAGTTTATCAATTTGTATAGGATTCTATACATTAAAGAGAATAAAGTACAGACCAACATAATATGTTAATTATCTTCTGCTCATTAACATCAGTAAGTTCAACCCAGTGTTATTCACAATGTGCTTTTCATCAATCTATAAATAACAACTTAAATCAATACCAGTTTTTTCACAATGCAATGTTTTTAGATGTTTAATGACAATGACTTTCAGTTTCTTATAACCAAGATTTTTTATTATGATTTGTGATGGCTTGCATGCCTAAGAGATAAATATATTCTTAAACTTAAAGTCTATAGCAAAATGGTCATTTGTTTTGGATGCGGGGCGTAACAATATA
This sequence comes from Solidago caesia, assembly GCA_028566075.1. Classification (NCBI taxonomy): domain Eukaryota; kingdom Viridiplantae; phylum Streptophyta; class Magnoliopsida; order Asterales; family Asteraceae; genus Solidago; species Solidago caesia. The sequence continues at coordinate 18,448,316 of JAOXNX010000028.1, forward strand.
AGAAGATGAAAGAACCTTTATCAATTTTCAATAATTAGAGGTTACAAATATGAGCCATTTCTATTGAATGTGTCGGTTTGCCTTAGGTTCTCTTATCTCTAAGAGGTTAAAGGGGTTGTTTAAAAGATTTAACCAAGGGGAGTGGGTCAAATGGGTTGATAGTGTTAAATGAGGTGAAAGTCATCTGAAATATATTCAAATACATAAAAGTGTAAACCTTTTTAATCGTTGCAGTTTTGTACTACAAAATCAGGTATATATTATTATTGTAATATTATAATATTTGTAATGATATTCAACATATTAACTTTTTATAAAATAATAAAAATAAATGCGAGTAACATGTGTCTGTGGCTAGCCTAACCTGACCGACCCACACTAAAAAGTACTCGTTAAAGTACCTTAATCCACTCATTTTCAACATTTATCCGTAGCTTGCTATGGATTGTTGAATATCAATGTCCATGTATCATGCACCATAACCTATATCTCCAACTTTGTTTTTGACCCATTCAATCCATTTGGCCTGTCCTGTTTCTTTTTAAGCCATCTTTTTGTTTTCCCTGTTTGACCCGTTATAGTTAAAACATAACCTGAATTGACCCACTCGTAAGTAAATTGTAAACTTTGCCTTAGCAATTTCTTGAATATCACTGTATTTTGTTAACGAAGACAATATTTTTACGGGTTGATGAACAACCTTTTTTTCTGTCCCTTTGAGTCTTTGCAACTGGTAAGTACACCTTTGACCCTCACAAGACAGAGGAGCATTAGTGCTTTAAGATTGTTTTTTGTCACCCTTTTAGAGAATTCTCTGATACTTGGTCATAACTTATTTCTCGTTATGCAGGAAGTTGGGAATGTACCATATGTGGTGGAAAATGGATGTGGAAAATTTTCAAAGTCGCCAAAAGAGATTGCACATATTGTTGGTCAATGGTTTGGCCCAAAAGCACACGAGCTTAATGCTATGTCACAAAATGCATTGAGGCTGGCAAGGCCTGATTCAGTTTTCAAAATCGTTCAAGATCTTCATGAGCTTGTTAAACAGAGAAGTTTAATGATGCAGTACTCAGCTGCAACATAAGAATTTGGCTAGACATACCACAAAATTACTTAGGTGAGATTGACTAAAAAGCTTCTTGTGTAACCAAAACAATTTTGACTTCTCTTGTAGCAAGTTATAATTTAGAGGCTCTTTCCCACAAGAATATATGAAGACATTGCACCAAATGTGTGCAAAAAGCATAAATGCACGTTTAAAAACATATTATTTGCAATTCGCGTTGTAGGGTTATATCATGCAAAGTTTGGGTGATGCTGTTAAAAATTTGTAAACATCGTTCATGGTATATATCGGTTGTTTAATTAGTTTGTACCTCTTTTGGCAAAATTTGTGGCTTGTTTTTTAAAGAAAGGAAGTTTGAAAGTCGAATTGGTAGGAGGCATACCAACTTGCCAGTTTCACATTTATAGTAATAGTAACTAGCATGTTCAAGCCCCGCGATGCAGGGCGTAACTATCAACCATGTTCAAAATTTTGTCATATAGGAAAAAAAAATGTGAAAACTTAAAAGAAAAAAAATTGGATTCCAAAAAGGGGTGATATTTGTATCACATTGTAAAACTTTTATTGGTACAAATTTGCAATGCATACTTATGATATATTAATAAAAAATTCATAATTTTTGATTTATTTATCATAACGTAAAACTTTTATTGCAGACTGTACAAATTTGCAATGCATAATTATGATATATTAATCAAAAATTGTGATACCCATATGGCCATATCATCTCCTATTCTAAAATGAGCCCATAATTAAATGAAATACAAATTAGTCCAAAAATTAAAAAAATTTAGTCTGGCCCAAAATTTTACACAACCCACAAAATCTAAAATTTAGTCTGGTCCAGAATTTTACACAACCCACACAAAAGACAAAAAAAAAAAAAAAAAAAAAATTGGAAGTGCCTGTGGTGGGTTTTGAACCCATCACAACTTACTTTAATAGTAAGGGTAAACAACCACTCCTTCCAAACTGTTTTTTGTTTATAATTTGAAACACATAATATATATAATAATATGAAAATGACACAAAAAGACAAAAAGTTTATTGTTCATATCCAATTCTATTAATAGAGGATATAATATTGTTAGTAAAGAAGACGTACAATTTGACTTTGACTATTGTAGTCAAACTTATAACTTTGGTTTTAATCGAGACATGTTTTTTATTATTATTTTTTTTAGAATAACAAACTATCTTACTTATAAAATACAATATTTAGGAATCCAAGACATTCCAAATAAACAAACAAGCTCAAGAATAAGCTAATCCAAACACCCCTTATTTTCCTTATATTTTAGTTATAACCCTCCATTTTTGTACACATCAATAGTTCAATACATCATACTTTCATACATTTCAATCTTCTCAATAAAATACCCAACTCAACATACCCAACACAAATATTTTGTTCTATCTCCTATCTTGCACTTCTTTTTCAATCCATCTTTGTCCCGATTTACGGAATGCAATTGTTCATGACGAGGATTCATTTGGTTGGCACAATGACTTAAGCATACAAGATGTTATATGTCCACATTGTTTCATTAAAAGTAGGAGATGGTCACTTATATAAATGGTGTGATGTGCAGCCTCTTTGTTCTTTTGTATGTAACCAGGATGTTTTTCTTGAGAGTTTTAACCTTAACGCTCGTGCTACGGTTTTAACGGGTTCAAATATGTGGAAATGGCCGCAAGAATGGAGATTGAAGTACCCCACTGGCCCACTCTAAATCATACTCAATTAACACTTGTTTAACCTAACAAAAAAAGTGAGGTTTTATGGCTTTATCGACTAAATAACCTAACTCGGTTCTCAGACTACTATATGACGTGAAGAGGTTAAGGTTCTTTGGTTTCATATTGTTTGGTTTTCCCATTGTATTCGTAAACACTCATTTTTGCTTTGGTTGGTTATGGGAAAAAGATTGATAAATTAGGGTCGGACGAAAGTATGAGATTATGACCCAAATACGCCTAACATTCAATCTTGTCTTCTATGTATTGGCCCTCAAGAAGATCATGATCATGATCATATTTTTGTTTTTTCAAATGTATCTACTCTGCTAAAATCATGTTGGATCAACTGTTTAGACGCAAATTACGCCACATGTAATTTTGATTTATATATAAAATTTTCAGACTTTGTCCGTTTAAAAAAAAAAAAATACGAAAACATCAAATATTACATGACTAATAAAATTTTTTTTTTGTTAAAATGAACTTTATAGTAAAAAAACAATTGATGGAACCACGCCACTTTTAATCATCAAAGAAAGCTACACCCAACACAATTAAGTATCAACCATGACATATTTTGCTATGACTTATTGTGCATGTAATAATGCTAGTATACCAAAGTTGAGACTAACTTTCACATAAAATACACCATTTGGGATTTACAAAAACAATAACAATATCCAAGTCCGCGGGACAAAAAAATTACTTTCAAAACGATATCCGACAATACGAAGTACCGACTAGTAAGAAAAAACCTTACCAAAGAGAGAAATATGAACATTAAGCATTACTATAGGGACCATTGATTAATTTTTCTATGAGCGAGAAACAATTAAAAAGACCACCGGTGGGCCACCGGCGTTTCTTGAAGTACAGAAAGCCACAAGAAAACGTTTGCCAAATCATTTTTCATTATTAAAATTCCACACCCTTTTCATTTATTTTGCTAAATTATTTAACTTTTTGATCAATGAATTCGACTACTTCTTGTTGTTGTAGTAGCAATTCTTGTTATAATCCGTCGCTAATTTCAACCAAACTATTAGTGACCGGAATTAGGTGTCATCTCCGCCGTCACGGCAGCGTAACCCTGATAAGAAAAAGAATCCACGGCGGTGGATTTTGTGTTGTGAAAGCTTCAATGGTGGAACCATCTTCATCATCATCCTCATCTGAGGAAAGTTCAGCTAATTTCTCTAAGCGTATGGAACAGGCTTGGTTAATCTCTCAGGTGTATATATATATCTATATCTTTACATATATATATATATATAGGGCAAAGCTTGGCTACTTGGTAATGTAGCTAGCTTGGCTACATTTTGAGGGGTAAAACTTAAAAGAAGGAGAGAGAATGTGGGGAAATGTGATATGCAGGGGATCCACGTTTAATAAAATGATTAAAAAATTAGATTGTATGTGTGTAATGTAGCTAAGTTAGCTACATTACCAAGTAGCTAATATATTCCC
>JAOXNX010000028.1:18472106-18491295 GCA_028566075.1 Solidago caesia
TTTAAACATAGGAATTTACCAGACCAAAAAAGATGGAAAATCGGTGTGAGAAATCAATTTGCTGATGGAGATTTGTTGTAGTTCGACCACTTGACGATTTAGGTTTGTTGTGGTTCCACCACCCAAACGATCGCTGATGGAGATGATTGAGTGATGGTGGTGGATGGGGTTGGTGGTAGGAGAAGGTGGCGCAGATGGTGATGGTGGCCGGAGAATTGGAGAGAGGGTGATTGACGGCGGTGATGCTTGACGCCGGTGGTGATGATGATTGACGGCGGTGGGGCAATGTGGGGGAGGTTTTTTAGATAGGGAGGGGCGTAATAGAGAAGGCTGTTTTGGTTTGTGTCATGTGTGTGTGCTTTTGTTAGAATAGGTGTAAAATATTTTAAGGGTATATCGGGTAGATTAGAAGTGTAAGGATAAAATACAACACATAAAGGAGGGGTATTGTTGTCTAGTCAATTTATCTTTTGAAATTTAGGGGGAGAGGTTGCTCTCTTATTAGGTAATATAGATACCATACCGAGATACGAGTTTATTTTCCAGTTCCGGTCACATACATGAACGTCTCAATCAACCATGTTTATTTCATTGATTTGGTGTCAAAATTCAATTAGCTACTACTTGATTGTTCGATGTTTGGTTTTCAATGTGGTAGCGAATTTTGCAATGGATACTAGATGCCATTTTTGTAAATGTCTTCTTCCTCTTTAGCAAGATTAGTCTTTTCATATACCCAATTTCAACTTGGTGGATCCAACTTGTAATTATCTAGTGGATGATTATAGATTATTTTTTTTTTCACTGGCAAATTTGGTTAAGCTGCATGTCTTTTCATATACCCAACTTTAATTCAAGAGGAAACTTATTTTGAAAAAACTCTCGTCTTCATTCTTGGGAGCATTTTGCTCACACCAGGATTTGAACCTAAGACATCAAGGTGTCAAATCCCTCCATACCAATCTATCTATTAATGGTTGGTATTATAGATAATATTAAATGCATTCCAAAAAGCTAAGTATTTTTTGCTTATAAATACTATAATAAAGCTTCCAAGTAGTCCATCCAAAAACCTAGTGATAGATAGGCTAAACACGTACATCTAAAAATGGACTCCAAGCTCAAAACCTTGCTGCATTTTGTAGTGATAATTATCATTCAATCTTATTACCTTTCTCATTCCAAATCAATTATTAAAAGACTTCCTGGATATCCTGGTGATCTTCCTTTCAAACTTGAAACCGGGTATGTATCATTAATTTCATTTCTCAGAAACAACTACATGCATGCATGCAACTTGATGGACATCGTCCCGATTTCACATTCTAACACACAAAAGATGCATTTTTTTATGATTAATTTACGATAGTACTGGAATGTCGCGCGTTAAAGAGATTGAGAATTAGATAAATTGTCGTTGTACTTGTGAAATCGGACAACAAGTCAAGTAACAATAACATCAAAGTTAGGTTTTCGTCTATATGTGTAGTTTTCCTGCATATAAATTTGCCAAAAACATATGAATTGATATATGTTCTTTTGATTATTAATCATTCAAGTATATTGTGTTGAAGATATGTTGGCATAGGGGAGATAGAAGACGTACAATTGTTCTACTATTTTGTTGAGTCAACTGGAAATCCAGCACAAGACCCGCTCATCGTATGGTTTCCTGGCGGTCCGGGGGGTTCTGCTTTAACAATTTTGTTCTATGCAATTGGTATGTTATTTTTCTACCTAGTTTTATGATATTTTCCTACTATTATAAGAGTTTAAGCTTAAATTTTTTGACTTCATATATGTTTCTAAAATAAGTTTGGCTTTATGATTGATAAGACTTGCTTTATATGTTTGTATTACGGGTTCTATTTGATAGTAATAGAGCTATTAAGAAAGTTAAGCTATTAAAAGGAAGTCTCCTTCTTTTTCATTTTTCTTTTTTTTAAATTATGAGTGTCCTACTCGCTTTGCAAGCAGATTAATCCGAAGAGCTGACTCGCTTTGCGAGCTCAGAGCCTCTGTGGCCAATAGGGTATCATTTTTTAAGGAATCAGGGATCTGTGACCTTCAGAAGTTTCACCATTTTAGAGACACATCCCAACCAAAGAACCACCATCCTAGAGGTTAGGAAGTCCACCTCTATATCTATATTAAATGGGTAAATTACATTTTTCGTCCCTGAACTTGGCACGTTTTGCACTTTCAGGACCTAAAGTCGAGAAATTACAAAAAAAGTCCTAAAGTTGGCTTTTTTTTGTACTTTCATGACAATGGCTAACTCTGTTAATAAAAATGCCGTTAACCTCCCCACGTGATAAACACGTGGGGGTATTTTCGTCCATTTAACATCTCTTTGTTCTTTACTTTTCTGGATCTAATAACATCTCCATATATATATATAATATTTATATATATATAAGAACTCTCTTTCAGATCTAAAAACAAAAACATCAGTCTCTTATCCCCAAACATCTTCATATATTCAAAACAAAAACATCTTCATCTTCATCTTCCATCAAAAACAAAACACATGGGTGTACCTGTTTCTCTCTTATCCCCAAACCCCAAAACCTAACCACCGCAACCACCATCACTTCCGATCAACCAACCATCGCAACCATCAGTCTTCCCCCACCACCATCACCAAGGTGTACGACCCGGATTAACAAAAAGAAGAAGAATTGGTCGTCATCGTGAGGGCAGTGGTGGTGGGTATGGTGGTGGTCGAGATCTTAGGTATGGTGGTGGTGATGGCGGATCTAGATCTGACTTTATTACGATTTAAGGCTTTATTTGGTTCATGTGTGTATGGAGATCCAAAATACAATTTTAGGAATTTGTATTTTTGTTGATGAAAGGTGTGAACGAAGACATAAGCAGGAGGATGATGATGGTTCCGGTGGTCCTTTGTTTATTATTATCGATATTTTTTTTTTCCCTAAGGATTTTTTTTTCTATTTTTTAATTTTTTTTTCCCTAAGAACACATCATTATTTATTTCATACTCGTTTGCGAAATATATATATTACCGATTTCATATACAAATCGATTACCAATAATATATATATTACTGATTTTTGATTTCATATACAAATCGATTACCAACAATGATGAATGGTTCAAAAAGAGTTATGTTCCTGCTAGATGAAGACGTTAATCTTGATGATGTAAATGTTGTTTTTAATATATTTTTGTCATTTTCATATGTTTTAATTCAAAAGATATTGTTGTTATTATTGTTAGAAGAAAGATATTTTTGATTTTTGTGTATTTAAATCTGGGTTGTTGTTGAAATTGATGATGATATACATAGATGGAAAGAGTAGCAGGTAAAAGAAGAGGACTGATATTTGGACGAAAATACCCCCACGTGTTTATCACGTGGGGAGGTTAACGGCATTTTTATTAACAGAGTTAGCCATTGTCGTGAAAGTGCAAAAAAAAGCTAACTTTAGGACTTTTTTTGTAATTTCTCGACTTTAGGTCCTGAAAGTCAAAACGGGCCAAGTTCAGGGACGAAAAATGTAATTTACCCTATTTATTATTTATCAAATAAATAAATAACTAATAAAATAGTAATAATCTATACAAACACCCCCGATATACATTCGACCTAGCAAATCAAAGCCAGTTTCCATAAACAGGTTTTGTTGTTTAATAATCAACAATAAATAAATAAAAATGGCGGATGATGCAGAAAGAAGGCTTCTTGAAGATCAACTTGAGCTTCAATTACAAGAACAAAAAGAATCGATCGATGCCCTTGATGAAGCCCTTGCTTCCGACCCACATAATCCCGAAATCCTTGAGGTACTACTATTTCTTTTTTTCTTTTTTTCATTCATTTCACACAATACCCATGTTTTTTATTTATGTTTTTTGTTTTATTTTAGCTCAAAAGGTGTTTTTTAAGGTTGTAAAGTGTTTAGATTTTGTGGGTAACTTAGAATTAGTAGGATTTGTTAGTTTCCAAGTTGAATGTTATTTTAGAATTGTGACAAGATGATTTGAGGTATTCGGCTTAGATGTGGTTGCCTATTTGAAAGACTCGTAATCGGAGTAATTTGGGTGTGATTTATAAATGAAATGTATGTATTGGAACCCCTATTGAATGAGTAAAAGAAGTTAGTTAAGGTGGAATTAACGACAAGGCATTACTCGAATAGAATCCGCAGGCATATCTAAAGGAAATGAAACTTTACATTTTTGACACATGCTTTGCATAATCATGATGACTTAAGTTTTAGTTTATAACAGTATTTGTGAATATAACATATCGCCAAACAAGAGCAGTGAGGTTTTGATGCCAACATTAATGACATAAGCCTTTTTGTGTATATTTAAGTGAAGATGGACTGATCGGGGTATTGACACGACAAGTTCTCTTTTTGTTTTGAAAAGTCCAATGTAAATCCAAAGGTTGTTAAGGTGTGACTGCATCTTGTAGGCTCATCCATTTCTCGCCACTCTATAGATCACCTTGAATGCCGCTGGATCTACATTTTTGACTTTTCATGGATTGAGCTTTTTGCATCATAAAAAAAAAGGTTATTGTAGTGCTTGAGGATATTAACACGCGTCCATTTCCATCTCAATATAACGATACACAATCACACTACTTTTGGAATTGCCACTTAGCCATGGCGGGAGTTTTAGTTTTTTTGCTTTGTGATCTAGTGTATGAGCCTATAGTAAATTGAAGTTCCAGTTGATAGGAGTTAAGTAAGTGTAACTTAAACGTATAATGTTTTATTACCTTTAAGTAGCACAGCTGCTTTTAGTTGAGTTTTTATCTCTATGCCTGTTAATGTATTTTGCAGTCGACTTCTTCTATATTTAGTTGCAGAACAATACTTCTCTCACAAAATTGTAATTTTTATTCAAAAGTTGTTTTTGGAACAACTATGGCTGCGATGTGTTCACATTTTGAATGTACTTTAAAATCTCCATTCACGAGTTTATAAAAACCGGTCCTTTATGGCTTTATCTAGAAGTCGGCTAGATTTTGAGATTGTGCTATATCAGTTTCTTGTTTTTTGATCATACTTACCAGTACACGGCCTACAATAGTCACTTCAGTGTTTCTTTTCTCTTGTATCTATTATTGGTCAACTCACAACTCAGTCTGTGTATATAACATTATAATAAAAATCTTTTTTCTTTTGAATATGCATAGAGTGATTTTACACTAATAAGCAATATGCAATGCATATTTTGTTATATGAGTGCCCGTTTTAGTCTTATGAGAGTGTTGTCCTCTTTGGCTGGAATATTCAACGATTTTGGAGAAGAGCGAAGATATGTACTCTGATTGTGACCAAACATGCCTGTGAATGAAATAGATGTCATGTGGTATAGATCACGAGTCTATTATGATAATATGACATCATTTGTATTTTGGTACTGGTTATTTTGATACAATTTTTGCCATCAAGGATGACAAAAGAGATACCTAATGCATTATAACATGAAATACATTAAGGGGATATTGATAATTATATTTATGCATTTAATCAGGTGCATGCAGAGCTTCTTCAAGCTATCAAAGATGCTGAAGAGGGTCTATTTGTTCTCAAACGGGCTAGATTATTACAAGAAGTTGATATTCTACAGATGAAGAATGATAGTGGTAGTGGGGAGAATCAAGATCCTATTGATTCCAAACATGTAAAAGTGGAACCGTTAAAGGAAGCAGAACATGTGAAACAAGATTTTCTTGATTCCAAAGAAACAGAAGTGGAACCGCTGAAGGAATACTCTGTTGGGTTAAAATGTAGATTTCGCCACTCTGATGGACGATGGTATGATGGTTTGATTGTTGCAATGGAAGGTCTTAATGGTGCAAAAGTTTCGTTCCTTACTCCAACATCGGAGAACCAGTTGGTACGTGTACTCTTCTCTCCCTTAATTCTGGTCCGCATTATTAGCTTACAGGTTATGGAACATCTTGCTGCACTAGTCCTTATATTGATACCAGGGTTTAATATTTTGAATTTTGGGTGCCATTTTATGTAAAAACAGAAGGGAAGATTATATGTTTACCTTGTTTAACCAACTAATATTACACCACCTAAATGCAGATTTGCAAGTTTTTCTTACAGCAGCGGTGTCGATTTGGTACACAGTGCCGCTCGTCCCATGGTGCATATACTCTCTTATGTAATACTAATTGGTAGACCTTCAGATTTTCCGGGGGGGAATGAGCTGGAGGGAAGGTTGGGTAACTTGTCAAAGTGGATATTTCTTTGGTATTAACACGGCAGGTCTCGTTGGTTCGTTCTTAAACATTGTCTGTCAAAGTTCTTTATAAATAATTAGTCTGCCTAATATTAACAAAAGTTTATAATGAGTTTTGATTTAGGAGGTTGTATGTTTCCAAAATACACTTTGGGGGTCACCTGTTACCTTTTATGCTAATGTAGATTATTTTACCCATCTGACCTATTAAACCATCTCCAAGGTGGTCAGGTAAGGCTTCCTGAACGTCTCATAAGAGACCAAGGTTTGAACCACACTAGGCAAACATCTTGGGATGGCCAGGGAAAAAGTCTAGGAAACGGCCATAGAAATGTTGGTTAGGCCGCGTACATCAGAGTCAAAGGCTCGACTTTCCCCTGGTAGCCTGTACGGGGATCCTCTCCGGTTACCCGTTTTTGACCCATTAGAGATTAAACTTAACCTGAATAGTTCCTTTTATAAGTTAATAGGTCGAAATGACCACCTCTATTCAAAAAGGTACTTCAGCCTTTTATCCCATTATTCCCATTGTTCTCTTATGCTAAATACTTATATGTTCTTTTGTTTATTTTGACTCAGGCATTGATCTACCTTTATCATCGTTGAAAAAATATAATCCTACAACATGGAATCGGTCATTGGTGGGATCCAATGTATGGGCTACCTCTGATAGTAAAACCGGAATCTGGCGGGAAGCTGAACTTGAGTCATGGGATGATGAACTTGGGTTGGGCCGGGTTGTTTTTCGAAATGATGGTAGCTCGTCCAACGTCGGAAACGAGTCTGTATCTTTGTCCGAATACGCCCAAATGACTGATGAAGATGATAGTGATTCATATTCAGAGTCGGATCAAGACGATTCTGCCGATTGTGAAATAGAAGACACTCCTGAAGGTTTAGGATTTCTTGGGAGCTCAAATCTTCAAAGAGGCATACAAACCGAAACTGCCATTTTTGCAACATGGGAAAATCACACCCGGGGTATCGCTTCTAAGATGATGGCTAACATGGGTTTTCGTGAAGGAATGGGTTTGGGTGTGAAAGGTCAAGGAAGAGTGGACCCCATTGCGGTTAAAGTGTTGCCTCCGAAGCAGTCTCTTGATCATGCTCTAGAATCAGTTGAAAATAAAGATAATCGAGAGAAAAAACGAAACAGAGGTGGGAAGAGAAAACGTGATAAAAAGTTTGCAGCGGCGGCTAAAGCTGCAAAACAACAAGAGGAACCTGAGTCAGATATTTTTAGTCTTATAAACACACAATTAGCCAAGCATGATGAAGCATTGAAAGTTGGATCGGTCAAGAAACAACAAAAGAAAGATTTGCAGACGGGTAAGAATAGTGACAGGCGGGCTCTGGTTGCTTTTGAGGATGAGGTGAAGGAGTTGCGAGACAGAGTTCAAAAACTGGAAGAAATGGTGACCCGGAACAAGAAAGAGAAGGTGGTTTATGAGGCAGCTCTTAGGAAGCTTAATGAGACCCGTAAAGCTTTGGCAGATGTTGAAGCAGCTCATGCATCGGCTTCAAATGCTGTTTCCAACAAAGAAAAGGAGAAGAGATGGCTTAAGTTCTAATGGGGATTTAACATTGTTTGTATTATGAATCTTTAAGACATATGAATGTAATTTATTTGCTACAAATCTACAATATTGGCTAGATATTGAAAGTTACTAGGTTCATTTCTTCATGAGATTTTAGATACTTATTAATCTACATATAGCTGGAGTGGAAAATGTGGTGAATGCTAGATTTGTTTATCTACGGTTCAACAAGTAATATAGACCGAAAATCTAGTGAAATCATATGTTTAATATTTATATGGCTTTTGGGATCCTATTTGTCTGTTCATCATATGGATGCTTTTATGGATTTCTGGTTTCATCTTGTTTAACAATTTATATATGCTTTTATGCTATATTGTAATGTTGATCAGGTTTTTGTTCTTTTGGTGGCTATATGATTGGAACACGGGTTTCTGAGTCCAACTGAAAGTTGGATTCTATAGTCAGAAGTAGCTAATTTCCAAGTTCATACTTTGAGATGATAGTCCGGGTGGGTTGGGTAACTGGTCAAAATGAGTTCTGGTCAAAAGGTTGTTTTTGTGCGAGTCGATTTGTGTTGAATGCCAACTGCTTTTGTTCAAAAGTTATATATATACTATTATATAATACATCAAACTCCCCTCTCCTTTTTTCTCAAAAAAACAATTGATCTACCCAAATTATCCCTCTTTTTTATTCACTAATTTAAACATTTTCACTTATTATACCTATAATACCATTAATGAAATAATTTGAAACATAGATCCTTCAACTCCTAAAATAACTACATTACCTTTTTTACATCAATTACCTTTATATTAATAACCACACTGCCGCCGTCGCCGTCACGACCTGTCGCCGCCACCACCACACCGCGCGGGCATGTGTCTAGCTTCTTTATTGTGCAAATATATTTCACAGTAATCCAGATATTTTCCCCCATCCTACAAAATATCCTACTTGTCAAATTAAATGGTCCCCTGGCCCTGCTTCACAAATATGGTGGGCTCTAGTGTTGTGAACATGGCCCAAGGGATCTTTGCATATCAGCGTATGCTTATTTTGTGTATGATGGACAAATTATCTTCCTAAATGGATGTTGATCTCGTTTTTGAGACTTTAACCTTTTTGGCAAGTGTCGACGTTAAATACGAGAGATAATGTGTCTTTGAAAGCATTTCCGCAATTTGCAAAAGATAACGAAGTTGTCTCAATAAGATTCGATATCTTTTGATGAAAACCCGATAAAGGACAGTTGCGTAGATGTGTCAAACGTAAGTCATTATCACGATGACAGTTTTATGTTTTTGTCTAATGGAGGGTTATGTCAATGTCAATTGAAACTTGACTCTTATCCATGTTTTTAGTTGTGGAGTTTAAGTGCCCACATCTATACATAATTGAAGTACGTATGTATGTATCTATTTATTGAATTTGAAATTATAAAATGTTCATTCATTAAAGTAAATACTTTTGATGCTAGTCGACTTGTACTCGTGGTCTCTATTTAATCATAAATAAATGGAGAATCAAATGGACAGCCAAGATGAATCTAAAATCATTTGCTTCAAGTTTGTTGTCCCTTGATTCTTGGATGGCACATTCATTCATATATTATTTATTAATTATAAACTTTAACAATTAATAGTTTATGTATGCCAACTATGTTGATACAATTTGTATGAAGGAAAGTTCTTAAATGTTAAACTATGACTATTAAGTTAGTTAGGAATTGAAATTGTACCTTTTTTACTGAAAAATGAGAGTTTGGGTATTTTTATTGTTAAATTTGGAATCTTTATTAAAAGAAAATTATATTTGAATACTATTTGTTAGCTTTGTGTGGACAAGTGGATAGTGTAAATCAATGATTTATAAATATTTGAATAACTAATAAATGCATTTAAAGATTTTGTTTAGGTATAAAACACTTTGTATTATATTTAAATTCTTAATTTTATAAGACATGATTTTGAAGTATGCTTTGAGTATATATATTTTTTTAGAGGTTTAAAAAGGATATATATGAAATTGTATCTTAAATTTTATCTTCTTCTATACCTATTTATTTTGTGAGGGATCGTATCCTAGATAAAGAAACAGTAAGGTTGATCTTCTTCATCAAGAGTTCAACTCTACTAGAAAGTTTGGCACCTCAATCTCAGCTCTTCACCTCAAAAGGATGTTTGAAGCAATATTTATTATATCTTCATATAAGAAGATTTATCTGATTTATACAAATGCGATGTTTTGCATAAATCTAAAAGAGAAAAATAGCCTAGATAACCAAAAACCATTTTAAATATACTAAAATACCCAAGTGTTTTTTAGTTTTCAAAAAATACTCACAAAATCGTAAAATCGCAAGGAGTGCTTGCGGATCGCAACACCTCCTTGCGATTTTGATTTTTTCTTTTTTACTTTCCAGATAAGATTTTTTTATGAGATTTTTTATACTTACAGGTACATAAAAGATTAAAAAAAACAACCAGGACATGATTTCAACCATAAACAGCATAATTCATTCTTCTTTCAATTTTTATGCAAAATATAAGGAATGTTTCTTGATTATATATAATTTATATGTAATTAATTTTTTATTTAATAATGTAATCAATCATACCTTTTATAAAAACTATATAAAAGGTATAATCAAGAAAAGCATACCTTTTATTTTGCATAGAAATTGAAAGAAAAATGAATTATGGTGTTTATGGACGAAAAGAATTATGATATTTATGGTTGAAATCATGTCTTTGTTGCTTTTTTATCTTTTATGTACTTGCAAGTACATAAAATCTCACAAAATATCTTATCCGAAAAGTAAACAAAAAAAGTCAAAATCGCAAGGAGGGGTTGCGATCCGCAAGCACTCTTTGCGATTTTGAGATTTTGTGGGTACTTTAAAAACTTAAAAAAACTTGGGAATTTTGGTATATTTAGAATGGTCTTTGGTTCTCAATCTAAAAAATAAGTTGTTGTGGGTGAAATTTTCACCTTTAAGATCTTGAGTCTTAAGATCTTAACTACTATTGAGGGTCAAATTTTATACTTCGGGACCAGAGATTTTAAATATAGTCAAGATCCTAAAATATAGTCAAGATACTAAATATGAGCCAAGATCTTGAATATGTCCAAGATCTTGAGTTCTAAGATTACTAACCGTTATTTTCTTTGACTAAGTCATACAGGAACGTGCATAAATGATTCCTTGCCCCCAAAGTCGGAATTTATCAACAGAAAACGTGTGCAATGAAGACCCAACGTTCAAATACCAAATCTACCATGTGCAAGAGAAAGAGATGGCCAAATCCCAGATTTTTAGCATAGTTTGTTATGTACTCTTTCTATATAAATGGGCAAGCTGATCCTAGGTTCACTAACTCTGTTTTTCTACAAAACACACACATATTCTCTGCTCTTAAACACTCAAAAGACTTCTGTAAATACTTAGAATTCATTCGTAACACACAATCATCATCATTGTAACACTTAGATCGAGCACTTGTGCTCTAAATTGTAAATATCTTGAATTATAATAATAAAAGCAACACCGAATGGGCGATTGCTCTCTCCCGATGTTTTTATGCCGGCGATCCAGAAGGATCAAAGGCTTTTCCTCGTATATCCTTGTGTTGTTTTTATTTTCTTATGCTTTTACATCGTTTTCCTTACGATTATTGCTAATATCTTTACATTTTGCTTACTTTCTTTTACGCATTACATACATTTGATCAGCTTTTACAAAGTTATCTTTTACACTTACGTTCAAACACTGTATTTAATCTTATTTTATGTTTTTACATTGTTTTTTTAACGGTTTTCACAAGTGTTATCACGTTTTAACGTTGTCTATGTCAAGATCTTGACACTTAATTTGTTCAATTATTAACTTTTACAATTAGATCTTACTTTTGCCATCTTATCTTCACAAAAACATTTTGTTTAACTTTATTTCACGTAATTATTCAATATTTAGCAAGTATATTCACACTTTCGCAATTATTTCAATATCTTTGCACTACTAATTTCAAGATGCTACCTCACGAATGAAAGTTTGGTTACTTGATTTACTTAAGTCTTCATCATAGATTATAAACATAAGTGATCCGTCAGAATTGGAATCAATACCAGTATACCACAAACTAATAAAACAATTATTACAAAATATATATAAATATAAGTGTTAAATATATGTATAATCAACTCTTGTCAAACTAACAACAGAACTAGATACAGGGCCGACCTTTTTGTTTTTTCGCTCAGAAATATAATTTTATCCGTAATTTATTAGAAAAATTATTTTTCTTAGTGTTATTTATGGGTCCCGTGACTTTCAGACCCTCTGATTATTATTTTTAATGTTATTTTTGAGCCTCGTGACTTTCGGCTCCCTTGCTCTTTATCTCAAGCTTCACCATTGGCTGGATACACAGTGTATGCATGGTATGGACGTGTGTGGCCAAAGGTTTATCCCTAATGAGCCAAGTTTTATCCCTAATGGACTGGATACATAGAGTATAGATTCCTATTAACCTTTATTTTGCAAATAATGAACCGACTAAAACAATATCATATTGTGCATATTCTGTTATTATAATTCCATTTTCTGCTAAGCAATGTTCAATGATATATGATATTTTTAGACAACTTGTATTTGACTTATTAGTTATTTACTTTAACTTAATGATATTAAACGTGATTAATTGTTTGTCCTAAAGTATCTCAATTACACGTATTCATGACTAATATATACATTTATCCCATATACAATTGATTGTGACATTTGTTATGGATTTTTGTAATGCTTTAAAATAAAAATAATGATGATTAAAATACACCATTTTTTAAAATTTATATATGGCAACTTTCTAGTGGACAACTTTGCTTTGAATGTCGTAACTTCATGCTTATATGGCACATAATCTGGAAGCATCGTTTGACTATTTCGTATTTCTTGAACTATTTATTCAGATGCATATATTATTCAAAGTAAACAATAAAAACTCAATTAATCAGAGAGGAATAATTGAAGTTATTCAAAAAATCAAGTTATTATTCAGATATATTTAGTCTAGTATCTTTATGATTATTTTTAAATATTTTCAATGGTTACTCCTAAGAATATTTTTTTTTAAAAGTTATAAATATAAAACCTCTTATGTATGAAATATCAAGACATTTGATTATTACCAAAAATTGATTCGATATTCAATTCAATGTATCTTGTATAGTACTAGAAGTTTGACTTTATATAGTCTTGTTCATATCTCATAATTTAAATAAAAATCTGGATCGAATCTAAAAGGGCTAATAAAAGTTTTATATGATAATAAAAACCTGGATCTAATTTAATCTAGTTATAAACAACTGATTTTGTTATGTTTTAATTATTTATTAGATTATGCCCAGAAATTTAGTTTATGATATTTATACCATTTTATTTAGGTGATCATGATCCGTATACTACTATTTTTTAGTCATACATCACGTACCAAACATGTATTAAGGTGTTGTATTGTATCATAGTGTAAAACATTTTTGATAGTGCACGGTTAAAAAATAATAGTGTATGGATCGCCACCCATTTGATATACGTTCTGACTAACTAACAGTCGGTTTCTCATATTAAAGACTAGACGTTCAAACCACTTGGTCTAGTCATATTCATTTTGTACGAAAGATAAAATTGAACAAGAAAGTCTACTATTATAACTTACATGAGTAAATCATAAACACAAATTTATAAGTTCATTTGTTGCTTAATAAAAACAAACAAACTAACAAGTTCTAAAATTACATCCAAATCTTTTTTGAACATATATTGTAAATCATCAATTAGCAAAATTAAAACATATATAGAATTAACTAATTAATGTTTGCCAAAAACAATTAATTAGAACAAACACTACTATCACCATCCACACTAGAATTACAATCATCCCCTTGCCAGGTCCAAACAATATCCTTCAACCCTGGCCTAACATCTTCTTCACAAAACTTTTCATACTCCAATGTATCACCGGAATCTTTACTAAACTCGACCACCGTCATCTCCGCCGCCATCTCAAACACCTCCGCGGTCACTGCCAACACCCCTTTTCGTCCTTCTTCCGTCCCTTCCATCTTCACTTTAAAATCATCCTCTTTTTCGACCTGAAACCTCATCTCACGGGCTAACTTTTCAAGCCTTTCAACAATGGTTGCAGCCGAAAATTTTGAAGTAAACATCGAAGCCACTTTCTTCTTCTCTTTAGTCTCAAACAAAGTCGACAAGTCAAACCCAGAAGACATAGAAGAAATCAACTCAAACGCGTTAAAAAACGACGGAGATGATGTAGATTTCTTCAATGTCCCCAGATTTGACAGCAAATCCGGGGACGAACCAGAAACTGTTATCAATTGTTTATTCAATCTAAACGAAAGTGGCCGTGATAAGCCTTTTCTATACCACGGCACACGCATAATCCCTTGAATGGAGATCCGTCTTTCAGGATCTGCCATCAACAATTTGGAGATGAGTTTCCGCGTCTCTGCTGAAAACCAGGGCGGAAACTCATACTCCGCTTTAAATATCTTCCTATAAAGACACATCAAGTTCTCATCATGAAAAGGTAAAAAACCAGCCAACAAGACATACAACACAACACCACATGACCAAATATCGGCTTTCGCCCCATCATAGCCTTTCTTTCTAAGCACCTCAGGTGCAACATAAGCAGGCGTACCACATTGCGTGTGTAACAAACCATCTATCCTTTTCTGCTCGTTCAAAGCCGAAAAACCAAAATCAGTTATTTTCAAATCATCATTTCCATTAAGCAACAAGTTTTCAGGCTTAATGTCGCGGTGTGAAACACCGCGACTATGACAATAATCAACTGCACTAATCAGTTGCACGAAATATTTCCGTGCAACATCTTCTTTTAACCTTCCACCATTCGATACCTTAGCGAAAAGCTCACCACCAGATACATATTCCATAACATAGTAAATCTTGGATTTAGTAGCCAAGACTTCACGTAACTCGACTATATTCGGATGTCGAACAAGGCGTGTGGCGGAGATCTCACGT
Source organism: Solidago caesia (assembly GCA_028566075.1). Lineage (NCBI taxonomy): Eukaryota > Viridiplantae > Streptophyta > Magnoliopsida > Asterales > Asteraceae > Solidago > Solidago caesia. Next base: position 18,486,957 of record JAOXNX010000028.1, read on the forward strand.
TGGATTTGTTCGACCATGCCTTGATCTTTAACTTGATCTTTGTTTATGACTTTTATTGCAACACTTTCGCCTGTTGATACTTCACGACCATAGTAAACTTTAGCAAATGTACCTTTGCCTATAAGTCTTCCTTTTTCATATTTGCCTCCTAACAACATGCTGTGATTTTGGTCTTCCATGATATATTATATGATGAATATTAATTAATTGTTAGAGTGTCATGAATGAATTGGTTGTAGAGAGAGAGATGTTGAAATGGTTATTGAGGAATTTTTGTTTGTTTTATTTAGGATCGATTGGGTGTTTTTTTTTATAATTATAATTAATGGATGTTTTGTTGTGTAAATTAAGAATGGGTTGAAGAGTGGGAAATGGGCGGCAAGACAGAGTAGAAAGAGGGATTTATTTTTATTTTTTGTTTTTATTCAGGTTTTTGAGTATTTCACGTTATCAGGATTCTTTGGATATATTTTTTTTCCTTATCCTTGAGTGGTCAATTTATATAATAGTAGGTGGAAAATCAAAGTTAGTTTGGATCATGTTGGTATATGGTAACGGTAATGGTAACTAAGACCACTCCTAACAGTACGCTTTCTCACTTTCTCATTTTCTGAGAACACGGATGTTACGGGGCGCGTTCTCACCCTCACTTTCTCACTTTCTGGCCAGAACGCCGCTGTCACGGGGCGCGTTCTGGCCGCGTTCTGGAAAACAAATTCTGGGGAGAACGTGCTTTCTTGAACTGCTTTCTCACATCAGTATTATTTTAATATAAATATATATATATATATAAAGAAAGAGATTGTGTATAGTAGCGATGACGTGGCAGTGAGAATTTGATAATGTGGGAAGAATGGTGGTATGGCTGTTAGGGGGTAAATTCTGGGTAAATTCTGGGAGTAAGGGATGATGTGGCGCTGATGTGGCAGTGAAAATTTGAGAATGTGAATTCTGGGTTGGGAGGGGCCTAAAAGTTCCTGGGTTGTGGATGAGTTTTTGGATCCAATTCAGGAGTCCACGTGAAATTTTAATGAGGTTTCAAGCGACGTTAGCATTTAACTAAAGATTAATGGATTAAACTAATGATATTACCATTTTAATTGATTTTTGATAATGTACTCTTTTAAATAAACGAAGTCTAAATAGGGTCCCTTCTTTACAAAAATTTGGTAAAAAGGTTACATTTTTATGAGATTTGCATATCATCATCTTGATATGTGAAGAATAAAAGGTATATTGGATACCCCCAATCTTAATCTCTCCTTTACCTACGCCACTGGTTTTCCTTCCAGAAAGAACATCAAGAAGTGTCGTTTTTCTAGTACCATTTACACCCATCAATGTTGTAGAAACACCAGGTCTAAAAGCCCCTGTGATATCATGAAGTAATGAAGTCTTTTCCCGATGAAGCCATGCAATCTCATTTCCTGACCGAACAATAATTTATAACATAATCTGGAGGGCAAACATTTAACAGTTGAATTTTAAATAGGATAATAGTACTGACCAATTACCGGTGGGGCCTCGACATAGTAATATAAGTCTTGAAAAGTAACAATTAGTGGTTCAAAAGGTAACACCATCTTTCCTACAAGATAAGAGAATGAATAAGTCTTTATTGATGCAAAACCAACACTCTTTAATTATAACATCCCGATCTTAATTTACTTATGTAGTTAATGTTGACCGTTAGTCTAGTTTGACTGGTCGTTAAATGGTGTCTCATTTTATGTGGATATTTAATGTAATAATATTTATTATGTGTTATGTAGATAATTATGTGGTAATTATGTAGATAAAATGGTGTTAATTATATAGAAAAGCCGTGTCGTGTTCCCGTTAGTGAAACCGGTTGTTAGTTGGAGTTATAGTGTTAAAATAGAAGTTTAATAAGGGCAGTTTAGTCATTGTGCAAAGAAGGACAACAGGTTTTAGGGTCATTAAGGTTTAATTAGGTTTCATTTTTCATTTTTTATTAGTTTTCATAACCACCACAAGAGCCCTAACCTTCTAGTTCAATTTGTGAGCCATTTCGTGTGAATTAGAAGGAGATTGAAGGGAGTTTTGGTGTGAATTAGTGATCTTTCAGGTATATTGATGATTTCTCTCTTATTATTGTTTATATTGATTCATTTCTGGGTTTTAGAGTCATTAGGTTGTAATTGAATTGATATTAGATTTTAAGGGTTTTCGACTAGTAAAATGGATTGTTATTGTTGGTTAATCATTCATGGATCAATTGGTGGTTTCAATCCATCAATTGTGTCTTAATATAATTTATTTTGATGTACGAGAGTCGGATTGGAGGTTTGGGGTCGTTTGGTAATCGAAAGGTTGAGTTTTCAAGCATGAAATTCGAAGTGGTGTTGGTCTAGCAGCAGGTGCGGAGCACCAAGAATTAGGTGCGGCGCACCTAAGCTTTGCTGAGAGATCAGAGACTTCGAGGTGCGGGGCACTGCTTGTCTGGTGCGGCTCACCACCTGGACTTTGCCCTGTTTTGCCCGTTTAGCGTCCTTTTAAGCCATTTTAAGTGGGTATAAGTTATGGGAATGACTTGGAATCATTAGGAAGTGTAATTAGGGTCTAATATTGTCATTTGTATGATTATAGGTTGTTGGGAACACATCGCGTACACGGTAACATCGTTTGTGAGTTGTTAAGCGACTCGTGAGGTAAGATAACTTACTTTTGTCACACGAGGGACACAACAAAACTTAGTTTGGTTAATCAAAGCCCCGTTTAATATGCTTAACTATCTCATGCATATGTTTGGGTATGGGATACTTATGGGAGGTCGAATGGGGTATCATTTACGCATGCTTAAGTAGAAGTGAGCTTGTTGACACTTGTTTTTGGTGAAATGGGTTGTGCCCTCAGGTTAGGCAGCTTATGTAGATCAATTGGAGGTTTGGTGAGATTGGGTAGCTATTTTTGGAGCTTATGGATGATGCTTAGTTACCCGTAGAGACATTTTATGTAGACAATTATTATGTTGCCGGTTGGCATTATCTTGTTGGTGGATTTCTTATTTATGTTGACTTGGGTTTCTTTACTATTGTGATGATACAATGTCGTAACACCTTGAAAGGCATTTATTGTGATTTATGATTCCGTTATGAATCGAATGAAAGTTTAAAGGTCGTTTCTGCATTTTATTAACTGTGTTAGTTGAAAAGTTAAATTTTTTATTTTTTTTTTGAAATCCAAGTTTTTATAAAGTTGGGTGTTACAAACTACATGGTTTATCTAGTACTAAAAATGAATTATATCATGTGATAAAGTTGAGAATATAAAGTGTTAAAACAATACTTTTAATATATAAAAAAGAACACCTTGCTTTCGACATTAAGTGCATCAACATTTATAATGAATGTCAGAAAGATAACTATTGTTGAAGTAAAGTAACTCTCAATACCGTCTTCCACTGGTTATGGATCCTAATACCGTATTCGACGGTGTATGTGGGAGGTTGAGATGTACACAACCTTACCCTAACCTAAGGTATAGAGGCTGCTTCGGGTTCTACCTAAGATATAGAGGTTGATTCAGAAAAGAATCTCCAGTTTTACAAGGGGTGCGGATCAAACCCTTAATCCCTATCTTCAGAGGCAATGATGTTAACCACTTAATCCAAGCCTTTGCTTGTTATGACAATTGTTCAAGTGTATATTTTATTTCAAGTATTATCAATTACTAACAAAGTAATTGTTATCTAGGGGATACATTGGATAAAAAAACAAAGAAAATTAATATCGCATAGTTTAAAAATTTATAATATAGATTGATTTAGTTTAAATACTTGAAGATACATTAAAAGTTTATACAAGATTTAAATGTATATAAAAAATTAAAAGTTTAAAAAAGGTACTTTCTTGAAAATTGATTCCTTATTCAATGTTTTAAATCTTGTATAAACTTTTAATGTTTTAAATCTTGAAAATTGATTAAGAAAAAATATATAAAAAAATTCTTATATAGTATTTATTTAATTAGTTACAAAAAGTGATAATTAAAAATATTTAAAAAGACAAATATATAACAAATTCCATTATAATATGGGAAAAGTGAATGTGTGGCTGTCATGTACCCAAGCTAGGTATAGAACCCCTCACATACCAATTTTTTAATATTTATTGTATAATAAATAAATGATCTGGGCCCCATGAATTTTATGGATTAAAAAACTAAGATGTAACACCCAACTTTATAAAAATGTGAATTTCCAAAAAGTTTTAACTTAAATAATAACTCCGTTAAATAATTGCGGAAGCGACTTTTCAAAACACAATTGATTCCTAACGGAATCATAAAACATCTTTAAATGGTGTTACTAGCAACG
>JAOXNX010000028.1:18505623-18516868 GCA_028566075.1 Solidago caesia
TGTTCACTTATATCTAAGTGCTGCTGAATAGCTGATGTAAATATTTATGGCAATATTTATGGTTACTACCTACTAAAAAAGGCAAGTTAAATAGCAGGTATTAATTTTTATTGTTCTTATGCAGTATTCTTATGATCTTCTTCTGCAATATCTACACAAGACACAGTTGATTACAATGCTAGGTATTATCAATGAGCATATTGATTTTCAAGGTATGTTTTAGGTACAATCTGATATATACTTAATCACGTATCCAGAGTAGAGTGTTCTCTGAAGCTCTGAGTCGTTTCCCTATTTTGAACTTGTTTTTGTTGCTTTTACAGTTTCTCCTGGACAGCCTAGCTCAGTTTCTGATGATGCTGAAGCCTTTTCACTTGTTGGGAGTGGTCAAGATGCTGCTAATTTAATAAACCAGAAAGAAATACATTGGGGGGTTAGTTAATCGTGAAGTCTGGTGTCTGCGTTTCTGTTGTTAATCTTTCCTTTTAACTTAGTTTCATTGTCGTGTATTTGTCAAGTCATACTCATCACACTTCTCACTATCTACAGATGCTAGGTTTAACAGTATTGATTCATTTGACACCTGGCACAAATTTCAAAATCATTTAGTAGTATCATAGACTCCCATGGAAACGAAATTTAATATGGAATTGGAATTAAAAAAGAAAGAAACTAATTAGTCATAAAATCTAAACCTGGTAACAAAAAATGACCCAAATAAGCTTTGCAGTTGCTTGAGGATTCGTTAGAAGATCGGCTTGATAAGGCAGGAGGGTTGCTCTCAGATTCAGAGAAGGCAGACGGAGATTCCAAGGAAGGGGAGTTGGATGAGAATAAGGTAACATTATATGATTTTCTTGCAGTAAAGTTCATTTTCGGGTAATTATTACCTAAACGGGTAACCTTATATGAAGTTCCCAGGGTAAAGCTTACTTTCTTCCAAACTTAACTTGATCTGCCTATTGTTAGTTTTTAGGATTTATTCATCACTTTACTTCTTAAAAAATGAACACATCAAGCATCTATGGTTCTTTTGGAATGTCTTTATTATTCAGAAAAAATCTACAGAGGGTGGAAAGCAAGGTGGGCCCCTCAAGAAGTTAAAGAAGGACAAAGTTGCTGGTGGGTCAGGGAAAGGTGCTCGAGGGGAGGGTGACAAGGCAGCTGCTGCACCACGTGTCAAACCTGAGCTTGCATTACCAACAATGTATGTATGAGATTGTTTAGTGAGTATGCTATCTTTGTTTTGTTTTATATATTTTTATATTTATCTCAGATCAGCAGAGGTTGAGAATTCAATTCTGGAAGACCTTCGTAATCGTGTACAATTGAGCAATTCTACACTTCCTTCAGTTTGTTTCTACACATTCATTAACACACATAACGGGTATGTATGTGTCCTTTTGCACCAAGTGTTTTGGGTCTGCTTTGTGCTCAAGTGTTCGATCAATGTCAAAATAATTTCAGATTAAATTGTACATCTATATCTCATGATGGATCATTAGTTGCTGGAGGATTCTCAGATTCATCTCTCAAGGTCTCCTTTTTTTATATCACTAATATTGTTTTCTGATGCAAGTGGAGTGTATGTTATTTCTTCTGATTCTGAAACTTCACTGTTGTGTGCCAGGTTTGGGATGTTGCAAAACTTGGGCGTATGGGTAGTTGTAAGTTATCCAACTTGTTACTCCCATTACGTTATCCCGTATTTTGAATTTTTGGAATGCATAAACCACCTCTTCATGACGTATGACAAATCTCTGCTGTTAAAATTTGGTGGTGTCAGCTATGCAGAGTGAAAATGATTCGGCTCTAAGTGAAAACACACTTGGATCAAATGGTGGAAAAAGACCTTACACATTGTATCAGGGTCATTCTGGACCCGTTTATTCTGCCTCATTCAGTCCAATGGGGGATTTTCTTCTATCATCTTCATCAGATTCAACAAGTATGTTATTTGAACACTTTTCTATCTGCATCTGTAAATTGAAGTACCTACTTATGGTTTATGATCTACTGCAGTAAGATTATGGAGCACAAAGTTTAATGCAAACGTCGTCTGCTACAAGGGTCACAATTACCCTGTATGGGATGTTCAGGTAGAAAGCATTCGTTTATAAAATTCTAACACAAAATTGCTACATAAAATATAGATACAAATTGCAATTGCATACACATGTATAAACATGGAAGGAGAAATCATTTTATGTCTGCTACAAGGGTAACTATTATCCTGTATAGGATGTTCAGGTAGAAAGCATCCGTTTATAAACTTCTAACACAAAATTACTACATAGAAAATAGATACAACTTGCATATATAAACATGGAAGGAGGTGCTTCATTAATTTTAATATCAGATGTTACACACATGTTTATTTTTAAGCAGGATGCAAGTAACATTTGTTTGCAATTTCAAAAAGAAGAATCTCCCTTCATTCTATATACTTCTGCAACAGTTTTGCCTCTAAAAATAAAAAACAAAATAGGAATTTTTGCTTCCAACCTTCTCATTTCAGAAACATATGAAATCGATCACAGAAATTTATGAAATCGATTTCTAATCTGTGTTGTTCTTTTTCTTGTTTCAAACAGTCGACCAAGTTTTAAACATTTAAAGGAAAGCAAAATCCAACTTATGGAGAACTATCTTTGTTATTATTATTTCTTGATATCTTTCCCTTTGTTAAACTGTGTACAGTTTAGTCCAGTTGGGCATTATTTTGCAAGTGCATCTCATGACAGAACAGCAAGGGTTTGGTCAATGGATAGAGTGCAGCCCTTAAGGATTCTAGCAGGACATCTGTCTGATGTTGATGTGAGTTATATATGCATCATTCTAAATTATGGTTCTCTTTAAAAATCGTTGGTATTAAGTGGATTCTTTTGGGCAGTGTGTACAGTGGCATATGAACTGCAATTACCTTGCGACTGGATCCAGTGACAAGACTATCCGCATGTGGGATGTGCAAACTGGGAATTGCATGCGGATTTTCATTGGTCATAGAAGTTCAATCTTATCATTGGCGATGTCACCTGATGGTAGATATCTGGCGTCTGGTGATGAGGATGGAACCATAATGATGTGGGATGTTTCTAATGGTCGTTGTATCACTCCTCTCGTGGGCCATACATCGTGTGTCTGGTCACTTGCTTTCAGGTAAGATCTCTATTCTATCTTTGGCCCAAAACAGACAAAATGGGGTCAATCTGGGCTTTTGTTTATGTTGATCTATTGGGTTTTCATGGGGGAAACAGCATATCCAAATTGACCCAAATGGTCTAAATGGGTCAAAACACGCTGGATGGGTTGTATTGACTACTTACGCTTTTCTTTTTCGTTGTCATTCTTCTTTGAGTTTATAAATAGGTAAAATATAAGATATGATTAAAAGGTGTACTTTAAAAGTACTTACATATTTGGGATATTAAGACAATTGTTATTAGCTTTTATTACTTTTGACCATATCGCCATTGTAATTGCTTTAATACTATTCATGCCAACAGTTATTGCTTTAGTAATGAATAATATGTCTTTTAATCACATTTAATAGGATGGTTATTATGAAGTTCAAAAGAAAATGAAAAAATCAATTTGTCAAGCCGGCTTGAACCAACCTAACCCACCCATTTTTCCACCTATAGCTAATGCTATTTGTACTATTTAAGACGTGAGATGCATGTTCTTAGTTTCTTACCTAATAATATTTTCAGCTGCGAGGGTTCGCTTCTTGCATCTGGTTCTGCTGATTCAACTGTCAAGTTATGGGATGTAAACGCAAGTGCAAAACAGCCAAAAACAGAAGAAAGGTAAGCTCTCACCATCATTTTCTTCCACTTGGGTCATTTTTTATCTTCACTTGTGTATATTGCAGCATTATAGACATCTAATGTGATTTTATTTATTTAGTAAAACTGGTAATACAAATAGACTCAGATCGCTGAAGACTCTACCCACCAAATCCACCCCAGTTTATTCTTTACGGGTATATGCATCGTACTCAATCAACTTTGTGAGATTACATCCCTTTCCCTACCTCATGAAAATGCGTACCAATGACTCTTGACATGTATTTCCAAGAGCTATGCGGTCCATATAAATCTCTTCTTCAAAATTCAAATACATCAATTTGGTATTTTTCCAGTCTGTATAATGAAATTTTAAGATGGACCGTGCTCTTAAATCCGTGCACATTTTTATGAGACTGGGAAGTAAGTTGATTTCTTTGAGGTTCTTGGTTGAGATGCTTAATTTTTCTTGTTTCTGACAGTTTTCGCGAAGGAATCTTCTTTTTGCTGCTGGAGCACTTTCAGCAAATGTGTAAAATGGCATTTATAGAGGATTTTATTTCTATCTTGTAGTTCACTAAACCTTAACCAACCTTACTAGTAGTGATCATGTCGAATTCCTAACTAATTATACTTTGTAGCGTAGAATTTTTTCAAGTAAAGTGTTTTTTCCCTTTTCTATTTTAGAATTATAGTGGACCAGTGGTTGATGATGCCCCACTTTTAAAGTTGGATGTTTCGCTCTATTGCTTTACGCCCACGACTTCTTAGTAACTATCACTTTTGCAAGTTCTTTTTCAATTTCAATTGCCCATATAAATTCAAGAGTGAGTTAGCTTTTTATAATATCGCAACGGTTGAGCCTTAAAACCTGAATATATCTTACAGCTTATTTTGTGTCAAAAGCTCCTCATTTCTTATCTGAAAAGCAGAACTTGTTAAATTGTAGAGACAAATAAAACGTACTGTATTTCATATGATATGCTTTCACAAATAGTGATAAAGAAGATGCTATTCTGTTATTCTAAATCATGGTAACGCTTGAAGACTTATTTCTTGCAGTAATTCCGACTGTAGTGTAAACTACTCCGTTTTGCGAAGACTTGATTAATGTGTTTGAATACAATCTTACATCGCTTTTGCGTACCAGGATTTCGGAAGATTTAGCAATTTTAGATCATTGCAAATCTAGAAAGGGGTTGGGTGAGGTCACAAAAAAATAAAAATAAAAATATAAAAAATGGCATGTCCTATTGATGTGTTTTAATACACTTTAATAGGTTTTTTGTATGAGCTTTGAGATTGTTTACAATTTTCACTGCCATCAAAAATAGCTTTTGCCAATATTGGAGCAGGCTTGACCATCCCCAACAGTAAAAATAATAATTGAATAGGTTAAATAATTGATATCTAACACTACCTTACCTAAATAAATTTATATGAAAAAAAAATTAATTAATCAAAAAGTGTAAAGTGAATGTAAAAATGCTACTGTATTAAATTTTCACATATATGTTCACCTGCTTTAAAGATATTCGCTCCCTTGCAAAACCCTAGCCGTACTTCTATGCTCTTGGTTGGGTATAACTTTGTGGAAATCATCCGGACCGTTCTTCTTGGTAGATGTATTTGATATTTTAATCCGATCATACACAAATATATCAAAATATTTTTTTGATACACGATTTTGAGCCACGAGTCTTACTTTCTTCCGTTGATGGTCTCCCTTTTTACAAATATAAGCTTTAGACATTTATGCGTGTATCAAAGTCAAAAAAATTTCGTGGATGGCTTGACACGTATTAGTCATCCAACATGTTCACAAGTGTGGTAACTTGGTCGTTAGTGTCGTGGATGGTCGGGCGGGGATGGGTTAGGTGGGTCAAGAATGAGTAGTTGGCTTCACCCATGTCAGACAACTAAGCCTATTCGCAAGTATGGTAGATAGGCCTAAAGTGACGCTACATGTGGTGAGGGATACCAAATGTATAATTCTCATTGGTTTGGAAAATAAAGCCTTTAAATTTGTGAGGGCAGCCCACAAGTCAAAGTCATGGGTCAAAGGATCATTTTGATGTATTTACATTTGGTCTAAGAGAAAAGATTTCTCTATAACTCTTGCCTCCAATAAATATCCAAAATGATTCTATTTATTCACAAGTCCCCCTTAAACCCAGATTTAAATACAAAAAGGCATTAAAACAAGACGATTGAACTGAACTATGAAGTATACACAAAAAAGATCTTAGCTTGTCAAACATACAATACAACTGACAACAACTTGTAAACTAATAGCGGTCACGCGCCCTATTTCATACTCTCACAATAGGTAGTTGCTAATTAGTTCAATTTGCCGTTCTAAAGGAAGAAACAGAAAAAAGAAAAACTGAAAAAAATTTGAATCTTGCTTGATCAGTAATCAGCATATTATATAAGTCAACAACGCAAGGTATTTGGAAGGTAAAAACACCAAAAACACAGAATTCGATTGATTGGCATTCCATCAATATGAAAATTCCTGATATATAAACAATATCTTGTTCAAGCTTTCAAAGCCTAAAACAAGACACAATATTCAGATGATATTGAAGCCATCTAGTTAATGGGTATTATAATGTGTAATTGGATAGAATGAACTTGTTACCCATGTTACTTTCTAGCTCGTTGCTAACAATAACTCTTTCAAAAGAAAAGAACTGGCCTACTTGTAATCTGAAGCATAATCAGTATCAGTTCAATATAATGCGGCGATTGAACTTTGAAGGATACGTACACTTACATTTTTAAGCCACTGTAGGTTTTGTTAAAGGTTAAATGCATCTTCATATGTACAACATCAATGTGGTTTTGGTTGGCACAATCCTTCCTACATCTATCGCAACGGGAGACGAAAAGTTAATGTGTTATACACTTCATCTTTAAACACCACTTACACAATACACAAATATATCAACCAAAGAGAGTATATATCAGAGATGGGATTATGTACCATACATATATTCACATTGTGTATCAAGAGCCAGGTATCTATCAGCATGCAAGTGCTTCATCTTTCGCCATTATTGCTACAAAAGAAGTGATCAAAATTAGAATAAGGTTAACCAGAAACATGAGTTATATTCGACATATATTCTGGAACATGCTAAATCAAGTTAAAACGGGGTCAGCTTCACCTTGTGTGTAGAATCTTTTTTTATTTTGAACAGCAGAATATATTTAAACAAATCTAGCAAGGTGCTAGAGAATTACAAAGACATATTAACAAGATTGGGGATCAACTTGTGCCATTTAATCTTACAATTTTTGCTCCTAATGCTAATCTAATTAAAAGAAAAGATAACATTATCATTAAAGACAACTTCAGGTTTGGACCATTTAAGTTGAAAGTAAGTCGAGTTTCCAGATTGCCCAGAAGGTAGTCTGAACACATCAAAGTAAGCAGCCTGAATGTTGGAGAAACCCAAGTTGTCGGCCCTATGCAGACAATCAAGAGCAGAATTGGGTTCTGGTGTTTTGATTGACGACCAAGATTTTAAAAGTTTCCAAACATCCCTTGCAAAGGGACAATTAATGAAAAGATGCAGATCCGTTTCAACATCGCCATCACAGGTGGGGCAACGAGCAGTATGAATATCTATGAATATCTCTTGTGTGTAGGATCTAATAGTTCAAAGAGTCCTTGAATAAAAGATTCAAGAGGTTCTCTCAAGTAATTTCATTAAAATTGGGCATAAGTCGTCTCAAATGCTAGCACCCACCTGATTCTTTATTGACAGTTCATACCCAATTTTCCAATTAGCCTACTCTATGCAAGTCTTACTAACGTCTCAGTTATATAGCAACAGTCTATCATTTAACTCATCTAAGTATTACAAAATCGACGTCATCAATTTGCCGGCTCTTTATTTTATTTTATTTTTTGTTCAAGACACACATAAAATTTAAACAAAAAAAATGTCATTGTTTCCCACCTTATACGCCTACAAGAGTATAGGACTCCTATTTTTGCACAACTGGATTCTTCACCAAAATAAAAGACTAAAATAGAAAGGGTAATTTATTAACATAAAAAGTGCAGAGATATAACTTACCTTTTTATGTCTTATTTAACCGATGTAATTTTAAACCTTGTCTCTTTTAACCCGAAATCTAGAAAGGACAGCAAAATCTTGTTCACTTGTATATGAGATGACATAATTTAACAAAATTATGCCATGTCAACATGATTTTTTTTGTTATTTCTGGACTTCGGGTTACAACATGGTTAAAAAGGGACAAGTATTAAAAATAAGATGGTAAGTAAGGCATAAAAAGTAAGTTATAAAGGACAAAATGAAATTTAGGTTGTTCTTTTATAGATTGAAAGATAAACCTGGATATTCCATATGGATTAACTATGTATGAGATTATAGTAGCCAAAGGTCCTCGTTTGCTCCCCAAAAAAGAAGGCTAACATAGCACCTGTCATCCTAATTGTCGATCAACAATAAACTTAAAAACACAATTACATCTAGGGTTATAAAGTCTCATGTTTTAAATAAAATCAAAAATAAATGATCAAAGGGACATAAACTATATAAATGAAATACCTTACATCATATATAGATTCACTATGTATGGGATTATTGTTGCAAGAGGTCCTTGTTTGCCTCCCTATTGGTAGAAAGACGACAATCTATAAGTGCGGTCTTATATTCAAGCCTAACATCGATCACCTTCCCTCTTTATAGATCAAAAAACTGCAATTTACCCATGATCCGTAGTCAACCTTATTTATCGCAAGAGGAGTAAGGATATTAGGTTGAATGTCTTTAGAAAAAACTAAGATTAACTAATTAGCTGTATTAGTAGGATTGGTTCAACTAAATTTAGAGATATCGCCGTGGTTCATTTTCTTTAAAGAAAGACATGTTTGAAGAAAGAGTAGAGGATATGCAAAAGAAATCTTATGATATAAGAAAGGGATTAGTTTTTGGGGATGTAAAGAACTATGACTGAATGTTTATAGTAGGAAATAACTAAGATCGTGTGCATTGTATGTAAGTAACTTGTTATTTTGATCAAATAATGTAATATTTTTACTTGCACCAATCAGAAACTGACACGTGACGCTAATATGGGGTGCCACATATGCATTTTTACATGATTTGATCAAAATAACAAGTTACTTACATACAATGCACCCGATCTTAGTTATTTCCTACTATGAACATTCGGTCATAGTTCTTTACATCCCCAGAAACCTCCCTAAATTAAATTTAGATGTTTAATAACTATAAACTTGTGTCGGTGTATAGTGGGATATAGAGTGGTCCAAAAACTCAAATGCACATGTTAACAATCAATATTAGAACGATAATACATGTGTGCCGTGCCCTACCAGAAGTAGTGTTATTCCTAACATGTCACAGCTAACTAGAATTAAAACTCAACAACCCTCTCGTCAATATGCTCTTCATCTAGTGTTTTAAAGAGGAAATGAAAAGTTTTGCCTCTTTTGAAGTTCTCGTTTCAAATTCAAACATTAACATTTAATTATTAACTTAAGAAAAACAAACAACTAAAGAAAAACGAACAACTAACATTTAAAAAAGAAATAAAACCTCTTCCACGCTCAAAACTGGGAATGACCAAGCACTTGAAATGTGCGGCTAATTTCGTCTTTTGCGTGGTGCACTAACACCTAACATGAAGCTTTCATTCACCACCACATTTCTTTCATTTCACCCTTTTGTATTACTTTAATGATGAAAATACTTTTTATTTTTATTTTTATATTTATTTTTATTTTTAGGAATTCAATAAACAGTATGTAAGCCTAAAAAAAAATTATGTTTAAAATAATGTATATATAATATAATACTTATACTATCATGTAAAGTATTTGGCCTAAAGTCTTAAATTTTGAATTTTAAGAACAATATATGGTAAATTTATTAATGTATAACTAATCAACTTCAATTAATTTATTTAATAATAAAAACAAAATACTTATTTTAATAGCCAATTTTATAGTTACAAACTTCTTTTACACCACCATAACCACCAACCAAAGCCGATGGGTCGACGGAGCCAAGCGTTATCACCCTTAATCGCATTTCTTCATTGAAAATCTAAAATTATTTTTAATTTCAAAAGATGAAAATGTTATTCATGTCCATGTATTGCGTATGTACAAAGTAATAATATAAACACAAGTATGATTACTGATTGAACACCAAACCGCATTCACGTTTTAGGGCTTAGATGGTGGACGATTGTTGTTTGTGAGATTTATTGGCGATTCCCCGAAAGTAAGGAACTCCTTTTACGCCAAGAGAGTTGAATAGGTTGTATTGTTTTTCGGCTATGATGAGGGTAATCATGATGCCGAATTAAGGGAGGATTTATCCCTTTTTATAGGTAATCCTATTTAAGGATAAGTCCTATATTTTCTTAAACATATCTAAATAAAGATTTATCTCGATTTAGTTGCCTAAGATAATGTTGAATACCGATTTAGTTGCGATATGGTTCCTTTTCTTGCGGAACACATCTTTTCGATATTTTTGGAAAAGGGAATTGTTATCCTTTTACCAATAGCAAGTCTTCGTAAAAGTCTCTGCTCATAAGCTTTGCATATGAATATCTTCGTACGCACGGAGAGGTATATCATCAATCCCCCCAGTCTAAAATTACGGGCTGCAAGGATTGTGATGTTAGACTTAAGAAACACTCATCTAGCACAAGGGGCCGTATTTGTAATTTTGGCTAAATGTGGGAGGAAAACAAGGGTAAAAAAGTAAAAATGTGGGAAGGAAGAGGGGTTAAATTTGGAAAATAGGAAAAGACACCGCTGTGCTAGATTGGGAATTTCTCAAAACGGCGGAGGCGCACACGTGTGAACTGGAGAAGACACCCCTAGTATGTGGTTTGCGCAGTGAGGTTAAACATGTGAGGGGTTTGCTGAGGGAGACCAATGTGGTCATAGAGGGCCTTCATAAGGACGTGGCGGAGGCGCAACGGCGTTTGGCAGACAGCGAGACGCAGTTAGCCTCCCTACGCTCCGGCTGGAAGAAAAGATTGGACGAATTAATAACTAAGGATATCAGGATTGGGTCATTGGAAGAGAAGGTAGACCGCCTACTGACTGAGGTCATCCCGCATGTGTATCAAACGACCGCCTTGAACCTTGATGCCGGAAAGAGATTGGTGGAGTTGGCTGCAAGCCCAGGAGTGAAGATACAAGACCTTGTTCTTGATGAAGTAGATGGGTCAAATTCTGGATAAGGGTAGGTGTAAAAGATGTTTTTCTTTGAACCTTGCTTAAATAGTATATGTACATTCCAATTACCAACTGTTTGTGGGTAGGTCTAAAATGATTGGTGATTCGTGTTGGTCACTGTAACATCCCGAACTTTTTAATTCGTGTTGTTGACTTTGACCGTTAGTCAAAGTCAAGTCTATGTTAGTGGTTT
>JAOXNX010000028.1:18562567-18581965 GCA_028566075.1 Solidago caesia
ATTACATAGACCCCCGACTAAATCTTTACATCGCATAGACATTTCGTCATAGTTATATACATTCAGAAGTCATTATCATGTTGGGTTCATATAAATCAAACACTTTATATAAATCTGATGAATTAGTGATCGATATCACAAAGAGTAATATATTCATATATATGGTTTACTTGTTGTAAAAAGAAATAGTTTCGGCACAAGGTACAAAACTATATATAATTTAGACAACATAACTAAAAGTTGTTACGTAATAGATTAGAGCATTAATTATTTTGGAATATATAGACATATAGTATGAGCTATAGTGGAACAACAATGAGAGTGCAAATCCAGCTCACATGAACATATATTATATATGATTGCCGAAAATGGACCATGTTCTTCTGATATCATCATGATGTAGTGTTGTATGTATTGTTTATGTTTTGTTTAATCAAGGAGATCTACTACTATGACACTAAACGGTAGACAAGCAAGTACCGGATAAAGATTTATTTTTAGGTGTTTGTTTTTTAGTATCTCTAATTCCGATAAAAATGGAGGGGTAATGGGTTCCATTACCAAAAAGACCAAAAAAGAGGATGATTTAATGCTTTTTGACTCGACCATGATTTAATGATTTCATAAGCTATGATTATAATGTTTAAACTTTAAACATATTTAAATTGTTTTGTAAAACGGGAAAAGAATTCATGGTCTGTCTATTGCGAGAGATATGAGGTTTTGACGTTGATGTATGCGGTCCAATCAGGGCCGGTAAAAATAATATTGTTAAAACTAGTACGGTAATAATAAGTCATTGGATTGGTTCGTCCAACCGGTATTTTGTGTCGCTTTTTAGTTTTTTTCCATAGTTATCTCAAAATATTTTTCCAACGAGATTGGAACTTGGATATCTTCAGTATTCTTATATATTTATACATTTAGTTTAAGAGCAACCTTATTGATCCATACAGCCACACAACACAATATATCAAAAAGAAACAAAGCTACCTTGCCACCCACTGCTACTAAATCACCGCTATATTGTCACACTCACAAATCACAACTATTTAGCAACCACACGACATTGGTGACAACTACACTAAATTGGACGCCACAATAATTCACACTATAATCCACTATACCCAATAAAAAATAAATCAAAATACATACTTTTTTGTCAAAAAAATAAATCAACATACGTTGTTGTAATTACAATGGACTCACCACACCAAGGTGTGTTACCCGAAGTGGTACATCCACCACACCACCGCGAGGCTCGAGCCCCCATGATTTTTTTTTCTTAAACAATTCTTTAATAATCCTCATAAAACATGAATGTGTAACTTACTTTTTCTTTTTTTTTTTCATCACATTTCTTGATTTAGTCGTGTGTTATAATGTTGTTTTTAGAAAAATATATCATTAACTATATATTAAACATTGTTTTAATACAATAGAAATAAATGTATGAAATTTAGGAAATGATATCTAGAAGAGCTCAACGGACCAACGTTCAAGATTTATGTGTAATTCATATAATCATATATATAAATTGTACGGTTATACGAATAAGTCTGTGGTTTGACAAACAATCTATGCATCGGATGAATTCAGAAGACCAAAATGTCAAATTTAGAGCCCACAAAGGAAGCGCACATGCATCATATATATTTTTTTATATATAATGGACACCCATGTTAAGCCTTATGGAAATAAATAAATACAAATCTTGTCCCGTCCTATTAAAAGTGTCTTGTTTTGAATTTTTAAAGTCTTTGTTTTTCAACTTTGACCTTAAATATTTTTGTTTGTGTTATATAATACTTGATGAAAGTTATATGGATTGATTGAGTTTTAGATATATTTACGTTGATATAATTTTCATCAAGTATTATATAAAACAAAAAAGTATATGATGAAAAGTCAAATAAGATTCAATCATAGATTCACACCAGACCAGATGAACAAATGTTACAATGTTCGACATGTTAATTGATTTTGGTATATGCAAATTACGAGTCGACTTTTGTCCGAACTCATACAAACTAACATTTATTAAGAACATGTTGTGTTTTCTTTAAAACATAAGACAACTTATTTTTATTAAAACAACAACAACAAAAAATAAAATATAAACCTGAAAGTTATGCTTTTGTCTATTCCTGAACAAAAAGTTTATGCATACCAGCCAACACAAAAGAAAAAAAAAAAAGAAAACAAAACATAATTAAAAAATGAAACATTTTTTCTTAACATGTGATTTCAAATTGAAACAAACTCCCACACCGTCAAATGATGGGGTCCTAACTCGACAACGGATAGTTGGTTGTTTAAATTGGATCCCGCTACCACGAGCCGAACAACGGTGCCAAAGGAAAAACCCCATTAAGCTCCCCCTAACAAATGTGGATGAATTTACACCTGATAAGATTCGAACTTCTGTGTCGTGGATAAAACCTGGGTGTCTAACCAATTAAAAAAAAAAAAACATGAAACGCTTAAAAGGAGCATATTACAAAGACTTTGGCCATCAAAACGTGACTTGAATCAGAACATGCTGGAATACTACCTACTAACAGGGAACACTGAATTATTAAAAATGGTCTTTGGATTATTCGGTTGTGTTTTCTGACTTTCAACATCGACATATATTTTATTTTAACAATTTACCAGTATCATTTAGATCTCATTCATTATATATATTAGTAATTTCTTATAGTTTTATATCTGGAACTCTGTAGCCAAATGGCCAATGACGACACCCGAATAAATATATTAATAACTCCAATGGGTATTGTGGATTTAAGTTCTATTAGAGTATTAGAGATATAAGCGCGCGGACGCACATATACATATACATGTATATATATATATATATATATATAATAATCAATGAGTTTGACATTTTTTTGTAGTGTAAAAACCCTTTTAGGATTTCCAAAAAATAATAGAGAAGATGGATGATAGAATTTGGTTGGGAAGTTTAAACATCGAATTGGCCGGGTGGTTCAACTGGTCTGGTAGTGGCCGCTTTGATATAAATGATACAATTTTGTTAATGATGTTGAAAAGTAGTTGTTTAATTGGGTGAGCTTGAACTTGCGACATGAGGAATAATTAATTTCACAACTTACATAAATAAGTATGTTATAGCTTTGAATGTTATGTTTTTATTTAGAAGAGATTGGTTATATGACCGATTAAACCATGAACCCGTGGTTGATGGTCATGTAATGACAACGTTGCATGGAAGGATAAATATTGTTCATCAACCTACAATGTAGGTGTGCCATTCAGTTAAGGTTGATAGTGGGCTAAGGGGCAGCAGTGTCAGTGAAAATGGGCTTATGTGTGTGTGTGTGTTTGTGAAGGAGATCAAGGTACGGGCTCCAGTTTTTGATTTCCTATTTTATTAGGACAAATGTGAAATATATCTGTGGGATTTTTGGCCCAAAAAAGTTTGTAAAACAAATTCTCCTCTAGTGAAATATGGTTTTGTTTTTGATTCGACTGATTCTTGGAATGTGAATCTTTGATCATTCGTTTAAATGTAAAATATTAAACATTACTTAAATGCCAAGTATATATGTCATTCATTGTATATGTTATGTGCTTGTGTAGTTGTGTCACAAACCACTTGATATGAAATGAAACTAATTCCTTATTGCGCCAAATACAAACCGAAACTGGTTCCTACTTCCTAGGTTTATTTTGAAACAACTTATAGGACTTAAATATCTCAGCTTATAATTAGTTTTTAAGCCAAAGTTGAAGTCGATCAATTGAAATATTTTAGCATGGGTATTGAATGTGTTTTAAATATTTTAGCAAGGATACACGACTAAAAAGTTGAAGGTGGTGACGTCCGGCGTGTCCGTGATAATTGTGTAACATAGTGGGTTATATGGGTATTATGTTACAAAGTTCATTTTTATATTTGTATTTTTTTTACATTACCATTTATTGTTATGACGAATTTTTAATTAATAATAATATATTAAAATTTTGTTTTAAATAATTTTGTTTTCTTTTAACTAAATGATATTGCATTAAATTTGATTAGAATATTAAATGAAAGAGTAAAATTAGAATGTAATTAAAAATTCAAATTTTAACACCTCTCAAATACTTTATAACTAGATTTAGACTCGTGCCAAATATACGGAAGTTTACGACATTTTCAAGATAAAATGAATTATTAAATATGTAACCAAAAAAACCTTGTAATATTAAAAAACAAACTGATAAATTTAAATGTAAAGAATGTAAGTAAAATCAAGGTAAAAGAATGTAATCCTAAAACATTGAATGCATATATTGTATTTCATCTTTTGTAATACTTCTTTGTAAACGATATTTGTTCTAGTACTTTTTAATCTGACATATTTGTTGCATATCAACACCTTGAGATCCTTTTCAATTTAACTCGAGAGATTGCACCTGCAATTATCCGTGTGTGAAAATTGACCAACCGTTGATAAAAATAGTTAATAACAATTTACATGACTACTCTACCTCTTATTTCTTACTCTTATTTCTTATTCAAAACAATCTATCACTTTGGTGGAAAAAGATTGAAAACTAAATATATTGAATTGAAGAACAATATTTGAGACTTTTGATCGAATAAAAAGATAGAGTTTGAAATACAAATGAATTAAAATCGATATTAATTAGCAAATGATAAAATTAAAACTAAAGAATTAAAAATTAAAAATTATAGAACTATGTAAAAATCGTGGTTGACTTTTACTAATAATATTAATAATATTTCAAATGAATATTGGGTCTATGATAAGGATTAATTTAAAAAAAAATAAAAGATTTAAGAAGATATATTTCAAACAAATATAAATATTGTATCTAAGATATAGACTAATTTATAGTTATATTTGGATAACAATTATTATGATTTTTAATGTTAAATTATAAATAGATTAATGACATAAACAAAGTCCAATTTAAAAAAATAGATAGATTTGATTGGTTAATAAGTCATTAGAGCAACATTCTTTTGGTATATATGAAGACAATAAGACAAAAATGTTACTAATAAAAAAATTTAAAAAAGGAATCAACACCAACCTAAGTTGGCAACCAGGAACAACCTAGGTTGCAACCCAAACTTGATGGTACCCATGTCACGTGTTACAAAATAATTGATTGTAACTCAAACTTATTTAATTAAAAATGTAGTTTTAGTTGGGTTATTAACGAGTGTAAAAAGTTGAGATATGTTGAGACATTGGGTTGTGTAATTGGAAAAGAATCAATTTTTTTAATTAAAAGTTGGGTCAAAGTATATTATGAGTGTGGATGGTCTTAGGGACATGCATAGCGCACCACAAGGCATTATGGCAAACCTACACCATCCATAAAGTGTGAAGAAATTTTATTACTTGTTGCACGTCAAACAAATAACAATATGCAAATCGATGTCTTTCTCGCCAATATTATACTTTGTTGGCATCTTCTCACATAATAGCCCCCAAAACATAACGTTCATATATCATATATCAGATGAAGATTAAGATTAAAATAAGCTAAGATTAAGATGTAGTATAGATAACTTATAGGACTTAAATATCCCGGCTTATGATTAGCTTTTTTATGATTAGTTTTTAAGTCAAAGTTGAAGTCGATCATTTGAAAGAATAATTTTAATTAAAATAAATTAAGATACTTTTTGATTAGTTTATAAAATTTAATTTTATGATTAGATTTGATCTTTTGTAGATGGTAGGGTTTTCCTTTTTGTCTTCCTCTCATTTTTTTCGTTTTAAATGTTTTTATGCTTGCATTATCTTACCTTTACACGACATTCGTTGCACATTCACTCTCATGTTTATTGGCTGAAGTTCACGTCCTCACATCAAACCATTCTAAAAGAAAGAATTGGTGGCTACATTCGAATCTTATACTACTTTTTATTATTGTCTAATTAATGGAACTTTTAGAAGCAAATAATAATGCCAAAAACATTAACTAAGAAATGATTTTTTATTTTTTTTTAATTATCACATGTTAAGTAATTTAAAGAAGGATTAGGAAAAAGAATCTTTTTATATTGACAAAAAGGTATGAAAGATTTATATGATAATGTCAAATACATTCTTTCACTCATTGATGAACAAATAATAATTTGTGTCGCATTTTTGTGTAGAAAAGAAATATGTCAAGCACGTATCACTTTTAAAGTCATTTTTATATTTTCTATATATCGTGAAGGAACTTTCTTCTCAAACTCATCATCAAAACGATAATTTTGTTTTTACGGATTTTGCTAATCATACATAGCCGTTAGACACCTATCCGCTTTAGGAGATTTAGACGTACACTCATCATCCCCGCCTCCCCCGTCTCTCATTCAGCCAAAGTTACATGTTTAAACACTTTTGCCCTTTTACTTATATCCGTATACACAAATACTCGCATGTCACTTATATTTCTCTTTCTCATTGTTATGTTTACATGTTTTGTATGCTTATAGGTTTTTATATGCCAATATCCAGGTATGTTTTTTCTTACTTGCAACATAAACTATTTTATTATATCCATACACACACTAAGAGCACAATGAGTTATGAGATCAAGTTTCTCAACCCTCACAAATTTCACCAATATGATTCTATCAACTCATTCCAGCTCTCCAACCCTTTCAACCATCATTTTTACTGGCAGCTATGAAATTCCAGCCCACCTCAAAAAAAAAAAAAATCACAATTAAATTAAATAGTTTAATAAAAACATAACATTTCATTAAAAAATAAAAAGAAAAATACTTAAATTAATTTAAAAAAAACTGCATAATACTTAAACCGCTAAATTAAGTCTTCAATCGGTGGTAGTTGAGCCGTTGCGTCATCGAGGTACGCTAAGTCTAGACCCGCTACGTGCTCCGTAAGATCATATCGGAGACGATGATGGATGTTTTCGTCATGTAACTCCGGTAGTACACTTGGGTCATAAACTGTCGGGACTGATTGGTCTATTATATAAACCGGTGGTATTGCCCTTCCGTCGTCCTTTATGATCATGTTGTGCAATATACAACACGTGTAGACGATTTTTCCAATCTTCTCTTTTGTGAAAGGCTGGAGAAGACTAGCGAGAATAACCCATTTTCCCTTAAGAACACGTATATTTGGTCTTTCAACTGTTCAGGACAATTTTTCCATTGGACATGTGTACAATCAAGGCTATCAAGCATTCCAGGAATGTGATGTCTTTCTTCATGCGCCTCTTTCAGCCGTGCAACATCGTAAGCTGTCGGCCTATGTAAGAACTCTCGACTATATAAAGCAATGACCGCATCAAAAAAATATTCAAGGGACTCACGTGATGTTGTTTCGGCCATGCATAAATAGTCATCAAAGTTATCTAAATGTTCACCCGTTGCGAGTTGTTTAATTGCCAATGTAAATTTTTGTAAGTACTCGAAATTTGCTTTAATATCACCAACAATTTTCAAAAAAATCTTCGACTCATGTGAAACCGATGACGAAAAGAATGCTCGCCAAACTTTGGTCATTCGACTGAATAGTCACGCATTAGAGTTTCGTGAGCTTTTTTCCTGTGTCGTTCAATATGCGCCGGGATATCGATAGAGCTTCCCGAGTCTTCAAGCTCATTTAACACGGACTGAAAAAATGCATATGAACTACCCGTGGATAACTCCGGAAGGATAGGTGGGAGGAATACCTCGTCGGGAGATGAAGATGATGAATCCATTTTTTTGATAAGTTGGTTGTTTTTGTTTGGAGCATATATGAATATGGGTGTGATTTTTAAAAATGTTTGTGGTGTTTTTTGAAATGAAAATAGATGTGATATAGGTAAAAAAAAAAAAGGGTAAAAAATTAAAAATATATATTACTTTTTTGCCCCAAACGACTAGTTCAAACGGTCAAAGGATCATTGGCACATTCTCCCACCTCTCTCTCTCTTCTATCATGCTCATCGACTTCACAACTCTCCCGGCTTATCGGCGGTGGTGTTCCCCGTTGGCTGGGCCAAACCGCCGGGATCCCGCTGGGCACTCCGGGTGCTGTAACACTTGCATGCCTATTATCTTTATAATACACATTTTTTTGACGGAGGTTTTTTTGAAATCAGTCTCTCTACCCTCAAATAAAGGTATGATTGTCTACATCTCACCTCTTATACCTCGGTTTTAACGGGATTAGATATTATTATTGTGGTAGTTATTGTATACATGGCCTTTAAGGCTATGTTTAACATATATTAAATGTTGTACATAAAAATCATTCTCTCCTAATAATAATAATTATATTTTAATATTTTACTGTAAATTAATCATAATCCTGATTAACAAACTTCTTTTGTAGAGATGTTTTCATTCCAAATTAGTTAGGTTCATTCTCCACAAAGGTTTTTCTATTACGAATTACTACCTTTTAAACATTTTCAATCTTTTTGGTTTTTGTTAATTGAAAATAGAAAAAAGAATAAAATAAACTCATTTTCCCATACACAAACACAAGATATATTCTTTAGGTGTCCCACACCCAATGCCTTTTATATATATTCCTTCTTCATGCTCACATAAATGTCACATATTATGATTCCTTCATTCCCACCTTGTTTTGGCTTCTCATTTTCTCTATTACCATGGTTCCAGAATTAGAGGTATTGTCTTAAAATTCCATCTCAGAATATGCAACTCTTTTTCACCATTTCATGTTCTAAATTCTCATATTAATATGCAGAAACCGAAAGTGACCGAGATACAAGTCCGAATGGACTGTAACGGGTGTGTGCAAAAGATCAAGAAAGCTCTACATGGCATCAATGGTGAGTTCAAATTACCTTCCAATAATCTTCGCATATTGGTTTTTTCCTAGTTAAATTTATTTCAGTTATGGTTTTCAGGTATATATGATATCTATATCGACCTCCCTCAACAGAAGTTGACGATAATCGGGTGGGCAAACCCTGAAAAAATCATTAGAGCTATCAAGAAAACAAGAAAAACCGCCACCATATGTTCACATACAGAATCAATAGAGTCAGAGCCGCCACCAGAAGATGAACGGCCTCCAGACAATGCAAACCACCCTTCAGGAGAAGAAGCTCCACCACCGGAACAAACCCCTGTAACAGAGCCACAACAAACACCAGAAGATCCTCCAGATCTGGCGCCAATACCACCTCAACATACAGAATTTACAAACCAGCCGCCACAACCTTTAGAATCGAGAGAGGGGGAAGAGGTTCATGTTGTATACCATTATCCACCAGACCGTCATAATAATGTCCGTGTTTACAGTGGGCGTGTAGATCATTTTCCCGGACCCAGTAGCCAATATGGTCAAGGATTTAAACATGATCAGCCACAACCTATCCATGTGAATCATAGTTATAATACATATAAGCCCACACCGTATGTTACTGAATATGAATATATCCGTCCACCACCGTTATACACGTCTTATAGTAGACCAGAGCCATCACCAAGATACACCTCTTACAGCTGGCCGGAGCCACAACAGTACAAACATTACAGCTGGCCAGAGCCACGATCACAACCTTACAACAGTCGACCAGACCCACCTCCACAACCTTACAGCCGACCAGAAGCACAACCGCAACCTTACACCCGGTCAGAGCCACCTCCACAACCTTACAGCCGACAGGAGCCACCTCCACAACCTTATAGCCGACCAGAACCACCTCCGCAACCTTACAGCCGCCAGGAGCCACCTCCACAACCTTACAGCCGCCAGGATCCACCTCCACAACCTTACAGCCGCCAGGATCCACCTCCACAATCTTACAGCTGCCCAGGGCCACCTCCACAACCATACAGTCGCCCAGAACCACCTCCACAACCTTACAGGCGCCCAGAGACACCTCCACAGCCTTATAGACGACCAGAGTCGCCACCACAACACTGCAGCAGACCAGAACCGCCACAACAGAACCAAACAGATGCACCACAAAATTACAGCCAACCAGAGCCAGAACGAAAATACATGCATTACAATCGCCCTGAGCCAATACGACAAGACACATATTACAGCCACCCACAACAATACACACAAAACAGTAGACCAGAGCCATCACCATTGCACACATACTACAGCAGACTAGAACCACCAGAGTACATGCATTACAATGGCGATTACCACAGCAGCAACATTAATGATGACATTTCATCACCTTATGGTGATGGTGAAGATCTAAACGGATGTAAAATCGTCTAAACAAAGAGATTCATGTGGAAGACAGCATCTTTTGCTCCAATGGAGGATAACTGATCGATTGACTAACACCACACGAGAGTAAAATATTCCCATCAAGACATGTGGCAATGATGGCGAAGAACAAGATTCTTAGCTTGTGAGTGCACAAAGAATATGTTCTTCATTCCCATTGAGGATGATGTCTTTATCTCAAATACTATGTCAATGTATTGAAGGGAAATACGAATTCTAAACGTAAAGTTTTTTCTTCAATTATGCAAAGTTTATATTATCTTCTCTCAGTTGGTCAACCTTGACATCATTATGGGTCCCATCTTGTCTTTATTTTATTTTCTGGATGTCATACAATTTTCATGTGGACCGAACTTGTATCACAAAATTAAGGTGGCAATGCCTCTCAGACAGAATTTCAACACTACAAAATGTTAGACCAATAGTCAAAAGCTATAAACCTGGTCCAAAAGCAAACTTGCCATAACATGTAATTGACAATGACGGACCAACAGATAATCGGAACGGGACATCTTAAATGGTTATGTGCAACTAAACCACTTGCTACTTTTTTCTCAAGTATCAATCAGCCAAAAGTGACCAGAGACCTAGAAACCAGGACCACACCCAAGTCCTACGGTAACCACTATTTAGGGTATCAATGCTAACCGGTCTTCTCCTAATTCGATATTGTCCAGTAGCTGCAACAATGTAGACCTCAGATGGACCATTGGTCCTTCCATTACAATAAAAGATCTCAGTGTGTAATACAGCATGCAAAATTGCAAGCGTCATGGATATAGAAAGAATATTTGTTATACATATTTAGTGAAGGCATCATAAAATAAGGGACGGGTAACAAACAAAACAGGTCCGGGTTAAAACGGATCACTTTTTAGTGCGGGTCAAAACAGGACATATCAGATTGGCCCACAAAGACTTTCTTTTCCATCTCTCTGAATAATGCATTTGTTAATTATGATCACAAAAACAATAACATTACTAGAACAATAATCTAAATCTTTCTAAAAAACAAATTACGAGGTTGTGTGCATTAGATATAAACTTTTGCGTTACTTTCACCTCTTTGACACATTCCCCCGTTAGCTAATTCATTTAGATGACCCATTTCAGATAAAAATACAACCCAAATTGAACCATCAAATAGTAAATGAGCCAGAATCACCACCTTTACTATTGAAGCTAAAAAACTGCAGCAAAGAGTTCTAAATGAGACAAAAAATCACACAAGAGGAATAGTGAAAACAACTGTTTACTTATCTAATTTTCAGTAAATGTAGCTACAAGACCAGTTTACATGAACTCTTAAAAACATCGACAATAAAGAGGCAAATGCATATTGCTATCTATAATCTCTGCTATGTTAAACATGACAGGAGAACTTTCAGACACCAGAGTTACAAATTCCAAGGCAAAACTGTTTTTGGCTCATTTGGAAAATGTGATAATGGTAGGAAGATTTCTAAATTACCAATATACCTCCAAATAAGTACCATCTCTACATGATGGAGAAAATGATATCAAATGAAGAAGCAAAACCCAAGTTTTGTCCAAACCTGACCTAGTTATTGTCATCACTAGCATTTTCCGATGACTCGTCTTCTTCATCATAAAGTATATCTTCTTCATCTTCATCTTCATCTTCATCTTCACTTTCTTCTTCTTGTTTAAAATAATGACTTTTGTCAGCAGCCTTATTGATCTGCTCAGAATTGGATAACAAATTAATATTAAAATGTGAACATATTACACAGAAGTTTTATCTCAATCAATTAAAGAGAAGAACCTGTGCTGTTAGAAGTTGCAAGCGTCCTGACAATTGCAGTAAAGACTGAATACTATCTCCTTTTGACTTTGTAAGCTTTCAAATATTAAAAAAGTTTAGTAAGTCAAATATAAACACCATCAAAATGGTAAATTGTTAAGAGCACGTTACTATACCTTATACAATGAATCCAGTAATTGTGATGCCGGTTCTTCAGATTTAACATAATTGCTGTGATACACTAATATACAGCAAACCCAAGGAAGAACGTATTGTCCATTTATAGATCTGTGACAAAATATATCACATAAAAATCGAAGCACTATGTTTAACTTAAACCATGATTAAGAAAATGAAAAAGTACAGAAGTATAAAAACAAACCTTGATTGCCACATCGCCAACAATACTTTTAACAATGTATAGGCATCATCTGATGTCATAGATGAAACAGCTGCTCTCATCTGTTAGCAAATTAATCAGAATTTTAACACGAAAAAGGAGTATATTCGCACAAAGATATAAATCATTAGAAACCTGTTTTTGTGGTATATTAGCTTCAAGATTAACACCCTTCAAAAGCTTGGATAATTGAGTTGTGTTAGATGCAAGATCCTTATCACTTGTGAGGATGCCTTCAGCTCTCAACCGGTCTTCCAGGCATACAGTTACTTTATCCACTTCCATGTCATCTGATCATAAAATTATTAATAAACAATTATCTATACAAATGCTTACAACTACAAACGTAATTTGATTAAATTAAATATTATACCTTTAGTTGAAGGCATAACTTTGTTCTCAACGTCAACAACGGTATATATCTTGGGAACCGGAAGCAATGCGCCTTCAGTATTTGCACGATCTAAAGTCGTTACTGTTGAAATATGAAGGTCGTTAGTACATTACACAAATTCAGATAGCTAAAGGCAGCATTCAATAATGTGCCCAAGAAAAAAACAACTTACTCTGGTTCTGGTTTTGTAACCCTTTCTTTGACTTGCGAGATTGAGTCATAGGTAACAGAATCCCATCCATGGAACTGGTTAGCTTTATGTCCGTACCACAATGTATTGAGATTTTCTCAAAGGTCGGTTTTATTAGCAAACCATAGGAAAGAAAAACATGCCCGGTTGAAGGTTCTGAATAATTCTGTAATTTTGCAGAGAAAATGGTAGGGAGTGCACCCTTGTGACTCTTGGATAAATCGTCCTCTAAAGATACCATGACTTTTGTTGACTTGGATTTGTGTAATTCCTCAATATTAGTTCCACTCCATAAGTAACAAACACCCATTTCTGAAATGGCAAGTACAGATAGACCTAACTTATCTACACCATACGACTTACTATCTACAAAGATGGCAGGATGGTCCATTGCAAGAACACAACAAGATGATTTCTTTTTGCTATCTTCAACCACTTCCCAAATTGCAACATATCGTTCACCAATAGCAGATGAAAGCACATATCTACCATCATCAGAGAATGTCATACATCGAACAGCACCCTGTTATAATAAATGGGATATGGGATTAGAGTCTAATCATTAGACAATAAAAGTGAAGGTGCATGTATATATTTATTTATTATAATAACAAAATAATAAATCTAGAATAACTTACAGGATGGCCAGAAAACTTTTGAATACTTTTGTTGTCTGAGCACCTAAAGATCTTTAATTGACCTGCTGCAGTTGCTAGATGCTTCCCATCTGATGTTAAAAATTAACCATCAACAAATGACACAAAAAATATACAAACCAAATGCATGAAACGTTTTAACAACAAACAGCTTCTATCATTAAAGTACACAAGAACTCTCCAAACGTTCCCGAGTGGGTGGTAAATATGACTCAAAAATCATGAGCATGTAATCTTGAGATCATAAATGATGTATACCTGATGATACGGACATTGAGGATATGGCTTTGGAAGAGGCTTTAAACTTGTCCAACAAGTTCCCAGTCATGGAATCAAGTTTACATATCATCCCATCAACACCAGCAGTGTATACACATGATCCTACCGTAGGAGATGATATAGCAGTGACACCCCTGCATATTGTGGCAAAAATGAGATTGACATTGAAAGAAGTTAATTTCTACAATATTGATCCACATCAATATCTTAAAATGACAATATCATCGTTGTAACTATCGGAACGTTAGGTCGGTTTTAAAGAGTGGCAGTTACAGATTTGTATCCTTGTTATAACTTCACTCACATAAATGTATGTTAAAAATATACTACAATCCGTATACTTTCTTGGTGAGACTCACAATTGAGTATCATTACTTAGAACTAAATTAATGATGTACACACGATTGACTAGATAAAACACCAAAGCTTGCGTATGCTAAGCCTAAAAAATATCATAAAAACAAGTGTGAATACAAGATCTTTTAACAAGAGCATTGACATCAACAAATATTAAAAATTAGTACTCACCCGGGATGACAATCACTAGCCCTCCACTTCAACTGACCAGCCGACACATCCAAAGCTAAAACATCACCACCCCCGGTTCCTAAAATAAGCAACGAACTTCGCAGCTTCCTTTTTTTCTAATCAAAACATACTACTCAATAACGATACAATTGACAAAATATACAATACAATCTACAAAACACTAAATAAATATTATCATTAACACTAATATCAAAAATAAAAGTAAACCTTTTTCTCCAAGCTGAGCCATTTCATGCAAGTGTAATCAACCGAAAGATGTCCACCTTCGGGTTTAGCAAAAAAGTCGGTTTCCTCTGTTGACACAATATTAGCAAAGTCCGTCTGTATTTGGCCCTTAATAGTATCCCAAATCTGAAAAACAACAATCATATAAAATATCATATATGAAAAACACCCATAATTTTAGACTTATTAGCTTATCGAAAAAGCAAAAAGCCAATGATCTCAATTTTTCCGGCTTATAAGCCAAAATAAGCAAACAAGCTTCAGGTTGGTCAGTTCGTAAGCCGGTAAAATTGAGCTTATTCGCTTCTGATTTTTCAATAAGTGCAAAATATAAGTTAATCTAAAAACCTATGGCTTATAATACATAATAGTACATTAGTTCAACTTAAATAAATAAACATATATCAGATAAACTGCCAATATATTTATACACACACACACGCGCATATATATATAATATGAAAAGAATTGCATTACCTTAATTCGACAGTCACCGGAACTGATAGCAAGGAAGTCTAATGAAGGACTAAAAGAAGTCAACACGTCGCTTATATTTGTTCTTGTTGACTCCATTTCCTTAAACCTTAAACCCTTTTAATTAAAAAAAATTAGACAAATTTCAGCTGCAAAAAGGGAGAAATACTAATATATATATATGGTATTGAGGTAATTTGAAGGATAACTAGAGATACCTGAGCAGAAAAAGACGAGGGAAGCGGCGGTACGGTGGTGGTGGTGGTGGTGGTAGTGGTAGTGCTTGTATAGATGTGTGGAGGCGCGGGAGGCGCTCTGTTGTTGGTTTGGTTATTCACAACGAATTCAATGGGGGTTCCAAAACATACACCCTGTATTATTTGTCTACACTTTTGCCCCCTTTTAGTTTGTGTTCTTTCACGAGGAATTGAAAACTTTTATTTGTTTTTTATTTTAATTTAATGTCTAATGTTAAATTTATCAAATTGGAATGCTAGGTTTACAAAAACTACAAACAAACTTTTATAAATTTATTATGTGGTAAATTAAGTGGACCATATAAAGCTTTTTTTTCTTCATTATATCTTCATTTTATTAGTGACAAATCTATAGAAATTTATTTATAATTTGTTATAAATGGGGTTTTTAGATTAACTTGATGATATAAAAAAAATTATTCTTAAAAACCTCATATTGATTAATAGGAGTTTTTTTTTCCTTTTGTTTTTTGTAAAATCAATTTATTATTTGCAATATAATAATAGTAATATAACCTCTTTTCAATAATAATTAATATTAAAAATACCTTAAAAACACACACGTATCTACCAATATACTAAAACAGGATTGACACATTCTTTAAACGACACGTGACGTTTTATTTAAGCGACACGTGTCCCTTTAATTTAATATTCAATAATTTTAATTTTTAGATAACATAAATAATTAAAACTATTAATTAATTAATATTTAAATATACATTCCTAATATAACTAAAACTCTTATATTAAAAATCTAATTATATTCATTGTTACCATAATTATCAATTTCCATCACCAATCCTATTTTTGATGATAATTTATATTTTGCAACATATTGCTATTTATAATATTATTATTATTATTATTATTATTATTATTATTATATATATAACTTAATTTATGTTTTACAACGTATTGCTACTAATAAAACTTATTTTTTCTAATTAATAAGACATGTTAACTTATTAAATAAATAATAATATACTTATGTTTCTAAATTATAATTTAATATATTACTTACTATCTAAATATTTAACAATTAACTAACCTAACTAAACGTAATTGAAAATTTTAAAAGGATACGAACCATTTTTTACAATCATGACTTTAAATTAGGTGATATCATTACCAATGTCAAAAATAATATTAGATTTTCACAAATACTTTTATGATACATGAATCTCGCTATTAGGCTATCATTGGAAAAACCAAATGTATGTAATGGAGCATGTTTAAATATTATTTTCTTTAAAAAAATAAAACCAATCGTAACATATATATAGTCAATCCGTACATCGTACGGGTATTAAGACTAGTATATATATATAAAATAAATACAAACCGCTTATATACATTGATTTTTTTTACAAAATAAGAATATATTGATTTGAGAGATAAAGTAAATCCCTATAATGATACATTTGAGATATCATTGACGATTGATAATACTTTCTTGAACTTGGTTTGAAGATTGAGTTCGAAGAAAAACTAAACCGGAGTAAACTGCTTGAATACATGTACATACATTTTTGTCCTAGTGACACAGTAACATCACAACTTTAGACGCTAAAAAAAAAGTGTAAATAGGTGGGAACCTTGTAATTCAATGTACCATCTTGGTACTCAGAGCGCATACTGCATAGAGCTCATGCCCGGTAAGTCACCATTCTCACACATGGATCACAAGATATAGTTCGAATTTGTAACCTGCGCCCTTCATTTGTGGGCCCATGTGGTCACATGATGACGGTATCACTCCATCTATAGACTATAGTTACAAGTTATAATATTAGAGTGACCACCTAAGATAGCCAGAATTCCAATACTAGCGGTATCCGTACCTGCAAGACATATAGCCCACTGCAAGGACTTTTGGAAATAAAAAGGTTTTGGTTTAAAGTTTTCTATTATGTGAGGGGAGTTATTAAAGCTATTCTTTGTGAGGCGGATAATATTTGACGCCAAAATAGCACCCGAAATCAAGGATATGCTCCGGAATACTACAAAGTCCAAATTAGTTGGAAGCTCAAAACAACTCTGTGTAAAGGGTAAAATTTGAAGTATAACTGAAGATGCACTAACGAGTGTATTCTGAAACCTTTACTTTTTGCCACTACTTCTATTCTTCCCCACAACTTATTTTCCTCAACTTTTAGATTAACCTTAAATAAATGATTTATATTATCAATATCAATCAAAATAGATAAAAGTTAAAACTAATAATATATAAATGTAACATAATTTTGATTTAATTGTCCGAATCAATCAATTTTAATCTGAATAAATAATTTTAAAAAATGAAATTTAAAAGCAAAACTTTTATTAACTAATAAAAGTTTTCAATTTAACTAAAAATCTCCACATTTAGCTAAATATATTCAATAAATTATTCATGACCAATTTTTCTTTAAACAAATATCAAACCAAAAATTTTCTTTCAAATAAATACAAGAGTAATTATCACAAATTGCCGATGTAGTTCGTCATTTTCTCACAAATAATACTTGCATTTTTTTTTCTCACTAATGATCTTTGAAATCTCATTTTATATCATCGCTCGTCCTTTCATTTATTTTCTGTTATTTGTCAATTGTCATCCATTCAGTCTCATGTGTTGCACGTGATGATATAACTGTCTTTTCATCCGTCCCATTGAGTAATTATCGCAAACTGTCCCTGTGGTTTGTCATTTTCTCACGCCTATTTGTTTTTCTTAAGAGGTTTGTATCTGAATGTGAGTACCGCTTTTGAATGTTAAAGGGTGGTTAAAATGTCTGAAATCCGAATCAAGCTTGCTGTTTGTTTTTTTAAAAATGTCTGAATGCTTATAAACATCTATTATACCATTTTATTCGTTAGATTTTTAATATTAGTGAATAATTACTTATATAAAATAATAAATAAATGTAACAGATTATAATTAGTATGGAGTAATAAACCATCTGCCTAAAAAAAAAAGAGTTATATTTATAAGTTAGTAAATGGAAACAACTGGAGGCTTTTTCACCACACAACTTTTACCCAAACTTTTACTAAATTTTTGCCCATAATTCTTGAAATTATGGATGGTTGATATTGTATTTTCAAAAAATTATGTTTTTTTCAATGCTTTCCTTGATTAAAGTATATTGTGAAAGTACAACTTTATTAATAAAAGAAACCACTGTGTCTAGTTTTGCTTGAAATGTACCCAAGTATAACTTTATTTTGGAATGTTGACCCTCAACCCTTTCGACGTGTAATTCTTCCAACTTGATGGTTGAATCATTTGTACAATACTGAAAGTGATATCTCTTTTCATGCAAAAATGAAAAAACAACCTGAATTGGGGTTCAACCTTCATGATCAACCAACCGTAACTTTTGTTGGGCATTATAGATAGTTTTGTTTGTAGACACGTTATTCTTATCCAAAACCTTTAGTGAATATCACGTGCTTTCATATTCTGGCTTGTCATTGTTTCAACTAAACTAGTTTTGTGACTAGTCAACCTCTGGGCAAATGGATGACCATCCATAAACATTGCAGGTTCATGATTAAGTTCATGACAGTTCACTCTTAACATTCAAACATTATTGATCTCAAAATACTTCTCCTCCAATTCAAATTTGCAATCCATTTTTTTTTTTGTTGCTTTGAGTCTCTTTAACACCACGATTACTACTTCTAGACACACCACCACAATCACACATAAGTGTAATTTTAGAAAGGTAACTATTTTTTTATATAGATATTTTGGTTACAAGAACGTAACCATGAGAGCGTGCCACTTTTTGCGCCCATTCTACTGATTCTTGATTAGAGTTAAACACTTGTATTTATTTTTTCGTTAAAATCGTTATATGTATTCTTTAAATATCAAATAAGTGTTCTATTATCTAAATTATATATATATATTGTTGGTACAGCTGAGAGAAAAAAATAAAATGAAGTTTTAATCCTGGCCATTTAAATTCATCATCAAAATAATCTTGACCTTTGAA
>JAOXNX010000028.1:18591377-18609967 GCA_028566075.1 Solidago caesia
GAAAAGTAGGGGCAGATATGGGGTAAAAGAGTCATTTACCCTCGCATGTGAGCTGCACATGACAATATTTAACGATCCGTTTACCTCCGTTAGAGGTAGGTACTACCAGCGTGCGTTTTTGCAAACCAGGGGTACGTCTCGGGTAATTTTTGATTTCGGGGTACTGCCAGTAAAATTTCGCTATAAGATCAGGTACCATTCTTGTAATTTACCCTTAATATTAATATTATGTCAACTTTTTCGAAGAAAAATCCTCTTCAAACCACAATTCAAAAGATATACGATTTATTTTTATACATGCATATAAATATAATAATACTGTGATATATTAGTCTTAGTATGTATCTAAATATAGACTTATTTCATTTGATGTTCAAAAGATGACAAAAATAATACAACTCTTCCTAATATGGATATCTTCTTTTGACATATATTTCAATCCTATTGTTAGGTGCATGTTTTTGACGTATTCACTATTTTCCATATGTAAATATGCATTTGAACTTATACCTTCGCATTCACAATGATAGGTATATGAAAAGATTTATTAAGTTTTCATAGCGATAAGAATTTTATGACGACAGACCGTGAAAAATGTATGAACCTCTTTATCAATTTATAATGTCTAGTTCATTTATAAAGCTTTCTAAAGTTTATGCATAATGGATGTGTGTTTATAAAGTCAATAACATTCCAAATAGATAAACCTATATAAAAATTTTTACTAATGAAGATGTTCTAAACTTGTACATAAAAAGAATTACCAATAATAAATTCCTAATACCAAATATTGACTGGTGTCATATTCATGAGTCTAATAACCTCTTTTTTTTTTTTTTTTGAAACAACTTGCAATTCTTATATTTTTCGGTTTACGTTCTCATGAATATTGACATGTGATTATAGAGATGATTATTCTCCTAGTTAGCTCGTAATTAGTTTTACTAACAAATAAACTCAAACAATACATGAATAATTATCATAGAGTATTAATTATACAAAAAGTATCAATCAAAATAAATTGAAAGTTGACCAAATAAAACTACACACGTTTATGGTTTAACCACCACTCTGTATAACAATAATATTTTATATTTTGGAAATCCTATCATACATAGGTACATCCTACACATTGGCCCATGAGGCAACCAGTGCAATATCCATTAAGATAACACCTTACTTGATTTATTTCACTAAATTATTAAATTAGTTATTAAATTAAAGAATGTCATATGTACAAAAATTCTCTTCCTCCTTCTCCCTTACTTGATCCCCCAAAATACCTCATACCCCTTTTCCTTTCTTACTTTATATATTTCACCAAATGATTAAGTTAAACTATTTCATATGTATTGTTATGTATACATGACAATCTTTAACTATATATAACAAATATAAGTAATGTAGTTTACATAATTATAAATTGATAATCCACACATTAGCGGTTTCTTGCCGACAACATGAAAAAAAGTTAAATCACGTAAAACTATAATCAAAGGAATATGAGATAAAATTTGAACCTCTGACCTCCGTTTTATGATATATGTCTTTTACTACTAGACCATCATCATGAGGACGATATATTGTATGAAATATACAATTGTTGTATATAACTAAATGCTATACGTATATGATCTAGTGAGGTCAAGGGGTTCCAGTGATAAATCTTCGTTGTAAAAAATTTTTCCGACTAAAATAAAATGATTAATCTTTATTCTTCTAAACCTTATTAATCTTCATTTTAATTTTACATTTAGTTTATGTTTATCTATTCCTTAAAAAGAATGAGTAAACAATCCATTATTAGCTTTAAACGAACTGAACAAACACGAACAAAGATTGTTCATGTTCGTTCGTTTAAGTTTAATTGAACAAATGAATGAACACGAATACTTAAATGACCGAAAGTTTGTGTTCGTGATCGTTCATTTAAGTTTAAACGAATACGAACATAAAATTGACATATACATGTTTATAATAAAAAGTAATTTCTTTCATATTGTTTTTTAAACGGTAAATGAACACAAAAATGTAAATATATATTATTTAAAGTATGTAAGGGTTTCTGTTAGTTGGAATGATAACGAGAGAACGTGGATGGTAAATACTGTCTGCTTGGATATTATTGTAGGTACTCGATCGCTAACAACGTTAAAAAAAATAAAAAATATGTACAATGTTCCTTTTAATTTATGTTATTCGTTGTACAACTTTATCACAAAAAATATATAAAACAAGGTAATAAAACCTTACGGATTTTTTTGCTTGTTTGTGTGTTTTTTTCTATTAAAAAAGGAAAGGGAAATTATGTTCCCATTATTATGGTATAAAAGTTAACTGTACATCACGAAAAAGTAACTCCACATCTAAAGTCTCAATCTCAACTTCTCTCCAGATTCATTCATTCATTTTCTTTCATTATACGTATATACATATACAATATACAAGATATATTTATTTACAAAATTCATCATCCGTAATTCTCGCTAATTACACACCAAATCCGTGATCCATGGCGGCGACCACAGTGGCGACGGCAGCCGGAGCGGTGGTGCTATTATACTACGTATTAGCACGGAGAATGACGTCATCAGCTGATTCTAGAGGTGATGACGTGGATGATGAAGGTAGAGAGTATTTGAAATCAAGTAAATCTAAAAGGAAGATGATCGCTCAAAGAAGACCAGCTCAAGCTCCTGCCACGTGGCTTGAAACCATTTCTACGCTTTCTGAAACCATTAGGTTTACTTATTCTGAAACTTTGGGGAAATGGCCTATTGGTGATTTGGCTTTTGGTATTAATTATTTGTTACGAAGGCAGGTATATATATATATATAATTATATATAATTGTTTTAGACCTAATTACTGATTTAGTAAATGTTTAGTTTTTATAATAATATAATTATAATTATTTGTGTTTAGTTATTTGATTTGATTTACTAATGTGTTTTTGTATCGTCTAAGTGTTCCAAAACGTATCAAACTTGTTTCATTTTGCTGTTGTGTGTATCCGACTTCCAAACAGTTATTGCGCATATCAAACTTCATTGCTATTGTATGTAACTATGTATCTGGTAGCCGGTGACGTGGCAGCTCATCAAAAATACCGGTTACCAGAACCAGATCCATACAAAAGTATTGAATTGGAAGTTTGATAGGCACAATAAATGGTTTGGAAGTTGGATACACGTAATAGTATAACGTAACAAGTTTGATACATTTTGTTGCACCTAGCAGTTTTGTGTTTCCATTACTTGCCGTGGTGGTTGGGATTGTATGTTTGAAATGCTTATGGGGTACAACGCTTTTTAAAAGCCAAAATGCACTTTGAAGTGTGGTGATACCTGATGCGTTTTTAGCTTATTTTAGGGGAAAAGGCAGCCTTTTTTTAAGTGGGCGGAGTGTTGCTTATTTGGAACGCACTTTTTATGCCATAAGCGAGTAAACATATCTCAAATGTTATCTAGTTATCTAAATTATATGAAATATTCAGTTAATTCATATCTACTTTGAAGCGAAAACTACGTTAACTTGCCATAGTGTATAGTAGCATCCCCAACTGTGATTGGTTCCGACCTTTATCACATTTTATAATGTAGGTTTTGATATAATTGCAAAGTCAGAACTGAGTTTATCTGGGGAATTGCTGCATATATGAAATCCTAAATTATGGTTGTATTACATTGACATGCTGAAAAATGAACATAAATAAGTTTTGCGTAACATGTATTAGTCTGAAGTATAAATTTAGATATGCCACGCTGCACAATGCATGGTTATTTTCTTTCAAAGTACTTATCTTTTTTTATTTCCTTGGGTGTAGACCTGTCTGAATGTGCTAAATGTTGATTCAGGGTAATGTACACGTAGCTAGTATATATGCTGGAGAAAATAGTAGACAGCTGAAGGGACCCGAAATCATTGCAGAGTTGAAACATTATTTGCGGTTGTTGACTAACTGCATACTATTCTCTAAGAAGCCTTTCCCAGTCTTTTTGGAGTCTGCTGGGTATTCAGAAGCAGATGTTCTATTGCAAAAGCCTAAAGCAGGGGTATGGAAATCGATACACTGTTCTAATATTATTGAAGTTGTAATTTATCAATAGCGAGCTGTAACTTTTTAGCTGTGTACATCACTGAGGTTGCTTCCCCCTCTTCTTTTCTTTGGATGCAGCTCTTGAAGCCCGCCTTCACGATTATATGTGATAAAAATTTAAAATGTTTTTTTCTATTAATTCGAGGCACACATAGTATTAAGGATACACTGACAGCCGCAACTGGTGCTGTTGTCCCTTTTCACCATTCAGTTTTACATGATGGTGGGATAAGTAATCTTATTCTAGGTTATGCACATTGTGGGATGGTTGCTGCTGCTCGTTGGATTGCGAAGCTCAGTATTCCTTTTTTGCTTGAAGCCTTGAAAGAAAACCCTGGTTACGAAGTAAAGGTACATTTTTCGTTTGGCCTTTATTTCTTTTCTAATGTTCTTTCTTGTGTACTCATATTACATAGAGGAATGTGTATTACAAAGAGGAGTTCTCTAAACTACAACAGAAAATGTCATCAACATATCTTACCTTCATATAACCATGATCATTTGCTGTTATTGAGTATATATGTCTTTCGAACACCATACAGTCTAGTTGCATAGTTGGAAACATATTATTGGCTATGTAAGGCATCGTTATGTATTTCTTCGTCTTGGAGAGAAAATGCTACCTATGAATGGTCACATAGTTTGAGAAAAAAAATGGTTGGCTAATGATCAACTTCGAAGTGCCCCATCTTATTCTCAGTTAGTAAAGATTACTGATTTACTGGTGACAAAGGTATATCATGATTAAAAACTTGCCAAAAAACGAAATGTTGCATTTTTGGGACGGCCCAAGACTGGAAAATGCTGTTTTTTTGGGACGAATGGAGGCCTATTCTTTCTTTTCTGTGGACATGACTATGTTTTACAAACTATTCATTGAATGATACCATAATCTTCATAGCAGATATGTCTGCTATACCCTTTAGAAATATTATATATGGGGAACACGTTTCTGTCACACGTTTAATGTATTTCGTGCCAATACTTCAATATAAAATTTTCAAATTATATGTCTTATGGTTGTGTAACTTCGTTGCCGCCCCTTCACTAATTGGCTGAGTGTTCTAATGAGTTTCTGTATTTATTTCTTCAGATTGTTGGCCATTCACTTGGTGGTGGCACTGCTGCACTCTTGACATATATTCTTCGAGAACTGAAAGAGTTGTCCTCCATTTCATGCGTCACATTTGCACCAGGCATGTACTGTCATATGCTCTACTGTTTTACTGCCTTTTCTGTTCCTTTTTCTCCCTTCACCAATGGCAAAAATCAATGTATTAGCAACTTTGTGTTCACCTACTGATGATCTATAACTAGAACGATTATTTGGTCACGGATTTAGATTTTGTCAGGATCTTCCTGATGATGATTGACACAAGGATGCTCTTTTCTAAGGGAGTACAAATAATCTATGTATTCATTTGGAATTGTATTGATCAAAAGCATATCATTCAGACGGTCCACGTGAAAAAAGAGCGTTTTACCAAACTTCTCTGACTTCATATATGATTTACTGGTCATATTATGTATTCTCCTTGACGTTTTTGCAAAACCTAACCTACTTGGTAGAAAGTGATTGCCTTGTTCTTTCTTTCTATAAAGCTCTATTTCAAATATAGTCAACTTTGCTTTACTTCATTAACTAGAGTTTTATACCTTCTCAAGGAGAAAATCTAAGGTTTTAACTTTCTCATCGTTTTTTGTCGCTTTGTATCAGCATAAATTGGATTAGTTATAACTACCCACACTTTTTTCTTCATAAGATACCTGTGTCCAGACCACATATGCTAATTGTTGAATGGAGGGACTCGGTTTGTACACCTCCATAGGTTTATGGGTTTGACCTACATTGAGATAACCGGCAAAGGGATAATCATATTAAACTTAAGTTCCACATACAATAAACAAACAACTTTAACGGAACACTTTCTTTTCTATTCTATATTTCCCCACACCCTTCCATATGCAGCTTTTACTTCTATTAAAATGCTTGTTTATATATTCTACTCTAGGTAGCTCAGACCAAATTAATAAAACAGAGTCTATTTTCACTTGAGGTTTGAGTTCTGATTTAGGATACTAAGTTTCATCTTCTGCAGCTGCCTGTATGACTTGGGAATTGGCGGAGTCCGGTAAGCACTTCATCACCACAATAATCAACGGCTCTGATCTGGTGCCGACATTCTCAACTGCTTCTATAGACGATCTTCGAACTGAGGTACCATAACTAACTGACTATAGCATTATAATTGCCAACAGAAATTGTCCCCGTATCATGTTTTGTAAATTTTCTGGTTAAGGTTCACAGAGATAATGTTGTATTGTCCCGGAGTCCTGTTCCTAGCATTTTAGTGTGATGACTTTTTTCACTTATGAACTAGATGTATGTATGTGTTTTGATAAAGCTGTGGGTATTTATGGAAACAAGTTTTCCTTTGAACTGTGTAATTATTAAACTTGATCTTGTTACTAGAAGATGTTGAGCTCCACATTATTAATCATGCAAAATTGTTTTTAAAGTTTAATGAAGGATCTTATTTACAGGTTACAGCTTCCTCATGGTTAAATGATCTGCGTGATCAAGTCGAGCAAACTAGAGTTTTGAATGTTGTATTTCGTTCTGCTACTGCCCTGGGATCTCGTCTCCCATCAATGGCCAACGCAAGAGCCAAGGTTGCTGGTGCAGGTGCTATGCTACGCCCTGTTTCTAGCAGCACTCAGGTAAAAGCTTTACTTATTTTGGATCTCTTCAGGCTTACGCAATCAGTTTTACTAGAGGTGTAATTTCAATCCCTTATGAATGGGCTGATTTCGGTTATGACTTTATCTCTAGTGGGTCACAAACATTTACATTACAAAATCGACATTCAATAAAAAGTGGACACATCTGAAGAACAGGGCAATAGTTGCCCAGAGTGTATTTTGCAACTTCCTAATCCATCTTATTTCAACGGGTAAATTTTTAATTGAAATAATATAACTTCTGTAATCATGTTCTCCACCAACTGTTGATAATTTTTTATTGGATAGAAAACATTTCCAGTCAACCTGGCCATCTTGATCCACTACAGTATTACCCATTTTGACCTGAACATTTGACCCATTACCCAGCCCAACTGTTTTGCTTTCTGTAAGTTTTACATTCTTAGAGCCGCTCAAGTTTCATGATAAACAATTTAATTAAGAAAAAAGTTTCATGATAAACCCAAAACTCCAAAAGAAGCATATAATAATCATATTGTAAATTGTAGGTTGTGATGAAACGTGCTCAAAACGTTGCTCAGGCTGTAGTTAGAACCCGCTCAACACTATCAGCATGGTCATGCATGGGTGCACGCCGTCGTGCTGTTGGTATCGCACCAACTGATGGTTTCTCTGAAACCTCCCTCATACTTGAAAAGAACCCTGACTCCCTTACAACCGACACCAGCAACCCAGATCACGAGTCAAACAACGTAGACCACTGTTCATCAAGTGGCGGGTCGGGTCATGATGACACAGACGAGGAGGAACCACTTATTTCTGTGGATCACGTTTCATCCAAATCCGAACACATTACAGAAGGCGAACTATTATATGAACTTGAAAGAGAACTTCAAAGGCAAGAAAACGATGCCGATATTCAGGCCCTGGAGGAAGAAGAAGAGGCGGCAGCTGAAGAAATTAGAGAAGAGGAAAAGGTTATAGCCGATGCAGTTGACGGCGAACAGCCCATTTCCTCGTCAGACATTCCAGAAAATTACCGTCTGTATCCTCCTGGAAGAATAATGCATATTGTTTCCATCATTTCAAATAATCCAGCGGAGCAAGATCAAGATCATGAACCTCGTGATTCGGCCATTG
Organism: Solidago caesia; assembly: GCA_028566075.1. NCBI lineage: Eukaryota > Viridiplantae > Streptophyta > Magnoliopsida > Asterales > Asteraceae > Solidago > Solidago caesia. Next base: position 18,599,319 of record JAOXNX010000028.1, read on the forward strand.
AAGATCATGAAGAACACGAACAGGAGACTGTGGGTATTTATGAGACGCCTCGGGAACTTTATGGTAAGTTGAGGTTATCAAGAACAATGATCAATGATCATTACATGCCAATGTATAAGAAGATGATGGAAAAGTTATTGGTGGAGCTAGAAAAGTAGATTTAATATATTAGTTGGTAGATATAAATATACATCTGTATATTGTAATTGTAATTGTAATTGTAATTGTATGATGAATGGTTACTGATCATTCTTTTATTCTGAACAAAAAAAGGAAAAAGAAAAAAACAGATTTAACTAACTCTGTTTTGAGACTGATTTCAGAGTTGAATTGTGATTTTGTAATAGAATGAAAAGTTGACATTTTGTATTTTAGATTTTTATGTTGCAAAGTTTGTATTGTATCTTGTATTATAAAAAGTGTTGATTTCTTATTAAAAGTGATGCTTTTACTCCATTTAATCAATCTTTTTTCCATTTTGTTCGGATTTCACTGGTTATATGTTTTGATTTTTCTCGTAACGAATAATGATATATATTCATGAGACTAAACATGCCTAATGCATTCATTTTTTGATACATGGATAATGGATTCCACTGATTCTATTTTCTTATCTCCGCAATTCTTTTTAGGCATGCTTTTAGACATTTTGTTTACGCATATGTATCAGTTTTCTTGACTTTTACTTCTTCCTTTGTTATTATTTTCAAAAATATTCTAAGCTAGACTTCAGTTGAAGTTTGTTGATGACTATTTCCATTTCAAAATATGAAAGTACTATTTATTTTTCTGGTGACCTGAAGCATTCTTTTAGGTATAGAAGAGTAGAAGACCCGTTTCCAATCTTAATGGGTAAATATCTTTACATTGGCTTGGGAAACGAAAATAAAAATACTGGTCAAGAAGTATACATTTGAGCAAAATGCTCTTAAGCTTTTTTACTCTTTTTCTTTTCAAAGACAAAAATATTAAAAATAATAATATATACGATTAATATTTATAAACTTAAACAATGTCTAAAAAGAATATAACCATAGTTGAGTTGATTAGATATATTTGAAATGGACATACGTATTATGAATGAGCTGTTCTCACATATCGGGGTGCTGCTGTTCTCACATGTCGGAGATCCAGTGTGTATATTAAATAATTTTCAAGGGTTAAATGGAATTTATTTTTTTCAAATACCAATAATTTCTCCATTTGAAATTTAGACCCGATTACTCAAAAAAAAAAAAGAAAAAAGAAAGAAACTGCTCAGTGCCGCCTTCCGCGGGTTTTGAACCCCAATACCTCGACGGTGTATGAGGGAGGTTAAGATGAGGTTGCTCCCATTGTTCTATCTAAACGGTAGAAAAGGCCCTCCAACCTGATTACTCCAAAAATATATGTAAAATACGTTTTGATGGTGGTGTTCTAATACACATGAAACTAATTACACATGATATCGAGCTTCAGTACTCATGAATGCAATTTCAATCAATCCTCTATTTTCACGATCCACAGTCTCCATACGTCATAACACGACGTCGTATAACACTTTACCAATCCCTTCCCAACTTCTATTTCAATTTCAATTTCAACACACCCACCGGAATCTCTTTCTCCGACGCTCAACCATGTCATTTTCCGGCGACATCCTCCCACCGGATCACCGCCACCTTACCGAACTCACAACCGAATCCGATTTCGATCAAATCGTTTCTCCCGATGGCACTTTATCCATCTGTGGCTTCGGTTCCTTACTCTCTGGTATATACATATACATATACATTAATACATATCCTTATACTTCACTAGTTATATTTCAGTATTCTGTATATTCTGACATCAGTTCATTATAGATATACTGATTGTCTGATAACTTTTTGTGAGATTAGAGCGGAGTGCAAGGAGTACGTTTCCTGACCTGATGAATTTTAGAGTTGCAAAACTTAACGGATTTAGACGTGTTTTTGCTCATGTTGCTCCGATTTTCTTCGAGCGTGGAATTGCTAAGCCGGAGACTAAGGTATTTTAATTGTATGCAGGATTATGCTTAATTGCAGTCACAGAGACGGCTTAAGTTGTGCTTTCGGATCTTGAAAATTTACTTTTCGAGAAGGAAGGTATAATGCAATGATTTGATTGAGATGATAATTTTGTATATGTGTTCAGGAAATTTCTAGCTTGAGTGTTGAGCCATGTGAAGGTGAGTCGCTTATAGTTACTGTATTTGAGATAAAGAAGTCAGAGGTATGTCATTTATATTTGTTATGATATTATAAAATTGATACGAGAATGCAGGAAAGAATTGACAAATGAACTAATACAACTCCACTGTTACGGTGATCAGATTCCATCCTACATTGAGAGGGAGCATGAATTCCGTTTTCTAGCTGTAAGTTAGTAAGTAATTTTCTTATAAGAATTCATCCCTGTTATTCTAGATTTGTGCTTTGTTTTGACAATGAATTGATATGTTGCTTTTGAAGGTCCAACCTGAAACATTAGATGGCCACCAGTATGCTACTTCCGCTGTGAGTGACTCCCGATTGACATATCCACTAATCTTTTTTAATGCTGTTTTGGTTTCCTGGATTCTGTTTAGAAGATCGATCTTTTTTTGGTTATCATTGTAGGTGTTATGTGCACGTTATAGTGATGAGGAATATTTCCAGAATAGATGTAAAGGTACTTTGTTTATTGAACCAAATTGTATAATTGCAGTAAGTTTTGAGTACATATTACATGTTACCATTGTCAGTATTTTAGAGCTATAGAGGATGATAGATTTGCATGATTCAGGTTCCTATTTCTCTTGTTCGGCTGTGGGTAAACGAGTAAACCTTTGACACTAACAATGATGCTACCTATAATCTATTGTAGCTGCCATAATATGATGAGTCATGAGTACATTCTAATTGCGTAAGTATATTTAATATATCTATTTCACTGATTGAGGTTGTCGTGTGGGAATGAGGTATATAGAGATAGAAGGTGAAAGTGAAATCTTATTCAATTGAATGAGGTAGCTAGTACAAACAAAGATAGGATATAGAAAGAGCAGCTATAATTAAGCCGCACACAACTAAGCTTACCGCTAGAAGGACACAGATCAATGGCATGGCTTAACTGCCTCAACTAACATGGCCAAGGATCAGTGACATGGCAATATCAGTAAAACATCATACGCAAATTTGATTTCATCATAGTTGGTGTATAAAAAATTAACACTCACCTAGTCACCTATGACATGTATCATGTAGCATAATACTCAAAAGTAGCGTCTGTTCAAATATATGGTTTAATCAAAATATTATATATAACACATCCGACTGTTTATTTGATAATGTTGGAACATGGAAGGAAACAGACGTTAATACTTTCTTTAGCTATTGAATTTGGATGTTCTACAATCAGGATTGTTCTGTTATAATTTACAGGCGTACTTCTAATGTTCTTTCAAAGATCCACTGTATTATTATATCAAAAGCTAATGTCTGTCTAATATATTTCCAGGAAAACAAGAGATCTACCGCGAGCGGTATGGACGATTTGGTATTGACAAGATCTGGAGAGACGATGTGTTGCCTTGTCGTGTTTATTGCCGACATTGGTAAGTTTTCTTGCACAATAGTATATTTTAATTGCTCTTTTAACTTCAAATATATGGAGTATTACTTTAACATCTATGTTACTAGTCCGTAAGCACCTTATTGGCTTGTTCTTTGCTATCTTTGGAAGCGGGAACACTTAATCTTTTTTCTTTGTAAAATCAATCTGTTAAATGCAACGAATGTCAGTATATGCATACGACTACCGACGGGCCTAGGTGGTCCACCAACCAAGAAGTTGTGGGTTCAAGTCTCAATTGAGACATCGATGTGTTAAAAGGTGTATAATGAGCATGTTGGTCTTTGCTGTTGCAGAAAAAAAAAGGGTATGTACATACGACTAAAGGCCGGTGGCACTTGACTTCTGTGCAAAAAGATCATTGTTATCATGGGAATAGAAAAAAACCAATAAAACTGTCATTTTGTGATTGAAAATATAATCTAAAATGGATGAAATCTTTTTGTTTAGTGTGTTGGCAGCAAAGAATTTGGGGAATGCGGCATATGATAACTTCTTGGATCATACATATCTAGCAGACCGTAAAACAACTCTTCGGAAACACTTGGCCACAACAGGTTCTGGCATAATGGAAGAAGAACCTCCCGAGCTGCTCAAGGTTCGGTATGGTGGTTAATGAAGGCATCTCAGCAGGCCATCTATAGCAGCTAAGTTTGGTAAATGTGAGATCCAACCAAGCGAGTTGCCAACATTTACCATCATAAACAGATAAGTTAATAACTCGTGAGATGTCTCGCATGATCAAGGTTCTATGAGTTCCATTTATGTAGATGACCAATGTTTTGACCTTTTGATTGAATGATGCGACTATCATAAAAGTTGAATACATTTGTATAGTTTCAAGCCTTCTAGCACTAGATGTAATTCTTAAGTGTTTGGATGTGTTTTTTAAACCTTACTATTGTGTTATTCTAACTTGGTTACAATCTGTTTTTAATATTCGATAAACAGATTATGTTTATGAAGTATTATTAATTAGAGGTAAAATAGTTGTTATTTTGTAATCAAGAAGTGTTTACTCCCCATTTCGACATTTCATGAGAGGACTCTAGAAGAATACGGATTTGTGTGTTTCATTTTTGACATTTCATGAGAGGACTCTAGAAGAATAAGTGAATTTTAGATAATTACGTCCACAAACCACCATCAAGATGTCCTAATTGTCTAGAGTCTTGATATAAAAGCCGTGTCCCCCTATTTCCACCTCCTAAATGTCTATTTCCACCTTTTTTACGCTTTAAACAGTTGTACGGTATGCATTACTAATTGTACATTGTTTTGTCTTATACGGTGGAAATAGCAGCACCCCCTACACTACTCGCCGCCACCACCACCAACCGTCACTGCCACCATCACGCCGTCGCCACCACCATCACGCCGTCGCTACCATCATCACTGCCACGTCGCGTGGATATTCATCTATGGAAGTTAATCTTTCTAATGTCACATTTGTTGTTTAATTTTTATTCCAACCTTTGCTTTTAACAAGATTTAATCATAAAAACAAATAATTAAAGTTAAGATTAACCAACAAGTGACCAAAATAATTTGTTATTCAAATGTCTTAAAACTTTTTTTGTATAATCTGTCAAGATAATCAACCAAATAATAAAATTGTTACAACCATATTGTAAAAAAAGTAGCAAAAATGAAAATAGATACAAGCACAACATTTTATTTGAACATGAACATCATAGCAAAAATGAAAATCTAATATTTATTTTTATCTTTTATTTGTTTTGATAAACTTAGATATATTTGTTTTGATCAAAATACCTTCCCAACGCCGCAGCCACCGTCGCCAACCGCAGCCGCCACCGCCGCCACCAGACCGTCGTCGCTACCATTCATTGCCGCCGCATCGCGCGGACATGCATCTAGTGACTACACAAATGAAACCTAACATTCATTAACATTGCATTTATCATGTCGCAAATTGTACACTTAATTAGCTTTAATCAATGTGCATTTATCATGACAACGAACTCTTGACAAGGGTGTTTGTTTCTCTAGAGGTGTCAAATTCAAATCTGGCTATAGGTGTTTAATTACTAATTTGATGTCATCTTATAACGGTTGGGTTGACATAATGAACTTGAGTTGACATAATGAAACTTAATGTTAAAAAAAAATCCAATTATTTACTAAACCAATTAAAAGATTGTCAACTAACCCAATTAATAAAGGAAATAATATATCTTCTTAAAAATTAGCAAATTTTTTTTTTAAAAACCTCAAAATGATATGTGAATTTTATTAAATCTTTTTTTTTAATATAATTTTTTTATTTTTTCACATGTCAAAGGATAGAATATTATTTTAGGAGGGTTTTATAACTCGTGGCTAAATCGTTCCGACTTCAAAGATTTGGTGTTAGGGGCACTGGAGTCTTTCAACTATTATGGTTTTGCTGATTTGAGGTTAACTATGCTTTTTAAACACGTTCGAATCGCCATCAGCAAATGGAAAAATGATTTGAATGAAAAGGAAGGGGAAGAGTTAGCTAGATGCCGAATTGAACTTCAAGATTTAGATGTGCTCATGGAAGATCATACTCTTAACGATGAAGAGGAATGGATTAGAACAGAATGTAAAAGGAAGATGCTCGAACTTGAACACCACAAGTCCTTGGATTTAAGACAACGATCTCGCATCAAATGGGCAATAGATGGTGATGACAATTCTGCTTTTTTCCATGGGTTTATTAATAGAAGAAAAGCGAGTAACAGTATTCAAGGCTTATTGGTGGATAATGCTTGGGTGTCTGACCCGAGCCAAGTCAAAAAAAGGGTTTATGACTTCTTCAGGAATAAGTTCAAAGAATCTTGGAAGAATCGACCAAAGATTGAAGGATGGGAAGGGGCTCGTCTTTCTGCTGCTCAGTCCGACTCCCTGGTTGCCAGGTTCACTGTGAAGGAGATTAGAGACGCGGTCTTTGAATGTGACGATGAAAAAGCTCCTGGCCCCGATGGTTTCAATTTCATGTTTATTAAACACTTCTGGGACGTGATGGAAAAGGAATTGGTGGCTTTATTTAATGAGTTTTTTGTCACAGGTACTTTACACATTGGCAGTAGTTCTTCCTTCATCTCTCTTATCCCTAAAACTTCTGCCCCGATCAACCTGAACGATTACAGGCCAATCACTCTTGTTGGTATCATTAAAAAGACTATTTCCAAGGTGCTCGCGAATCGTCTAAAACCTGTCCTTGGTTCTGTGATCTCAGTCAATCAGACGGCTTTTTTGAGCAGAAGATACATTATGGACGGCCCTTTGATCCTTAATGAAATTTTGTCCTCGCTTAAGAAGAAGAAAGATAAGGCGTTTATTCTCAAAATTGATTTCGCCAAGGCTTACGATAATGTCAACTGGAATTTTCTTCTCTCGATTCTTGACAAGATGGGATTCCCGGCTTTATGGTGTAAATGGATTTTTGGTATTCTCTCGACGGCGAGGGCTTCTGTGTTAGTCAATGGCTCTCCGACCTTCGAGTTTCGTTGTTTTAAAGGTATGAGGCAAGGCGACCCCATTTCGCCTTTTCTTTTTCTTGTTGTCATGGAAGCCTTTACGGTCATGTTTAATCAAGCTACTAAGGTTGGAACTATCCATGGTATTCGGTTATCTCCTGGATTCTCGATTTCTCATTTGCTTTATGCCGACGATTGTGTTATTTTAGGATATTGGAATGTTACTAATCCTAAGAATATATCTCGGGTACTTAGAATCTTTCACTTATGTTCCGGATTGCACATACATTTAGGGAAATCCTTCCTGTTTGGGGTAGGGGTGTCGACTGTGGAGCTTAGTGCTATGGCTAGTATGGTGGGTTGTACCTCTGGTTCGTTCCCTTTCAAGCATCTTGGCATTTGTATCGGTTCCAATATGAACAAGGCATCTAGTTGGTCTTTTATTTTTGACATCTTCGAGCACAGGTTATCTAAATGGAGAGCCAACAGTCTTTCGATGGGTGGTAGGGTGACTTTAATTAAATCCGTTCTGGAGAGTCTCCCGTCTTACTACCTGTCTCTTTTTCGGGCCCCCAAAAAAGTTCTTGACGGTCTTGAGAAAATTATGAGGCGCTTTCTTTGGGGAGGTGTGGAAGGAGTAAAAAATTCAACTGGGTTTCTTGGGACCGTGTTGTGTCTCCTATCGAGGCTTGTGGGTTGGGTTTGCAAGCCTCAATGATACTAATCTCGCTTTGTTGTCTAAGTGGCTTTGGAGGTTCAAAACCGAACCCAAGAGTTTATGGAAAGAGGTCATTTTGGCTATCCATGATAAGAAGAATTGTTGGGGTTCTCTTCCTGTTAACAGGTATATGTGAAGCCCCTGGAAGAATATTGTCAAGGCCATCGAGTCGATTAAGGCCTCTAACTTGAGTCTCAATCAGGTTATTAAAGGAATCTGTGGTAATGGGCATGATGTTAAGTTCTGGCTTGATGCTTGGGTCAACAATGCGCCTCTCAAACTGGTGTATCTTTCTCTTTTCCAGCTAGAGATGGTTAAAAATTGCAATGTCAGTGACCGGTTTGACAATGACTCGACTTATAGTTTTACGCGGTGGAAATGGAAGAGACCTCCTAGGACCGCTGTGGAGGTGGAAGAATGGCGAAATCTTAATACTGCATTGGTTGGTCTTCGGCTATCTGACTCTAACGACAGATGGATATGGCAAGGAAAACACGATTCGAAGATGACGGTGAAAGAGGTCAAGGTTTTTATTCGATCCAATCATGATTATAGATTTATAGTGACCGGTATGTTCTCTCTTGGTCTAAATGGATTCCTTTGAAGGTTAACATTTTTATGTGGAGGGTTGTATTAGATCGTATTCCTACTCTTGAAGCTCTTAGTAAAAGGAATTGTGTTTTCGGTAATGGTCTTTGTGCACTATGTGATCAAGAAATAGAAACTGCCGAGCACCTGTTTTGTGGTTGTGAAGTGGCGAATTTAGTTTGGAATTTTGTAAGTATATGGTGCAAGGCAACCCCGTTTTTTGTCTTCACGATCAAAGATTTGGTGGAAATTCACGATCATGTGGGGATTGGTAGGAAGGAAAGAAAAGCTTTAAAAGGGATTGTAATGGTGGCTTGTTGGAGTATATGGAAAGCTAGAAACGATCGTCGTTTTTCAAATGCTAATATTAAGATCGAGAAGATTACTCAAGATATAAAGTCTTTGGCATTTCTTTGGTATAGATATAGAAAGAAAAAGGAAAACATCACTTGGTCGAATTGGAGTAGATTTAATTTGCTGTAATTTATGTATATATGTTGTACTTGAGTTTGTACCACCGGTTTTTGTAACATCCCGAACGTTTTGAACTTATATTATAGCCATGTCATTAGTTTTATTGTTAGTTATCGTTAGGTCATATTTATGTGATATGTGTTAATGTGTAATAAATGAATATATGACTTAATCGATGATTTAAAGTGGTTACGAATGTCGAATGGTGTCGTATGACCAGTCGTTGTGTTCGTAATTCAAAAATGTATATGATATGAAAGTCAATTTATTTTAATGACGTACGATGCTCCTCCGGTCGTCAAAAAGGACTAAAACTGAAGGAGGCTCCGTTAGTTGAAAGACCTTGTCTTGCCCTAGGGTTTCACTATAAATACAAGGCTTATGTTTTGCCTTGTTTTGTTTGTTGAATGCCGTGAACACACACACACATACAAAGAAGAATTGTCTTTCAATTTCTATCAAATTCTTTCTAGTCTTTCATTCTTTCTTAATTTGGTTTTCATCAATCAAGATCCAAGTAAGGTTTGTGATTATCAAGCAAGTTGTTTATGAGGTTTTATCATCAAGAACCGAATTATATATGTATTATAATGTTCTTAATGTTCTTCTTAATTAATCCAATTCATATGTAATGTTTCTTTGATTTTAATCTTGAAGTTATGATTCAATGTCCTATTATCTTTGAGGTACGATTTGTTTAAGCATTTGGTGTGTGCAATACAAAGGAATTCGACTTCTTGGAGGTTGAATTCAACCTTATTGTGTAGCCATATGTTGAACTTTCATGTCTCAATAATCTTGGGATATCGTATCTAAGCTTTTGGATTGAAAACGAATCAAGTATTGCATCGAAATCATTGAAGTGGCAAAGTTCAAGTCGACATCAGCCCAAGATAGGTTGAGTTCGACCTTGTTGAGCTCTACTAGGTCGAGTTCGACCAGGTAGAGTTCGACTTGGTCGAGTTCGACCTTGGATGATTGTTGGTTTGATCGTTTTGTCGTTTCGTGTTTAATCGGGTCGTAAAAATGCTTGTTTTAACGTTCGGTTTGTAAAATTTATGTTGAGCTCTACTTGGAACAGGTTGAGTTCAACCTCAACCTCTACAAGGTTGACCTCAACTCATCTTAAAGTCATTTTGTGTTTAAACGGCTCTTTGACTTCGTTAAATGGCTTAAAAGTACTAGTTTTGACTCGAAAAGGCTCGTTTTAACACGTAAATCGATTTGGCAAAGTGTTGAGCTTGACCATGAAGGTTGAGTTCGACCTCAACCTGATGTGTTTGTCAAAGTTAAAGTTTTATATGTTTAAATGGTCCAAAGGCTCGAAAGGTTTGCTTAAAACGTGTCTATTTTCATCGTTTGATCACGAAACGCTTTGGAATTTCGGATGAAGGTCGAGTTCGACCTTGGGGACCTCTACTAGGTCGAGTTCAACCAGGTTGAGCTCTACTAGGTCGAGTTCGACCAGGTTGAGTTCGACTTGGTTGAGTTCGACCATTCGTGGTTCGATTTTGTTAAGTTTTGCGATTCGTGTCTTCGGTTTTCAATCGCGTATACGTATATTTTATGAAAAGGTCTTGTTAACGTAAAAAGAGTTTAAAAAGGTTATTATGGATCATTTATTGGTCATATATGTGTGATAGGTGTTCGTGGATACGTTTCAAGGTTGCTAGCAAGTTATATTGCTTGTTTGTGCATTTTAAGGGTAAGATACACTATTTTGTCACACGAGGAACAACAAAACATGTTTTTGCATATGTTAACAATCCTATTAATATCTCGTATAA
>JAOXNX010000028.1:18627073-18638943 GCA_028566075.1 Solidago caesia
TCATTTTCTTATTAGCATTACCAACTATTGTTCTAGAATGTCGTTCTACCTTATTATTGGTACAGTTACTCATGTATCATTTGGTGTTTATAGGTACATAGTTGGCAAGACTACGCCACGATAAAAAAAAAATAGATAAGCGTGTTTGCGTTAAAAAAAAAGAAACAATTATAAAGCCATGTTTTTACCCGGCCGTGCATCGCACGGGTCTGCACTCTAGTTATAAATCTATATGGCAACTATATTTATCTTCCCTGTCAATCAATTATAAATCTGAATTTATTTTCTTCATTTTGGATTTTGAACAATATTTATTTGAAATTTGAAAAATACTTAGTTGAATTTGAATGTATCAATAACATATCACTTATTTCAAGGATTTTTGATCTAATTAATTCTCATAATCTTCAGTTTGTAAAAATATATTTCTTCTTACACTACATTAACTTTCATTAACAAACTTCTTTCCTTTTTATATTAGATTTTCCTGATTTCTTTTATATTTGTGTTGCAAATTGTGACAATTATCAAAGACGTTAATCATGTGTTTATTTCTATATCTGTGTTTTTGAGTTACGGGTGCATAATTTGTTTTTTTTTCTTCTACTTATCATAGACACACCCTTTCAATTACGAAGAAGTAATCTATAATGCAAATGTAATAATCAAAGTTTCATAAACGTTGCATTTTCATATCAATTTTCAATTAAGTTTAATACGTACGTAGCTTATTTTTCCACAATGTAGCTTATTCGCCACTGTAATTGTTGGTTTTCAAATTTTACAGATATCTTGAGATGAGACTTGGGAATTTAGGATATGGGAGCTACTTAATAGCACGCAAATGCCCATCCGTAAACAGTAATTTACTAATGATGTTTCTCACTTAATCTATTTAATGTTATATTTGTTGGAGTTTCTAGAGCTTTGGCATGTATATTTGTATATTAATGTATGCAAAAAGTTATGTTATTTATTAGTACCGGAAATTTGTTGGTTATATTATCGAGGGAAGTTGTTCTCATATGGCTTATGATAGCATGTGAATATGTTATTTTGTTCCACTAATTACTAACTAAAGGGAAGTGATACTTGTACCACTATTATTGATAAATTTATCGTACCGTACAACTTTTATAACATACTGTACAGGTTAATAAAGCAAGTGTATAGTAAATTTATCAAAACTTGTGGTACAAATAACACTTCCCCTAACTAAAGTGGTATGTATATAAAGTGCAACGAGTCAAAACTTTTGTTAGAAAATCATTTGAGCTACAAATGATACTGAACATCCATATTTTTCAATACTAGTTGCAGTCCTCCATCTTCAATCCTTATTTCATTATTTCTATATTACTCAATTTATTACTTCATCTATATACTTATATACCATAGTTTTCAAAAAATATCATATTATCAGATATTTAATGGCCATATTAATATAGTTGTGAATTGCACAAGTTCTAACCTAATTATTTAATACTACCGGCTTGGATGTCACAGTGAATACTTGATCGCTAACAACTAACTCGTCATTCCAAATAAAAAAATATTTAGACTTCGAGTCAATGGATTTAAATTTGAAATAACTGCACACAAAAATAGCCTAGAACCTTCCAATTCCACCCAACCAAACTCACTGAAACACATAGAGCCAGTTTTCACCACAACTTAACTTCATCGGCTACTTTGAAAGCCACGTGAACCGGCCCAAAAACTACACTAACGTGGCCCAATAAGTATCCACTCCTTTGTCCTAGTCCTTCTCCTAATCTCCTATATAACCAACGCATTACGCATCCTTCTTCTTACAACTAGCAAAACCAAACACATAACTACCTCCTAGTACCACAGCACATTTTCTCCAAATCTTTCAAATTTTCAACATATGGCTACTACATCAGTTTTCACAGCAACCCCCGTCACAATAAGCCTCAACAAGACCATCAACTTTTCTTCACAATGTTGTTTCAAGAAAAACACCATCAGGTGCATGTCCTCGCAACAAGATGGCTCAAGCAGCTCATCAACTGATGGTTCTTCCAAACCAACATCACCAGCCAACCCAACCCCGCCACCAATGAGTTCGACCATCCCACCACCACCACCACCAACAGCTCCTAAGGTCCCAAAAGTCAGTACCAAGTTTAATGACTTGTTCGCATTCAGTGGACCAGTACCAGAAAGGATAAACGGGAGGTTGGCTATGATTGGGTTTGTGTCTGCAATGGCCGTGGAGTTGAGCAATGGTCAAGATCTGTTTACTCAGATATCTAACGGAGGACTAACGTTGTTTGTTGGGACAAGCGTTGTGTTGACATTAGCGTCGTTAGTGCCATTGTTTCAAGGGATGAGAGCTGAGGCCAAATCAAATGGGTTGATGACTTCAGATGCCGAGTTGTTGAATGGACGTGTTGCCATGTTGGGTTTGATTGCTTTGGCTTTTACCGAGTATGTTACTGGCAGTGCACTTGTTTAGTTTTGTTTTGAACAAACGCTGGAGTATATGTATAGAAAGAAGGTGTTGTATTAATTATGTCCCGATGCATGTTCATTTTGATGTATATATAACAGTTTTGTATGATTATTAAAAGTATCTTATCCTTTTAAAAAATCAAACCAATAATTTGTTAGAAATAGAATTAAAGTGTTGTTTTGTTTCTTATTTGTAAATATTCAAGAGATAGAGGGATATACTTAAAAAATGAAATGTTAGTATAAATACCCCTTCCATGCACACCTGATGTAACCTTTTCACCATATTCTATCTTAATATTAATCATCACCAAACATTCTCTCTGCACACACACACACTTTCACACATTTGCTTAATACATCAAATCCATATATAACATAACCTTTAAGATGTAAAGTGTAAATATTAGGAGTTTGTTAGAGAGGTTGTTAGAAGTTAGTTAAAAGGTAGTTAGGTCGGTTAATTGCTTATATATATGATGTAAATATCTCATTTCCTAACTAATCAAATGAGTAAAATTTCCTAATTCTCTCTTAATTTTCATTTCCACATATAATTTCATAAATTTCATTATTGGACTTTGTACACTTTGGGGTTGTATTGATTAGTCTCATGCAAGAATTAGAATATACTAAAAGGGTACTTGCGCAATGCGGCAGCGATAGTAGCGGCGGCGGTGGCGTGGTGGTGACGGCGGCGATTGGTAGTGGTGGTGGCGCGACGGGTGGTGGCTGCGGCGGTGGTGTGGGGCAATTCGGGAGTTGATGTAAAAGGGGGTAGTATAGTTATTTTAAGAGTTGAAGTATCTATGTTGTAAATTATTTCATTAAGGGTATTATAGGTATTTTAAATAGAGATGTTTAAATTAATGAATAAAAGAAGATGGACATTTTGAGGTTATCAACGAAGTTGGAAAAAAAAAGAGTAAATGTTTTATAATATTATACAGATATGTTTTATATCCAGTATAGTTTGTACAATCATCTAAAAGATGGCTTAGTGTGAAGGTCACATAGTAGTTAGGTGTTTTGAAAGTTTTATGAAAAACGAACCTCACCAGTAAACATCTAGAGATGAACAAGAAAAAAATATAAAAAACAGCTACATCAATATGAATCAAGTCGTGTCATTAAAGTCAAAAACTCAATTTTTCAAAATAGTTAGAATAAAGCGTAACTCATACAATTGGCCAACTGGGACAAAATTAAGTTACAATGACATATATGTTTAACTTGTAATAGGAAAAAATAAGCATATACAAAATATAAGAGAGAGCTTGTTCATTTGGTCACAACTACGACTACATACACAAGGGGACTAATTAAAACCGAAAAATAACAGCAATAAGTTATTGCTAACCATATGCAACATTCATGGCTTCTTAATCAATAAGACTCTACCTCTTGGGAAGTTGATGCATTGTGGAAAAATAGGCACACAACTGAAATGTCATCTGCTGCAAAGCCTGGCCGCTTTCGTTTCCATTGACCGGATGCATATTCAACAAGCTTTTTTGCCGCTTCATCCCTTTGTACTGCCGAGGAAACAATCTCGACCGCCTTTTCATTTGAGACAACATCCCATACCTGAATATGTAGGATGAAATTAATTATACCTAGAGAAAAAAAAATTAAGAAAACTTATATCAAGATACCTACTTGCATAGTTGCATACAATTTTTTTAGAGTGTTTGAAGTGTAAGAAACTAGAAATTCAAGCCTATATAAAACTATTGTTATAGTAGTACATACCAACTACCAAGTATGCAAAAGCTTATATAAAATAAAGCAAAAAGGCTGTATTAAGGATTGAACCCTTGACCTCTGTCTCCAGAGGCAAGAGTATTAACCACTTGATCCAAGCCTTGTTTGTTAAAGGACCTCCGGCCTTGCTTATATGTGAACTATAAAATAACATGTTTTGGCTATTTTGCTAAAGATTTTTTAGAAAATTATTTGTTCATGTAAATCATAAGGGACTAGCGTTTGTGTTTATATATGCAAGAGTTGAGAGGATGATGTAGTACCCCATCAGTGGCCAAAATGACAAACTGATCTTGTGTGGTTATGGTTCTATGTATTACACCTGGCTCAGAAATTAGACCGGAATCTTTGACAAAAAAGTCACCAAAAGCCCTGGAAAGCGCAAGTCCTGGACCTGGACCTTCAGGCGTCTCCTCATCTGAAGCACGAATTCTCGACACTCCTGGTTCATCATCTGATTGACACACACACCCCCCTGACTTATATATCCTTTCGGTTTCCTCTGCACAAAAGGGAATAATGTTAGTGACAAATATATATATAGATGTCGCACTTTAACCATAAGCTTATGAATGGGTAGGGTCGTTTATGTTTTATCTCTAATGGGTCAATCCGGCCCCTTTTGACCCATTACCTACCCCATCCATTTTCCACCTCTTGTTACATTCATACAAATTTGAATTAGAAAACACTTACCGGGTAAATTTGGTTTAAAGTCTACAGTAAGCTGAACGGCTACCAAGCTACCATCGTCTGAAGTGGTACCAAGAACAGCTCGAGAATCGCCAACATTTGCTAATACAATAAGATCTCCCTGCAAATCATGATCATAAAAATGTTACTCTTATTGACTTTTAAGAACAAACCTTCTCCTTTCAATCATATGGATTTTATTTACATTTTACAACAAAATATCAATTATCAAGAATTATTTGTGTACCTCTCGGATTATCGTTATAGCAGCTGTACCACTGTAAAAGGTATCGATCACAGGATGAATCTTAAGATCATAATCAACAGTAGAACAAGCTTTCATGAAAGATTTCTTCCACATACCAAATTTATCAAAGTTTGCAGTAATTACCAACTCCCCATTCATCAAGAGTGAACCTTGAGCCAAAGCTTCCTGCCAATAATGTAGCAAATAAGCCGGCATAACCTTCTTCACTCTTCGTCCCACAAGGTGCCCCCAAGGTCCATGTCCATCAAAAACTCCACAAAACATCACGTCTTCTTTCCCTCCATACGCCTGCAAATAGATTAGGATCCAAACGAATACATAGTTACATACGTGTTAATAGTCTTTATACATGAGGGGAAAAAAAGAAATTGAAAGAACTCGAGGTTAATGAATGTTTTACCTCCCATACTATGAAGCTATCTTGATTTATTCCTTTATTTCCTCCTTTAGAATAAGCCGATGCATAATTACTAGACCATTTAGCACTAACATTACCAGGAGACGTCAATAGTAACCCATTTTTCCTTGCTTCTTTAGCCAAAGTTTCTGTAGCTTCTCTTCCAAGACTAATCCTCCGTTTCTTGCCATTTTTCGTTGAAATATTCTTTGTTAATCCGCTCAAAAAAGACGAAATTTGCACCATCTTATCTACAATTCAAGTGATTATCCACAAAGTTACTGTAGTGAATGAAAGGAATTGGCTCTTTTAACAATCTAAAAACCTTAATATTGAAGGGAAAAGAACAAATATATCGTATGCTAAGTCGTAAAGGTTCACCAATTCATCTGATGAACTAAAATTCAAACTTGATATTGTCAATATAACAAGTATATCATACGTATATATATCGATTTTGAACCACATAGGAGATTACGTAATTAGTCAACTTTCTAAACTTGTCAACATCAATCACCGGAATAAATCTACTAATCATACGCTCAAAACTTTTAAGAGTTAAAACTTGGTAGAGGCTCTTACCTCTTGGGGTTAGAAACCAAGGTTCAATCCTTGGCAATGTGGTAGTTTAGTATTATTTGATGTAATTTAGTATAGTAGTATATTTGCCGTTAAAAAAAAAAAAAGAGAGAGAGAGAAAAATTTTCACTGCGGATACTATGTTTTTGTTAAAAAATACTCGTAATTCGTAATTGATAACTAAACTATACTACAAAAGAGTAGTTGATAAATTATTTAGACAACTCGTGATCAAATTTACATTTGGGAAGTAGTTAATAAGGCATTGACATCAAGTAGGTCAAATGAGTCTCTTTCTTGGACCATAACTAAATAAGAACAAAATAGCAGGTAAAGAGTGGTATCCTGTGGTTCATCGACATCTTAAACGACCATATCAACTACGCGCCTTCATGGACCATGAAACGACCACATGAATATAGACCCATGTGATGGGTGGTTTGGCATGTGACATGTCCAAATATATTATCTGAAAATGGAATCTCCTAACGTCCACAAAAGGGGATTAGTAAGGCTGATCATGAAAAACATCCTAGAGATCCGATGACTCGATGAGCAAGTGGCGCATCCAAGATTTTCGACCAGGGTATGAACTATGGTCTATATATGCACTACCATGGTATACTCTGTTTGATGAATACACAAGAGTAGTAACAAAATTTTAATTTTAGTTTCTTTACTTTGAAAGAAAGCTACAATTATTATTTTGCAAGTATTAGCATGTTTAGGCTTCCATATATGTAGGTCCATCCAGATTTGAATAGTTGATCTAAATTATTTGATTCCATAATAGAACTTCAAGCATTAGAAAATTTAGATATCTAGCTAGGCAGAGGTTGTTAAATCTCAATAATTATATTCAAATTTATAATGATTCAACTTTCTTTGATAAATCAACACACACCTCCTAATTAACTCATCAAAATCTTTTTTATTTTTATTTATTTATTATTTCATGATTTTTTTTGAAATGCAATTATACAAACATCCACACAAAACCTATAATATATAAAGTGTCCATTATATGAACAGAACCTACGACTTATGATGGATGGGTCATCACACGTACCACTACGATCAACACCAAATGAACTTAGTACAAGACTAATTAGTAAGATATCAAACTAAAACTGATCACCTGAAAACCTCTTTATCATAATTAAATCAAAAAACAAGTGATATAATCATATAAACTAACATCATCATATCAAACTATGAAAAAAACAAACAGTTATCTAAAACTCATATTATATATATATATATATGTCATTGATAAAAACAAGCAAAAAAAACTATACAAAAAAAGAAAAAAGAAAAAAAAGAGAGATGCTAGATGAACCTTGTTTATTAGCCAGCTTTGTTTCAATGAATGATCTTGAAAGGAAGATATGAGTTGAAAAGCAGCCAAGAAGTTCACCAGAAGCACACAGAAACAGGCAGAATCTGTGGAAAAAAACAAGTATATGAAGAGCTTAAATAAAGCTTCATGTAACTTCCACTCCATGTATATTTATCTTATTGAAGCTAGCTAGCTTGGTCAAGTCACCTTGGAAGTTATAAATAAAAGGTTGTGTACATACCAATGTTCTACAACCACGTACAATGCCGTTTGTATTGATCAAGAAAGGGTGGCTGGGAATGGATGATATATATGATGGGCATGTGTTGTACCGGGTCCATATATACATAACATAATAATTAATCATGTACTAAGGATTATTGGATAACTACTTTTTTAGAGTAATACTAATATTGCCATTTGACTCCTTTGGGTTGTGATTATGTCCAATTACAACCCCTTTGGTTTTTTAGACTTGCAATTATAACGGTAATAAAACAGATTCGTTTGATAGGTCGAGTTACGATTCTAAATGGGTTTAGCTAACCATCGATATGATCGATTTTCGTAGAGCATGTCGATATCTCATAGTTCATTAGAGCACTCACTATGCCCATTCCCACCACAAACCATCACTAGTTACTGTCAGCGCCATATAAAAAAAAAAAAAAAAACCTCCCACCACAAACTACTTCATTAATATGTAAAAATATTACATTACTTAAAAAAAAAATAGACTTCCTAAAAATTAAAAAAAATGACAAGTTGATAAACGACTACATAATTAAAAAATTAAACTTCCTAAAAGTTAAAACATTATACACGATAAAATAAAAATGTGATGCTCACGGAAGGCGACATATATGCTCGACAAGATCATGACGTAGAGAATGATGAACGTGTCGGTCTCGAAGTTCCCTGTTGGTCCGTTCGTGAATCCTAGCCTCTCCTCGAAAGTTCGTTGAGGTAAGTTCGACGAATCCTGTTGACGCTATAAAATCTTGCCGGCTGCTTAAGTATCGGACAACGAACTTGAAGAATTCTGAACGCTCGCTCGACATTTTTTCTTGCACTTTCTTGGAAATGCTTGAATTTTTCGTCTTCTCATCTTGTGGGCATGTGAGCCCCTTTACAGATGTTGCCCACTCCAGATAAATACCGTCAGGCTGGTAGTACCCTTTGTTGTAATGGGTTCCGTTAACGGTAAATGAAGAATCGGGAGTCGTATCCTCAATAATTTCCCTTAAAAAAAGTTATCATAAACTTATAAAATTATAAAGTTAATAATAAATAAAACCTTTCATTAATATAATAAAATACCTAAACAAATTTGATTGATTAAGAACGTTTATGTCGTTGTTCGAACCCACGGTGCCAAACAATGCATGCCAAATCGATCGACATGTAAAACCTTTTTTGCCTTTTCCATCAACATGTAAACTTTTCATATTTTTCAAATGAGAAGGTAGAGGATTGAGAGAGTAAGAAGTTATGTCACCAACTAACCGCATGAACAACTCTTTCCGCATTCGAAATCGTCTCTTAAAAAACCATGGCGTATACTTTACGTCTTTATTATCCATCAGTCAATCATTCACACCATATCTATCTCTTTTTCAGGATTTGCGAGTATGAACAACTCTTTCTGGTGATTCACCTTCGTTTTTAAAGACATTGTGATTTTGATATAGTATGAGTTTTTAAAGCTAGTGTGTTTTTGATATATAAAAAGAATAGATAGAATGGTTTATATATTATAAAGAGATAAAAGGTGAAAACGTTGAAAATTTTTGAAAAAAAAAAGAGAGAGATAGAGATGTAGCCGTTGGAATGGATGGATATTTTGAAAGTTGAAATTTTTGTTTTTTGTATTTTTAATTTTATAGCCGTTAGAAACCAAAAATAATAATAATAATAAAAGAAATTACGCTCCACACTCGTATTGCTGAATACGGATCCCTCAAATATGAAGCCACCACGAGTCACACCTAGTGGTTAGGACTCGTGGTTGAGTGGAATACGGGCGGATCACGGACCATATATGAAGGCATAGTGAGTGCTGGGGTACTTTTTTTAGATAATAGTGTAAATGTGTAAAACTTTACATTTCGGAATAATTGTACACTTGTGAAGGGAAATATGTATAAATTACCAAGTTTTACTTGCTATCTCTAATTTAAATTACTACTTTGTATTACAAACTTAACGGAATGTTAACCAAATGATAAAAGATGAACTGACATTTTCATTTTAAAAACCAAACTTCATTAATTTACACATTTTTGAATTTTGTGTATTTGTTTAGTGAACAATAACCTTGAATTGATGAAGTATATTAGTTTACATTTAACAAAAATAACTCCTTCAAAATAAAAATTAAAATTTGTGCGGGATTTAGGATATTTGGATTTGATGATCAATTACTATATATATGTACAAGGGGTATGTTTTATTTCCTGTAGAGCTAAAGGTCAGATATGGAAATATATACTATATATAAATATTATATTTATAATAAATAAAATAAAATAAATAAGAGAGTGAAAATAACACGTTAAATAAGATATTTTTCTATCAAATGTGATCAATACATAGTACGCGAGCAAGTGAAGCAAATCAACTTACGGATCCATTCGGGTTTTACCCAAAAGTCATGAGTTCGATTTTTTGAAGTGGCATGCATGCATGTGGGGTGTTTTTTTTTTTTTTTATCCGTGAGGCTCTTTGGGTCCCCTCGAAAGAAGACTCCGGGACAACAGGTAGGTCCAGAGTAATCAGTCTTGATATATCGTTGAGCCATTTAGCCGTTAAAAAAAAATAGATAGTCCGCGTTGTCGTGTAATGAAAAAATGTTATATATAATTAATACTTAATTTATTGATATGTATTTAAAAGAATATGGAAACATATGACCCCCAGTTCAAGTGGTTGATGTGAGGCACTCAGTGACCTCAATAATGCACTCAGTGACTTCAATAATAAGGATGTTATGGGTTCAAATCCCGTAGAAGAGAGGAGAAAACTTGAAATACTCCTTTAATACTCGTAATCTTGATCAATAAATTTTGTTAACTTGATTAGAGGAGACTAGATGTATGCCCGTGTGATACGACGGCGATGGTGGTGGCGGCGGCAGTGGTGGCGACGGTGGTGATGTGATTATTATTGTAAATGTAATTGATGTAAAAAGGGGTAGTGTAGTTATTTTAGGAGTTGAGATATCTATATTGTAAATTATTTCATTATAAGGGTATTATAAGTATATTAAGTGGAGATTTTTAACATAGTGAATAAATGAGAGACATTTTTGGTTTTTCAACATCTTATGAAAAGGAGGGCGAAAAATCGTTCATTTAGACCAAACATTTCACTTTTTTTTACCACTTTAGTCATTCACCTTTAATTTTTGTTAAATTGGGATACAATCTTTCACTTTTTTTTTTGTTTATCAACTTCTTATGTAAAAGGTTGGATCTAAAACAATAATTTTTTAAAAGAATAAAGGTAAACTCTTTATAAGGAGTAATAGATAGGTAAATACTTTTAGTAAAGTATGGAATTGGAAAGTTATAATCAAATCATGATATAAAATAGTGATATATAGCAAGGTTTGTTCCATATATATATGAAGTAGCCACAACAAGATCAGAAGGGTCACTTGATCTCTCACGTTTTTGTTTTCCGTTTCTTTCTTTGTAAACATGCATTTTCAATATTTCTTTCTTGATATCGCCTTTGTATGTAAGGAAAGTTTCTGGAGTAAATATGTAGGAAAGGTGATTCGTATATCATTTTTTTTTTTTTTTACATCATCAAATCTGTTTTACATTATTGTACAGTACATCACTCACGACATATTTAGTGGTATACGACTAAAAAATATGGTGCATGAATTATCAATTTTATCACCCAAAAATATATCATGGAGGACAAATATGTTTTTAAAAGTTTGTTTTAAATAAAAAAGATAATATTTACGTAAATCTTGTTTTATTAATGTTGCCGCCATACTATAATAATGCTGTGCTTTTACTTTTTAAGGATAAAGTAATTATTTTAGTGTAAAAAATATTCTTCCTATTTAAAAACAAGTTGCTACATTATTTATAAACTATGGATATTTGTTATAGTTTTTATCATAACTATATCCTTTTAAACAAATACAAATTAAAAAGATAGTTCATATAGATACAAATAAATATTATACTAGAAATGATACCCGCGTAATGCGTGGTGGTTGATGGTTGAAGCTAAAAGGTAATGGTGTCTGGCAATGGCTTCGCCGACTGCCGGCTCTGAATTGTCTAACACATGTATATAAAAATTGTATTTGTTGTTATTGATAAAAATAT
>JAOXNX010000028.1:18648202-18660884 GCA_028566075.1 Solidago caesia
TAAGCTTGCCCCGACCCGCCCCGATTTTTTCGGATATCGGGTTTCCCCGTCGGGTTCGGGTTTTATTGTCATCCCTATTTAGACCCTTGTAATTCTTAACATCTTGCAAGCTTTTTTTGTTTACTTACATAATTTGATTCTTTTGTTTCAAGTCCTACCCACTTAATTGTAGCGTTTAGCTTCCCTGGTCTTTTTAAACTTGCTCAAGAAATTGATGTAGAACGGTAGAAGTATACAAAAAAAAAAACTTGAATATGTCCAATCATCATTTGCTAACTATTCATCAGTGAACTGTGTAAATAAACAAAAAAAAACACGGCTAATGTCACCTGTTATTCGAACAGACTCATTCATAGGGAGTTCTGCCAGAGCATAATCACGCATGCACTTGGTGTATGTCCTCAGCACACCAGAATCCGGAATCGACAGGCACATTCTCTCTAGAGACAATGCTAATGATTCTGTCCTAACAAGACTTAATACATGTTTTATTAATCCATCCTGAACCCAACTAGTTATACGCATACAACAAAGGGTTAAAGAGTTGCTGTAATTTGTTTTTGTAACACTCAAAAGTTACGACCGACAAAAAGAACAATCCACTAAAAACAACTAAAATCATAATCAAACTACAGCTTAAGAGATGGCTAATTAACCTCTGACTTACTAGATTAAACAAGAAAAAAGATACATGATCACCGACACCATAAACCCAGGTGCTTTTTAGTGTTGCAAGTGTACAACGTACATAAGAGCTTGGTGAGTCAAGAACCATTGCACCATAGAAATCAAATTTTTGGCAAATTGATGTGAATAAAACTACAACTATGTGAAGAAAAGAAATGTATATTGATAGAAATATGAGGTTTATGGTACAGTTTGTCATTTAAGACAGACATTAACTTTTACACGAGTTGCAACCTTAATACCCCAAAAGAACAGATTCAAGTCACCTGACCTGCTTGGATGTTTAAGTGAACGAACTGCCTGTCATGAGCCAAGAATACCCCGGGTGAGATACCAGATACAATGGCTGGGATCAAGGCACGATATGCGGGGTTGTTATGAGCTAACTCCAGAAAACCCGTCCACAGTGCAATTTGCAAGCTGCAACTTCCAATGAATATGGAATAATGTTATTTACAATATCATCTAGTCCCAGTATGAATGTAGATCATGTGTGCTTGTTTTAAGGTTCTATTTGTGCCTCGTCCCTAGAACCCAAAACAAGGGAACAGAGAGCACTTTCTGATGTACTGTAACTATTTACGTTTTTCCCTACAAGGATGAAACACAATTGCTGGTCATTGTGTTATCTAACTCTTGTGGTATTATACCATCTTCAACTCAGTGAAAAACTTGAGGTGACGCGTAATACTCGCTTTCTTTAAACATGGGCCTTAAATCTTCTTTCAACATGAACTCTGTAGGGAAAGAAACCAGATGTCCCTTCACTGCTTGTAATCTGTCCATTGGATCGATCCCCATGATATTACCATCTTCATATGCTTCAAGCTTCTCCGGGGCTATTCCTAGATCAATGGTAGTATGTCCCAGTTTTCCTTTTCTTTCAGTCACACATTGTCTTAAAGATGATCTGCATGTTTGTTTTTGAATTGTGTATATTAAATAGAAAACCACAATAACAATCAACAAAAAAAAAAACAATCAAGGTCGGGTTAGGACATTCTACCTGGAATGAATAAGATCATTAGGAATGCAAGAGAAGACATCTTCGTAAATCATGGTGTTTGTCTGTCAATAATAAATTGGATGTATAACGGTTAGTCAGTCAGAAGTAAAGATTGTTCTTTTATCATCCACTTTTATTTAGACTTCATTTGGATTTGCAGGAGCTAATCTTACATTTGCAGTTGCCATCCATATATCCTTGTAGGTAGAATCAATCACAGGGTCGGCTATTTTGTTAATCTGCAAAGGAAAAAATAAGCATATGATTGTTATTAAACCACCTTCCATTTTAATAATGCGCTTATAAGATATGTGCCATGAACAACCTCTGTACTTTGAAGACCAAGGTGCTCAGACCATAATGAAAGGCGAAGACTCAAGGCAAATTTCCCGGCTTTCCATTTATTGCCTCCCATAGAAGATTCAACAACTTCCTTATCTTCAATAAGCACTCCAATCTAGGAAAGAAAGCTTTATATCAACTAAAATGTACTTAAAATAAAACATCATGCATACTTGAAGCCAGGATGATTGAATTACCTCAGAATCTCGCAATCCAAGCAAACTCCTATCATTAATATTAGCAGATCCAACCAAGACAGTGTTATCATCGACTATCATAACCTTGCTATGCACGTAGACCTGCAGTATAGATTGAAAAACGTTAAACGAGATATGAATCTTAAGAAAGGAAGTAAATGAGAGTGGGTATTAGAACATACCGGACTGGAGGCAACTAGACCATTATCGGAAAGTCTGCCATAAGCCCTCAGACCGTAGAAAGATATGTAATCATGAACTTTCGGACCAAGAAGATCAGAGAGATTGTGTAATATAGAACTGTTTCCTCTTGAAATTGTTCGATACTGCCAATGCATTATGGCTCTTACAGATGCTGCTCCAACATCATCTATACCACCCTGTAAAACTTTACTACGTAAAAACCAAAATGCAAAGACATGAGTAAATCTTGCAATAAAAAGCAAACTTCACTGACCTGGAAGCCAGGTAAGAGTGGTACAACAATAATGACCCTAAAATAATGTTTCTCATGATATGCTCTCAAAATACGCCTGTATAAGGACTCCAACACACGATTTCGTATGATCTCGTCTCCGGAAAGACCTGAGATAAAGAATTGGTTCTGAAAACAAAATGTTTTCAATAGATCAGCAAACGTGAAATGAAAAGCTTCATGATAAAGAATTATAAGCTAATAAATATCATTTCTAAAGATTCATAAATCAACCATTGCAACAAAACAATGTAGATCTATAACATGAATGAGTTTATGATGTACCTCAATGTAGATGAAGTGTTCCGCTTTTTCAATGAGGGAACAGTAAGCTTTGTGAATGCTCTCTTCAACTTGACTTGTCCCGGCTGACCATTGACTGACACTCCTTACAACCTAAAAGAAAGGGGACATTCATGGTCTTAAATTAAAATCAAACTAACAAAAAACTTTTATATTCGAAGATGACAGAGTAACATTCAGTAAATTCTGAAACTGATATATAGAGTATGTAGCAATCCAGGACATGTTATGGTACAAAAGACTCTGTAGTGAACAATCTTAAAATAACAGCAGATATATACATTGTTATGTATAACGATATGAATTATCCAATTACGGGGAGTTATCTGTTACATAAACACATCGTTATACTGTTATATATACATCTACCAATTAGCATACAGTTGAAAGCTATTCTACCTAGACCAAAAGTCAATCATCTATTTCAGTAAGTTTAAGTTTAGGTATCACCATACAGTAAAAATAAAATCATGCGTACAAAAAGTAATATAAAACTATGGTGGCTATAAAACATATCTCTGGGGTAGAGGTTGCAATTTCAACCCATTTACTCGTGTATGGTTGATTCGGGTTTGTTGTATCTCTATCTCCTCAAAATAGTTGGGGGTAATATGGGAAAGTTGATGAATTATATCTAAATATCTAATACTTCTTAAAAGTGGACAACTATTTTGGACAAGCTAAAATAATAAGGTGGACGATTATTGAGGGAGCCATCTTTTATTCTTTTTTACTCGAGCCTGTAACAAATCATCGACCAATCCACACACCCTGCTCCTTTTTTCTCACCTCTATGAGAGGCAAAACAAGGAACCCTTTTTAGAAGCAACAATATTATTACTGCAATTATTAATTAATACGAAATAGCTAGCAACTTAAAGAGTTTAAGCTTACCTGACAACGACATGCAACCCGAGGACCTACTTGTCCAGATTCATCCGCAGAAAGAACGAGGTTACCTCGCTCCTGATTCTCCCACCATTCTTTATCTGAAGGTTTCATGCTGGTACGCACCACTAAATCAGAGTACGATTCCTGCTCAAGATTTAAGCTATGCCGTTCATCCACAAAATCTCTCATTGGCATATCTGGAACTATAGGTTCAACTTTGGATTTCATGAATGAAAAGGAAACCCTAGAAGGCCTACTTGGTTGACCATGAAACTCTTTTGACCCATTCCTTTTTGGTTGACCATTCGAAGCATCCACCTCATCAGCCTCTTGAGGGATTAGCAGTGGGATGTCTTCAGAAGACACAGAGGAAGAAGAACACTCTCTGTTCAGTACTTTATGAGTGTCTGCAACTGTTGAATTCTCAACCTCTGGTTCTTTATTATTTGCCATGTAATGTGGTATCACCATGTGCTGCTGAGGCATAAGTAGAGGAATACCTTGCTCGTTGGGAGCTTTATTTCTCTGACAGAATAATAGATATGCAAGATCAAAATACTATTCAACTCTGACTATAAAGCTATCAATATGAAAAGAAAAAAAAACAGAAACCTTTGCATAATTCCAACGTTGAACAAAGTGTCGAGCAACATCACGACATGGTGGTCCCCATAAGGCACAATGGACATCATGCCAGGGCATACGAGGATATTTTTCACGATCAAGCTCATCCTTCATTGTATCTTCCCACGAATTTGGTTCAGATTCACTGTAACATTGTGATTGGAAATAAGATGGTTTGGTATTGGAAAGAGCCTAATGCAGGAATCCAATAAATATATATTAAATTATTAGCTAAGTTATTCTTCATGTCGTGATTTCATTAAAATGCTTTGATTCATATTCTTATACAAACATATCGGACTTATCAAGAACTGAACAAAATATCATAACTATTGAAACATAATATACCACAATGATGAACCAATGACTTACCGTGGGTTATAGTAGTCCTTTCCAGGCCAAAACATAGCAGGATCATCGCCCACTTTGTGCTCATACCAGTCATAACGCCCAAAGCAAAGATCAAGTCCACCAATGAAGCAAACATGATTATCAACGATAACTAATTTCTCATGGTGAGACCTACATATTTCAGAAAATGAAAATAAAATGCAGTTGATAATAAAGACTAAGAAACAAGAATCTATAAACAAAGTGGAAAACAGAAAGAAAAAGGTAAGAGATGTTGAAACCAAGGTACAGAGAAGCCAGCATAGACAGCTTACCATAAATACACACCACTAGAGAAATGGTCTGGAAAACGTAAAACTCGGACATTTTCATGGATAGCAACCAGCTTTTTCTTACTATAGACACTATTAATTTTCAGTGCAAGAGCGAGTTCTTTGTACATGAGAATGTAGATCTGCAGTCAAAAATTTACCAGCAAAACATATTAGATGGTCTAAGTCACTGATACATATATGTTGCAAGAAAAGAAAAGGAAAAGCCATGCAAATTAATACATGTCACTAGGATAGAGCACTCACTCGGTTGTGTCGCTGAATTGTCACACTACTGGTTTCATTTATACGTAAGAAATGCAGAAGATTAGTTAAAAAACCAGACTACATCTATATTCCCAATATTGCAAATTTTATGTACTCGGCCATTTCATGCTAGCACCTTTAGTTTATTTCATTTCCTCTGCCTTGTTCCGTGATGTAAAACTATTTAGGGTTTTTTTGATGTTTCCTTTTTCAGTCTACAATATAGTAAATTACACAAAATTCTCCATCATAATACAGTACCGATTCAAACATAAGTACTTAAAAGTGAGAATGTTCTAGACTATATCCTATTAAAACCGTTATCGGGATCTTCTTACACATTGCCCCAACAAAAGAAACTAATGCGAAGAGAAACATGATTCTCATACTAAATGATCTTAAAAGTCAAGGAAGAGCTTACCTGAACACCCTGCTTGGCTTTTGCCTCCAGTAAAGCATCAAGGCGAGAAGACGCATGGGCTTGAAAAGGTCTTCGCAAATAAAGTTCTGGACACAGCCACCACCCACACATAAATATCTGTACGAGACACAACCATCTAAGTTTACTGAATAGCAGCAGACAACTACAAAGAGCATATGTTGATCAAGCTTGTCATACGAGTAACAAACCTCTGATTTTGCCCCTTCAATTGCCAACGCAATTGCTTCAAAAGCTGCTCGACCATCAACAAACCATTGAGCCTGGCTACCATCATCTGTCAGACCACGAGGTGGAGCAAAGGAACCGAAACGATGAGGATAACACCAACCTTCGGGAGGACGGAGTCCAGCATCATTAATCGCAGCAACCCAGTCCCTGACATTAGTTTTATTTCTACTTCTTATCGTTATACTTCGGCTTCCGCATGATACCTATTGGCATTTTCATGGTCAGGAAAACAATTACCAGTCATTTTAGTTAATATAGTTATTTCTCTAATTTGTTTGTTTCAAAGAAAAGCTGTCTAGAACGTATACTTACCAGGCGTCAAGCCTTTTACCCAAAAAAAACTGTCTAAAACGAATGAATAATGTTTCCAATAAGAAGTTAAGAGCATTGATTTGTATGAATATTACCGGTAGAAGAATATAGTTATAACTTAGTCGAGTTCGAGTAATTAGACAAGTTTATCAAGTTCGAGGCCTTGAAATATTTTTTTTTAAATGCTAAAAAACATAAACGAGGATCAAGCTCGAGCAATAACTAAATATTTGAGCTCAAGCACGAATACACTTTTAAAAAGTTATTCGAGCTCGAGCCGAGTAATTATTAAACGAGACAAGCCTAAAATTCCTGATACTCGACTCAACTCGGCTCGTTGACACCCCTAAGTGGTGCAATAAAGGAGAAGAAACAATATATTGTAACACTCATCAAAAATTGGTAAGTTTTAAATATATATTAAATATATTTTTTTCATAAAATCGTAACATGGTTGTCATTGGGTATTTGGGTGTATATTTTGAACTGAATTGTAAAAGCTCATTGAATATAAATTGATTATAGGGGTATATATGTAAATTCAACTCTTGAAAATTTAAAAGATTAAGAGACATGCTAAATGCTTTATTAGGAAAGTATAGATGGTAATATTGTAAGTTGTCTAGTTAACACAAATTTTAGCTCATATGTCCATTTAAATATCTTAAAGTCACAAAACTATTTGGAAAAACACAAAATAACAAGGTCGGCAGACAATACATTAAGTAACTGGTAAAGTTGTCGACTCTGAACGACTGATTTGATGAGAGGAAGAGGCGGTCACTAGGTCTCCTCACTTTATGTTTATGTGTATGATAATATATGCCGACCTATTAATAATGGGCAAATGGTAGGGAAGGAAGCGCTATCTACTTTAATGAGAAGGAAAGATGCTTGCACAAGAAAAAATATTCCAACATAACACAATTACTAAGTAGTAGGCAGTCTGTGAAAATATAACATTTATAATGTTAGATATCATCTACTAATGCTATGCATACCAGAAACGAATGGCGCAAGGGATTATGTTCGTTGATTTCTTTCGCCAATGATATCCGACCTTCTCCATTCCCATCTGAAGGGGGAAGAACATCAAAAACAATTATGTCCAATGGCTCGGCATCAAATGGATCTTTTAGCAGGGCTATGAATCCAGGTTTCAATACAGCCCATACCTGAGTTATTGGGAAACACCAAAAAAAGAAACAAGCAGAGAATATGTCAGTGGTCATCATGGTTAGATGATTGACAAAATACTTGATTAGTAGAGTTCTTGCTGCCAATGTCTCATAAAGAACATTAAATACACAACTGTAGCAAAAACATGCAAAAATAGAGTAACAGGACAGGTATTGACGGAAATACAGGAAATAAGGAGAATATCATCAGATAATAATATATATAAAAAAATTTATATCATCCGAAAGAGACTAAAAATAGGCAGATCCTGGTATGAGGTTTGATCCGTAAAAACAAAGATCAAAACCGCCACTTAATTGTACTGCATGTATCATATTATTCTCTTAATAACATATATAGTTACTTCTGATCACATGATGGGATGTAACTATTTAATTATCATATCCCTATAGAGCAAATTGGGACCCTTGTTTTTGTAATGCATAAGCACACAATGCAGGTTTGTTGATACAACTTCCGAAATCGTCAGTGAGATGCCCATAAATGTAAAATATATATATATATATATATATATATAGCACATGAATAATCAACTTTAATATTAGGCATTGATACCTTTTGCCATTTGTCATTACAGCAATTAAACCAGAGACAAGCAGAACACTTTCTGTCATCATCCCTATTGGGAATTTTTGCTAAATGCTTCACTAACACGTATTCTTCTTTTAGCTTGGAGCCATACTCTGGACAAAAGGATAACGTAGAAGCCCCCATAAACTTGCAGACCTGTTTCAAGGACATTCATGTATTCCGTAAGAAGGTGATGAGGTTACCACAAACAAGTAAACAATTACCACCACCTAATATAACAATTAACAACACCTAATACATCAGATAGTTTAAAAGAAGGCTGGTCAATTCAAACAAGATATATGTTGGATTAGGCATGAGCAAAAACCCCGAAAAACCGTAACCGGACCGAATACCGGTACCGATGGTATTCGGTATCAGTTTCGGTTTTGATGTTTTGGTGTAAACGGTATCGGTACCAACCGGTTCGGTACCGGGGAAACCGAATTTTGTACCGAAAAGTAAAAGTTTATTTTTTGGAGAAACGGTACCAACGGTATGGGCGTGTCCATATAATACAAACCATTGATGTTTGCTGCAACATATAAACTTACTGGTTTTATTAGCACATGTCCATATATTACTTCATGAGCAAACGTTAAATGACCAGAAGAACCAATTTTATTAGTACATGTTCAAATGTCTTTACGAATAACACATATTTTAATATTCTTGTTTGCTTGCGAGACTGAACCCAGGGAATGAGAGTCATTAAAATTTGCACATTCTTATTTATCATTAAAACTTTACCATCAACGATGACTGATAATAAAAGAAATTATAAGATATCTAATGCTATAGAGTATAGACCAATGATAATTGTTGACATAATGCAGCTAAAAAAAAATTGTTGGGATAATAGAGCCTGCTAAGGAATTAAAAACAATCAACACCCACATAATTAAACAACAGACATAAGCATAAAACAACAATGCTCATGCAAAAACCGGTACCGGTACCGGTACCGAGAGTTCGGTACGGTATTCGGTAAAGGGTTTTGAGGTTTTTCGGTTTCGGTACTTTTCGGTACCGGTACGGTATTGGTACCGATACCATCCCTATGCTGGATTTCAAGCTCGAGAAATAGATGTGGGAATTTCAACCCATTTATTTATGAGTGGGTCAACTCACGTCATGTTTTATAACTAATTGGTCACGTATGTAGTTATAGCGGTCCAGAATCAAATCAATCTTTGAGATATCGGTTATCGCGGTGGGATAGCGGTAATTTTAATATTATGCAATATCTATATATAATAATTAATACTTAATACTTTATAGAAATATCAAAAGTCAAGCTTAAAAGTGTCAATATTTGATAGATTAGTGTTAATACTTGCAAAAATTAGTGTTTATTATGTTATGTTTAAGTTTGGACAAAAATAATTAAAAAAAAATTAAAAAAACCTGGAAAACCGAAATACCACCGAAATTTGGACCGATTTCGGTAAATTTCACCGAAAATATCAGGACCGAAATTCTAGAAGAGGACCTAAAACCGAAATCCCACCGAAATTGACTACATTAAAACGTGTATTCAAATAGATCACATACCATAGGCAAAAGTGCCTTTTGCCTCAAACTTGCATTGTTTTGTAAAGTTGGTTCATCCGCTACATCAGAAAAACACTGGCATTATAAATTTTAAGAAATACTTGGAACTTGAATCTTACAAGAGAAAAGAACATAGGCTTGTCCATATTTTTGCATTTCACATGTGACCGACAGAAGATTTGAATTTGACTGATTATTCAAATAGCTAAATGGTCAATATATGCAAGATGAGAAGTCATGGCGCACCTGATAACAGTTTTTGCAATGTAGCACGAGCTTCCTTCCATGCTGGTCTTCCCAGTTCCAGAAACTTGTTAAGATTTGACTGCATTCAAAACAATTAACGTTTGAAAATTGTGCTAAGCATGTTATTTACGATTCAATTCAAAAGTGTTGATACTATTTGTTTGCAATGTAATCAAGATAAGAATTAACTCAACGCCATCCAAATAAGAGAAACTAAATATCAAAGTTGTTAATTCTATCCAAAAAAAAAAAACAAAAGATTGTGTCGCCTGATATAAGTTAACACGAAGGGATAACCATTCATGAGTATCCCAAGGCCATATGTGCTTTGGAATTCTCTAGATGTATGGATCACACATAGAAATGTACATACTACTTTGGCTTAAAGTCATCAAAGCTTTTAAAAATGAAAAAAAAAAAAACAGAGTCCATATTCAAAATGATCAACCGAAATTCACTATCTTTGCTATATTATAACGCATTTACTTATATACCCACAAAAACTTTTAAATACAAATCTTATAGCTATTTTTCTAATTGGCAAATACTTGCATGAGATAAAGGCCTGAAATGTTAACGTACTTTTCTTTTTGTATACAGTTGCACCATGAACTTTTTTATTGACCTGGTTGCCTAACAAACTTTCAAAATGTGTCCATATATGAGCATCTTACTTTATTATTACCATCAAACTTTCAAGTATTGCTTAAAAAATGGCCGTGAACTCTAAAAATTTGTTCACATATGGTCATCAAACTTTGATTTTTCTAATGACCATATATGTACAAATTTTGAAAGTTTAATGACCATATCTCAACAATTTTGAAAGTTTGATGGTAATAAAAAAGTACGATATACATATGTGAACAAAGTTTTGAAAGTTCGTTTGGCAACCAGGGCAATAAAAAAGTTCGTCGCAGTTAAAAGTGAGAAGTACATTAACATTTCACATCTTTATCCCTACTTACACATATAAGTATAACCACCCAAACATTTACACCAATTGTCTCAAACGAGAACCGAACCGACCGGTCACCCTAATAGCACTAGGCTAAATGCCTTTTGATGAAAAATATGCATTCCTCTATATTTAGTCAATTTAACTATTAATAATAACAACAATACCCAATCACACATATACATGGGCTATGTGGAGGTAACACGTCATACCCCCACGATCTTTTCTGCGGCATTGGGCGGGTACAATTCTAGTAAGGATAATGCAAAGCAACATTCAAATTCAAGGCAAAAAAGCAAGTATTAAACTGAAAAATAATATAATAAAAAAACCTGATGGAAGCAATCGTAAGTGGAAAGCAAAGGACCATCAAACAAACCAGCGGAATGAATGGATGAAAGATCGACAACGTAATCTCCGATGGCAACTCCTGGTTTTGGTGTAGCACAAGAAGGGTGTTTGAATATTCCGTAAGGAAGATTTTGTATTGAGAAGTGTGAGTCTGGTTTGACTTCAATGAAAGACATGTTTTTTCAGTTGAGTTGATCGGTCGGAAAATAGATGTTTCTCCGATGATGAAAACAATGGAAGTGGTAGTAGTAGTAGTAGGAAAAAGAGTCTTAACTTCTTCCACACATCACAACTAACAATAACAAAAAGAGGAGAGGGAGTATTATACTAAATATGGTTAGACAGAGCTGGGTATAGAATCCCTCATATCTAAATAATTTCAATTTTTTTTTCATGAATAAATGATGGCCCTGAATTTTATGGATTAAAAAACTAAATTGTGAAAGGTTTTATACTCAAGCTTAGGTATCTAACAGCCACATACTCTCTATCCTTTAACAAAAAATATATATATATATACCTAAACTTATGTATGTAACCCTCATATTTTTGTTTTTTAATTCATAAAATTTATGGGACACATGTAATTTATTTATTATACAACAAATATTAAAAAAAATTGAGATGTGAAGGTGGAACAGCCTTATATACTTTTGCCATATATATATATATATATATATATATATAGTGAAGTGATCAAGTGATAACAAAAAATAAGGATGAAAACCATGAAAACTACTAAAAAACATCTTTTTTTTTTTAAATATCCATTTTTATATACTTTCACTTTTATTTTTTCTCCAAGTTTTTCATCCTTTTTTTCTCTCACTTCGATATTCACAAACTCCGATCACCGCCACCTCCAAGGACGAAGCTCGTGCGGCTAAGGGCTACGCTCGTACCGTATCCAACCACCACCATCTTTTGGATCGCCGCCCATCAAATCCAAACCATTTTCAAATGCGTCCGATTTCCAAACCCTCTATAAATGCCTTAAGGTCTACGACCGGTAATGTAACACCCGACTTTTAAAAACATGGATTTCCAAAAACTTTTGCCAAACGGCGTTAAATAATGCGGAAGCTAACATTTAAAGTTTAACCAATCCGTAACGAATGGTTCATTAAACAAAACATGGTGTTACGTATTCATATCATCACAATAGCATTAAGGAAAATCCACAAACGGCACTAACATAAATGCCAATAAAACCAACATAAGGAACATTTCAAAAATAGCCAACATCATCAGTGGCTACAGCAATAATACTCTAAAAAGGGGAAAACTAAGTGTCTTCTTTATTATGCAACTACCCGCCTCACAAGCCATAATCTTACACTTGCTCAAACCTGCTCATCCTGAGGGCA